>BCLF01000007.1:4677536-4757768 GCA_001602275.1 Zoysia japonica | reverse complement strand
GAGAAGCGGGCGCGGCGCGCGCACGGCGAGGATCGCGTGCAGCGCCTTGAGGAGGAACTGCGGCACCATCAGCTCCGCGCCCGCGCGGCCCCCGCCGCTTCCGCCGGCGCCGCCCGCCGAGTCCGACAGGCTCGCCATTGCCGGGCCCACCTAAAATCTTCAGCAGCAGCCAGACTCAGACCCGCTCCTCCCCGTCCGGCGCCGCTCTGCATGGCTGGCGCGCGCAGCAGCTGCGACGGGACCGCATAAAATCTGGCGCCGCGGCAGCGATCTGATCTGCTCCGGGCGGGGGACGTAGGAGCAACAGATCCGCAAGGGACGACGCGGAGGTTTGCTTCGCGCACGAGCTCCTCCGTCCTCCAGACTAACGTGTGGGATTGGGGATTCCTCTCTCTCTCTCCGGATTTTTGAATCCGGCTAACGGGTCGCTGTTAGTAGCGTCACGACTCACGATAGAATGAATGAATTATCTTGGCTTTCCGCACTAATGATTTGGTGGCTTGCCAAGTGTGGTGACGATTTCGGGCTCGCTGTCGAGGTCCTAACCCCCACCGTAAACGAGTAGCGCCTGGTTTCTCCAAGATACAGTAATTTTTTGGTTTCTTCGAGATACAGTAATTTTTCTGCTGCCCAATGGCAGATGGGATTCAAATCGTTGATCAGCTGCGCAGACGTGCACGGACGTGTGTTGTGCGCAGCTGGCTCCGCGACTTGGCATCCGGGGAACGGAGGAGAGGATGCTTGGAAGGGATGCGCTGCGCGAAGACCCGCCTCCGATTGATTCGCGCGTTATCCGCAGCAGCCCCATCTGTTGCTTTGGCGTGTGTAGAATCGCGAGACGGCACCTCGTCGGACTTCTTCCGTGTCCTTGCGTTTGGTAAAGCTGTGGCCGCCAATGCGACCATGTGAGGTTTGTCGTCGTCTTGGCTCTGGCGTGAAACATGTTCTGTGACTACAATAGTCTGGTGTTCCACCTATGATCATGTGGCGTTGTAGCATTGACTTCATTATTTTAGCATCGATCACGCTTGCCCTCGAAGGATCATTTGCCAGCAAATATGTGGTAGTACAGCATATAAAACGAATTACGCGACATGTGTTCGAGATACACGTTACTATCAACAACTTACTACACGATGGTTTTTACTCGCTGTCAAATCGAGACATGGCCTGGCATACATGAAATTAATTAACAATACAGCCAGAGACATTGATTTGACTCGTTCCTAGACGCATAACACGGTAAGATGGGCCGCTCAGCGACAGGGCCACAGTCTCACATAGTCACATGGTCGCACGACAGCCTCCTCCGGCCCATATACGTATGTAATACTAGCGTTCAACGCATCTCATCCTTATCCAGCCCTACGAACAGGAAGAAAAGGGTCCGCCATCTAAAATGAAAGACGACACAGCCCAAACCCGAACGCTCTTGAATCTCACTCGCGCAAGCGTTTGATCGTTTCTCGGCAGGTGAGCATGGGACGGGAATGGGGAACGGAGAGAACAGTTCCGGGCCTCCGGCACTGCATTCGCATCTCGTTTAGAGTTCCCAGATGTGCGAGCTTCAGGCCCTCAGCGCCTGTACGCGCTGCAGAGGAAATGCGGTGCTAGCAGGCTCGGAACCAAGACAAGCGCTGCTCTGGAGGGCGAGACGACACGAGACGAGATGCTACGCCGACCGCCACCACTGCATCGGGCAGGCTGACCACTATGCGGACCTAGCGGGTGGGCCAGGTTGGTCATGGCATACCTAAAATATTTTGCTCAAGTTCATTAGCAGTTAACAGAAATTTTCTTCTCTAGCGACCAACGCTACCATATCTGCCACCATTAGCCCCGCACGCTAGCTCCTCCCAGCACTGATCTTGGCCTGTGGGCCTGAGACGCCATTTGATTTGTTCTAAGCAGCACTGGTTCCAACATATGAGAAACTCTAATTCCAAATTTAGAGAACCTTACTGCAGTGCAATATACTATGATTATTTTTAATTGTTTTTTAGAAGAATTCTCTGATCAATTGATTATAATTAATAGATGATATATTTACATATTATGTGTAGAATTATTGAACTACGAAGAGGAACGAAGATAGTTCATCTCTTTTTTCAGAAGGCAGCAGCAAAAAAGCTTCTTGCTGCTGTTTCGTCTGCTTCAACATCTTCGGTGCATGTGCATGCAGTAAAAATAATTATTATTATAATTTACCAGATTTTTGCACTACTTGTATGGTTATAAACAATTATATATAGATTATACCATTTTATATATATAATATACTGGTTTGTATAAGAATTATTATACGTATTGTATATGAAAAAATTGTTGCGGTATACCATTCGCCAAAATCGTAGGTACGCCACTAGGCTGACTCGCCCGATGCTTCCTGCTGCGCAAAGACCCAACAAGGCCTGCGACAACAAAAAATATTGTTCTGCTCGTAATTGTTTTGCGCGACCACAGCACCGCATAGCACAGCAGACGGCAGTGGGAACGCTTTTACTTTGAGCGCAACAAAGGCGTGAACTCATTATCACCGCCGGCCGGCTCGTGAGTTCGTGGCTACCAGCCGCGGGGACCAGCTGACGAATCGAGGCCGTTGCACAGGCCAGTGGCTACGGGCACGAAGATGGCAGAACGCTTCCTTCTTCTTCATGGACATCAATGAGCATTGTGCAACTAGAAAGGATTCGGCGCACGGGAACCAAATTGTGTGACCCGATAGGAAAGAGGAAAGGATTTACTATGGCAGCACACGTTAACGTAATACATTAGCGGCCGGGAATAACGGCCATACAATGCTGTCGTAAGCAACAACGGCTGAGCTCCCAGCGGCTGGGCTGGCAGAAACATGCACGAAGCCAGCCACCGGTAGCAGAAAGAGCACAAACAAACGGCCCAGTGAATGCTCCAAACACACAAGACTAAAGGAGGGGAAAAAAAATACATCCTTTTGGTCAGTAGCATCGTGGCATCGCGCGTGGTTGATGATCAGCCGAAGGAAGGGATCCCGTATCTCCAGCCGTTAGAGGACCGCCGACGAGGCGGAGGCTGCTGCTGCGGCGCGAAGCTGAGCCCGAACATCTCCCTGAGGACCTGCCCCGGCTCCTGGAGCCCGATCAGCCTGGCGACCAGCGAGGCGCTCTCCCTGACGTGCTCCAGGTCCTTGGTCTCCGTCCAGAGGCGACGAGCAACCTGCACCTTCCTCTTCTTGGAGTCCAAAGGGACGCCCCACTTGGTGTAAATGTGCTCTCTTTCCTGCGCTGTGAGCTGCTTCTGCATCTGCCTCGCGAGCATCTCCCTTTCACGTTGCAGCTTCTTGGCACTGCATGGGGGAGCAACAGATTATGTCTGGTTTTACGGGCATATGCATCCATCATCATATAGGCTATAAAAAGAAGGCGAAAGGCAAAATGACAACGTCAACATGTATTCACCTGGCAACTGGGGAAGAGCTTAAGCTGCCAACTACCACATTGCTAGGGGTGCTTCCTCGAGAAAAGGTATCTCTGAGGAATGATAGCCTCCGAAGCTCCACTTCCATGTAGATTGAGTCTGCTTGATCTCCTTTGAATAGTAAGAAAAAATAGGTCCTGTGGACTAAGGAGATACTGCATGCATGCCAAAGCTCAATGATCTCTTGCTGCTTCTTTTCGAATTCCAGTGGCCAACGAGAAGGTGACTGCAAGGCATCCACCATTGGGTCCAACCCGATGCTCTTGACAGTGCCATCTTCATTCCCATTAGCATTCTGAAACATGGAATATCAAGCTGAGCTTATAGAAGAAAAATATATTTCAGCAGGCTTAGTGAGTTCATGTTAGGAAAATATATTTTACTAGCAATCTGTAAACAAAAGAAAAATCCTATAAATGCTTCAAAGTTCTTTCAAACTCTCATTGAAAAAATTGAACAACATTGCCTGTAACATTTTTCACCCTATGTCCGGCACTCACTTTAATCCCGCTATTCTGATCATGATTTTCCTACCCTCAGGGAGAAAGTAAAGGCCCTTCCCCCTTTGGAAGGCTGTAGGCGAGGAGTAATAAGCGCTAAGACTGCAGATAGACAGCATGAAAGCTATTCTATGATAATCAGAAAATCTCATACCTGACCACCTAATTGTTTCTGATAGTGATTCTTAGCCATCTCTTTCAGTTCAGCCACAAATTCACCAATGCCAGTAAATTCTGCATCGCCTGCACCATTTGCTTTGGTTGCCCCTTTTGAAGTGCTAACCTCAGAAAGTATGGATCCTGCTCTTGAAAGAGTTTCGCTATCTGCATCATTGTTTAGTGCAGATCCCCTTCTTTGAAATCCTTCAAGTCTTCCTGGGAAGTCAATGCTTCGATGCAATGGGGTGCCATCCTCCTCCATTTCATCAAACATAGTAGAACCTGTCAGCGATTTACAGCTCCTGCTTCTACCAAGTACTCTAAAGCCCGCTGAGTTATATGTTGAAGATCCTAGATCTCTGGCGAAAGGCCTTCTGACATTCTCCAAGTGCTGCTCCAGTGTGATTGGAGTTTCACCAAGAAGCCTTGAACGTCTTGAATTCACCGACACATTTGAACCGTTACCACGCACATCAGAATTCATGTATGAACCTTGCGGGCTACTGCTTTCACCAGCTGACACATGTAACTGTTCATTTTCTCCTGGTCCATTGGGCTCAATGCATCGCACTTCCTTGTAAAGATCCGAATCATCATTTGAAACCTGAGAACTATCATCCCTGCTGATATCTGGAAGCAATTCAGTTGGAGGACTTCGCGCTGAACACTTTCCTGAGCCCTAAGCATAATATTTTTTTAAAAAAAAAATCAATGAAGAAGGAATATGATGAACAGTAATGGTAAGTGCAAGTCATAGAATTAAGTGTACCGAGTGCTTTGACCGGTCCCCAACACTCTGCAGCAAATTCTGCAATCTAGACTGAGCCAAATCTCGCTGTGACTTGAGTTCTTTTATTTCTTTCTCCATCTGCGAAGACCAGAACCCAATATCATGGACAAACAAAGGTTTCCAGGAAAAAAATTGAACTGTGCTTACTGCCAACCTCCTAATTGGAAATAATAAATAAAAACATAAATGTACAAGAACAGTGGTTTCCATAAATTTGAATTTATCATCCGCAAAATAGGAAAATAAAAGTAAAATACAAAAGATTGGAAGCAGACATTACCTTGTTTATTTGACTGTCCTTTTCCTTTATTAATGCTTCAAGAGTGGCATTTGAAGCTGGACGCCGCAACTCACTCTCCAATCTAGCAACTTCCTTTTGCAAATGCTTAACTAGTGTTTTATCAGACATGACAACATTGACCTGAGCTTTTGTAACTACTTCCTTTGCACAACTCCCAAATAACAGGGTATTCCTTGATTGCTCAATATGGCTCGTGGCAGGACTCAATGTACAGATAATGGCGGTTCTTGCATTGCCTCCCAAAGAGGGCTGTAATATGCGTGTGAGCTTTGAATCTCTGTATGGTATGTGCGCATTATTCCCTACACTGCATAAATAATACAGATTTACCAAAAAAATCAAGTATCTGAAGCAAATTAAAGAAGCAGTTTGATTGAAAAAAGGGATTGCTCATACTGGTGAAAATAAATTTGATCAAGATTGTAACCTTAGCTTCCTGATCACAGTGCCAAGGGCAAGCAAACTTTTATTAATATGACAACCTTCTTTTAACCTCGTCCCAGCAGACAATGCCTGAGATGCACGCTCACTTCCTGCCAGATCAACAAAATTCTGCATGGAAATAAATGGTGTCAAAACTTATTTTCCATATATAAATAGGAAAAAAAAACTGCACAATATATCTGCTGCATGTCCTTACCGCACTAGCAACAAGTGTGGTTGATTTGTCCTTCCCTAGGAACTCCCGAGCAGAACTTTCGACGGTCTAAATAATAGACATCGATGTCAGGAAAAAGCATACCGCTACCATGAAACTGATAAATGTAAACAGTAAAGGGCGGACCAATCTGAGTATCTGGTGCGATCTGGAGCTCTTTTCGTTCAAAAAGGTCTCTCCTGTCTTTCTTTGGGCTATTGAAAGCAAAAGCGCAAAAATAAGATCACTGATGAGCAGCAGCTATAAATAATATGAAGATGCAACAAGTAATCAATAGCACCTTCACACACAGAAATAAGTCCTTTGAGGTGGTTCCAATCCCTTAATACAACCTCTGTAAGGTTCTCTGCATAGGTTCCTTTCTGCATAATAAATAGCACAAAACCATCAGCAAGTGCAATTTAGCAGAATAACATCTTTCGTACCAGGCTAACAAGGAATCATTGTATTTCACCTCTGCATCATCCCAAAGTCTAAGAGGAGAGTTTTCTGCACTCAAAAGATCCCTGACAACTTCATTGTATATTTCAATTGCAGAGAATTTCAGAACAAATGCTCTCTCTTCATGCTGGACAAAGGAAATAAATCCTCTTAGGCAGTAATCCAGAAAGAGACACAAGGACATAGCGATAATTGTGATCAAAATAACTTGACCACAGAACCTAAGGATGAATGAGGGTTTGATTACCTTGCTAATGTAATCATATATGTCTGCTACTGTATGTTCCGTTACGCCAGTCATGGTATATGTCTTTCCACTACTTGTTTGTCCATACGCAAAGATACTTGCTGCGGCAGAAAACAAGCTCCCACTTAGCACAAGTGCTTTGACATTGCAGAGTAAAAGTTACCTGTATGGTTTATACTCACAGTTGATGCCACTAACTACAGAGAGGGCAACTTCCTTAAGCCCTTCCTCGTAGACTTCTTTGGTACTGCAGTCAGAATGAAATACCCTATCTGCAATTATGCATTTGAGTTAACAATTATACATGCGAAAAAAATGGAACATACGCTGTCGACCTAAAATAATAGTAACTAGCAACTGTGCAATCAGGATAGCTGCAATAAGACACATTTATGCTAACAATTAATGTACCACATTCATATTATACACTAATTCTGAATGAAAAATCAAAATAGAAATGTCCCTGAAACTATGGAAGTCATTCCAGAACATCTGAGTTAAGTCTCAAGAATTTGAAGTATATAAATGGTTCGGCGATATGTAGATGTGATAGCTGTTGTCTGGAGATATACTATATTTGGGCTTTGCGCATTACTACTAGAACAAACTGAGTTACGATAAAAGAGATTATAAGTTTCTCAAAATAGAATACGTATCAATTAAGCATACAAAGTTAAAAAACAGTGAGCAGAAATGTAGGATCAAAAGGACAATATATGGAGGACTAACCAAACGTGTACGCTGTCGGTGCCGTGGGTCGGTCCGGAAAGGTGCTCCTGAACATGACAGTGGTGTCATTGATGCACTCCCACTCCGCCGGTTCCCCCCTTGCAATCTCCTTCTCGCTCAGCGGCCTCAGCCTCACCAGCACCTGAATCCTGTCCAGCTTCCCTGCGCCTCCTCCACCACCATTGACCACCTGAGGTCCAGCCATCCTATCCCACTCCACCAACTCATCGCCACCAATAGCACCCATGTCCTCTCCAGACTCCAGCTCACTCCCTTGGTTGGCTGGTTCCCTCCTCCTCCACCTTCAAACCTACAGCACCTGCTAAAATCGCACTGCAATAAGGCATCAACGAGCAACAAACAAGGAAAGCATATAAAACCCAGACCAAACGAAGTGCAACCCCGAGAAGCCAGACAGACAAGACGCACGAATCCGTCCTGCTCCTGTGGATTCGAGTGCGGGGCAAGGATTCGCTGCAGGTAGGCCGTCGAGGGGAAGGCAAGCATTTCGGTGGACCCAGAATTCCGCACGTAATTAGTGCAGCGGTTAGCACGTCTCGTGAGCAGATGGTACAACTGGGGAACCACTGGTTAGTCCAAATCTAACACCGCCCCTAAGCTGCCCGCGGTGACCCCAAGCCCTAACAACCCTGCTCCCTGGGAAATGCCTATCAGCAGATCTGCTTCGTCTAAAATGGTACGCACCCTAGGATCGAATCACTAAGTAACCGCTGCGAAACGTAGCAGCTCCTGTAGTACTATCAGATAGTGCTTTAGCGGTAACAGTGGCGCGGGAGCAGGTGATTACCAGGACAGAGTGAGGGCGGTTGGTCTCAGACGGCAAAGTGACAGCAGTTCTCCCGGTGGCTGAGCAGCTCGGCGCGGCGGTGGCCATGGTCGAGGCGTGGCGCGCGATGCCGGCGAACTTGAGGGGCAGAGCGAGGGGTTTGTGTTTGTTTGGGGCCGACGGCGGAGCGGCGGCCGGCAGCTCCCCACGACGATCTCGCTTCGGGGCCGTCTGGTGAGGTGAGTCGGGGGAGTGCAAGAGAGCGGTGGTGCGGTGCCTCTTCTCTGGGGTTTGCTTCCCCTCTTTTCTTTTGTTTTTTTTTTTCCTTCGCCAACCCAAGTAGACCGTTGGGCTGATTCGATTGTCTCCCACTGGGGGTTGCTTTCAATTGTTGTTTGTTTACTCGTTCCGCGGTCGGTGGGGGTGGGGTGTGCGTTTTTTCGGTGCCGGTCCGATTGTTTCGTTTTCCTTTCAACACGATCCTCATTTCCTCCTTCCTTGTGTGTGATATGAGGATTCTGGGGAAGGTCGTACGTACGTAGTAGAAGAAATATGATGGCGTACGTACGTAGAAGAAATCTGATGGCGTAAAATCACGCGTATACGTACAGGAACATTGGATTCCGGGAAGTACGTCCGTAGTGCGATTCAATGCAGGAAGAAAGGAGTGGCAGTACTAGTAGAGCAGGACATCCGTTGCGCGGAAATAACCAGCCCGTGGCCGTGCATACCCCACGCGAGACCTGCTTGTCAGATTATTACGCTGCTGCGTTTATGCTTCCCCCGGATTCGAAAAATGTCATTTGGCCGTAACCCGTGGCTGGACGCCGGATTCCACACTCCACTAGCTCGGTGGAGCTCTCTCCCCGTTCCCCACGACAACGGCTCCCTGCCGAGATCCACATTTGAAGTCAGCTCTTCCTCACCCCGCCGCTTATTAGTGGGAGTAGCTGCTCCATCATTTTTTTGCGCGGAAGTTGGAGCTTCTTTCCAAAAGAAAGTCACCCTCCATCTCCACAAACCTGTGTCGGTATGCATCCTGTTTTTTTACCAAACCTTCGTGGCCTGTCACGAAGTGCAATACTATTCCAAATGCCCCGTAACACACGCAGGCACGTCGTTCCCAAAGTCCACTGCGAACGGGAGAAGTAAACGCGGACGCACGCGCTCTCGTGACTCGTCGGCAGCGGCAGCAGCATGACAAAAAAATCGCCGGACCGAAGCCCGTCTCCTGGTTCCGGGACCACAGCATTGATAATTGCAGCAAAAGGCCTGGTTCTGGGCCATCTGGCTCGTGTTTCCTCGAACGCGAGAGCAGGAGGAGGAAACACCCGTATCATGCGAAGTGGATTCCCGTTCGTTTGCGCCTTGGATTCCCGCGGGGGGGGGCAACCGCCGTGTTTTCTACTCCTTTTGAGGCAACCGCACGCCGGTTACTAAACTCCGCGGCCAGGAGATCCAGACCACAATAGTAGTGACAGTCATGGGACACGCTGATGTTTGGCTCGTTCGGCGTTTGCTGCAGCAGCCAACAGTATAAAAACTATTGTTATGTACAGAATAAAAGCTCTAGTACAGCTTCGCAGTCCATCACATCCGTTGAGTGAAAGGACATTGCTTTTTTTTTCGTGTTCGGGGATGATACGAATTTTGGTTACTGAAGCTGAGCCGAGCTGCTGGTTCAAAGGAATGTGGGAATATTGTTTTTTTTCTGAGCATAATACTGAGGTTGAGGAGATGCTATATCTATTTCAGAGGAACAACAGAGCAAGTGATATTCCCACAAGAAAAAAAAAGTGAGACGCAATCCTCTGGAAAATAATGCGGCCTAAAGATGCAAACTAGGCCACGGCCCATTACATTATTGGGCCGGTCAAGTCACTCGTCTGAACCAGAGCGAATCTCCCAGCCCTTTTGTTTGTGAGACAGGACGCTGGAGATGTCTCAACAGTTCAGGCAAATCGCGTAGGAGTACTAGGTGCCTTGCAAGCGATGTGAACCGTGCGGAAAACGAGCCGAAAAAGGGGAAGCTGAGCGGCGTGCTTCGGTCGAATCGAAAAAAAGTTCCTTTTCTGCAGTGTGTTTGAGCGCCCTCTGTCGGTCCTCGGCACGTTCATTGCTTCCGCGACAAACACTGCCGAGAACGTACGAGTACGTACGTGCCAAGGCCTACTAGCCCTCTTTCTCCAGGGTTTTCTGCAGGTTTTGAGAGGAGTACATGCCATCCGCGTTCCATTTGGGTAGCAAATCTTCGCCTTGGCTAGCAAATCTTCATTGCGTAGGGACTACACAGCTCACATTTGTGCCGCTTCGAGGCAGGGCATTTCATGCCGATCCACACGATTACGTTGGCCGAATAAATGTTCTACTAGGCTTCTACTAGCTGCCGCTTTAGGGTAATGACCGATCAGAACGAGCATTGGATCCGAGACCATCCCAAAGACGAGAGATCCAGCACGACGGGCGCTGATAGAAACTGTATCTAAACCATTCAATGCGGAGGGAGAAAGGATTGGCCTGCAGTTTGCGTTGTCTGGGTCCGTCAGTCTGAGTCGTCGGCGCGAGGCACCATAACAGCACGTCCCGTCCCTGTCCGAGGTTACAAACACGAGGCTCCTACACCCTGCTCTTCAGTCTGCCAATCCAGTTTAGGCCATATTCGACCGCCCTGGTGTGGATTGAGTGATTCAATATTTTTCATTTGATCCACGCATGGATTAAAACTAGCCATTTCAAATATAGATTAAATCTATTGAATAAAAAAACTGTTCGGTTGACAGAGGATCATTTTAGCGCAGCGACAAAAATCTGGTGATAAATAACTCCAAATAGAATCAAAGATCGGTCCCTGCTCTCTGTTGACGCGTAACACGTCGACGTAGGTGAGCAGCATCCGGACCTTGCTGGCGCCCACGGACGCGAGCCCCGCGAACATCTCGATGCCCAAGGAATAGACGACGCGGTGGAGCCGCTCGGTTGGTGTAGCGCACCCTTCCTCGAGACTGCGCACCACCGCCGCCACGCCTCGATCCATCGCGACAGCCGCGCCACGGCCACGCCGCAAGTCACCGCCGCCGCCCACACCGTCGCCACGTCCAGTCACCGCCCCGCCCCCATCGGTCCCTGCTCCCTGCGCGCGAGATGGGGTCGTCTCCTCTCGCTGCCGCCACCGAGAATCGATCTCTAGGTTTCGTTTCAACTGGTATGTGGCATGGTTTGGTTACGGGCCAGTGATGGACGGGAATGAGTTGAAATGAGTGAAATCCAAACCAGACTGAGTCAAAAGGAACACTCACTCCAGGTCGAAATGGTTTTCATTCCAGTCCGAACCGTTTCAGGCCGTTTCAAGCCATTTCCATGCCAATCCAAGTGTAAACGAACGAGGCCTTACTCTAGCGGGAAAGCCGTAGAGCTCAAAGACATCGCTGTGTTACGGTTATAGATACTGTTCCATGCAACCACCTCTACTCCATGTTAATATAGATACTGTCTTATGTACGTGTGTGACATCACGAAATTGTAAGAATACGAAACCACTTGCTCAGGCCAAACAGCTGGTATAACAAAGCCATGTTCAAGACAGGTGGTTTTTCCAAAAGTCCAAACCGGCCGCGGGATCGAGCAGTTTAAAAATTCGAACGCCTCTCAGTGACATCCACTCAAGCCAGGCATAGATGCGAATGCGCCACGGCCACTCGCGTCCCGTGACATGTTGGTGCGCCCGTCACGATGGATGTGGATGCGCCGGTGCTTCCCTCTCTTTGAAGTTCAAACCACGATTCCCGCTCCGAGCTCGCGAGTGACTCCTTTGGCCCTGGAGACGGCCACGGGGTGGGGGGCGGGCAGTAGTCAGGACGGGCTGGGCTGGGATCGGCAGCATCGACGAAGTCCGGAACTGCGCTGTCACGGCGTGCCGCGGTGGAGATATCATTCGTCATCGCCGCTGGCTCAACAAGCGTTGCCGTTTACCGGGCAAAGACAAGACGACGCCGTCGCCGTCGCCGCACGGTGACTATGTCAAAACTGCCCTCGAGGAGACCGAAGAACCGCAGCTCTGCCCTTTCCTCGGGCTGAACGTGGGGCGGCAGCAAGGGCAAGGCGCGGTCCCGCCGAGCCTTGTTGGTGCTGGCGTTTTGGTAACTTCGCCCGCAGGGCCCGGTCAAATCCGGCGGCACAACGCACAAGCCAGGGCACGCGAGTGCAGGCAGGACTGGTGCCAGGCAGCGCGCCATGCCAAGGCGTCAACGCGTGCAGCCTGCGGCGACTTGTCGCTCCCCGGGATGGTGTCTACGGTGTGTTGTCTTTGGTCACGGGAGGAGCTCTAGGCCATCGCGTCATCCAGGGAGGAAAAGGTTTGACAGCTCGGACGCGCGAAAAGGGTCGAAGTCCGAATCTTCTTCGCTGGCAAAGGTTATTTTCCTTCCCGTAGCAGTTAATTTATCGGCTGTGGAAAATGCTGCGAGTGCTGAGCACTAGTCCAAAGCTAATGACGTGGAGATAGGGGAAGAAAGCAACTCTGTGCTGGGAACTTTCTGAAAGTTCCCAGCGCTGATAAGCATTTCCCAATCAACAGCAGGTCCCGTGAAGTGGATTCGGTGCGCCACCAACGCCTAACACCAGCAACACGACGGGCGCTGCCGGCACCACAACGGCAACGAATCAATCGAACGCGGCACCCCGCGCGCGGAGCCACGTCCTCCGGTAGGGGACGGTACTGATCAACTGCCCGCGCCGGTGCGCCGGGCCCGCCCACAGCACGACCGATGACTCCCTCCGCCCGAGCGCACGCCACTAATCGCGCGGCCAATCGCCGGAGCGAGGACGCACCAGCGGGAAAGGTCCCCCGGCAAAATAATCTCCGGAACGGCACGTCGAATAATGGTTTGCCTCCACACAGTTTGTGCGGAATCTGCTCCCACTCCTCGCCGTTTCTATTTTTCTTCCAAAAGGGCTCGCGTAAAGAAAGATAGGGGAACGGCACTGGTACCGGTTACATTACTCGTATATACGGAGCACAATCAACGCGGTGCCTCTTTTCATTTCTTTTTCCAAATAACAAATGCAGAAAAGACTGCAAATTCTATTTTAAGAAGACCAACGAGCACAAATGAATTTTCTACAAATGAGTTCAAATTTATTATACTAGAAATAATTAAATATAGTAAAATATGAAGTCAGTCTGTACTAACCTCAAACTCATTTAGAAGACTGATGTATAATTTTTAAATATAATTGAAAAGTAAAAGTAAAACACGGGCGAAAGGGAGTGGGCCGTGCGGAGCGAGGGAAAACTACAGTGCATTTGTTGCGGGCACGGACCTTGGCAGCCATTCAATGACCCACCAGACGCTCATCTCTTCCGCCCCTGCTTCCCACTTCCTCCTTGCCTCCCGCTCCTTTTCACCCGCTCCTCCTCTACGTCCGGCTCCTGCAGCCCTGCTCCTCTGCCGCCGCTCTCGCCATGGCGTTGTTCCTCGCGCACCACCACGGCTCTCTGGTAAGGGTTCACACAAAGGCGCGTGACGGTTGCTTGCTTTTCTTGGCCATTTTTGAACTGAAACTGACGAGAGGTTCGTTTGCTACCCGTGTGCGGTTTCATTCAGGTGGAGACGGAGGGGAGGATGGGCGCGCTGAGGAGCAGCCTCCTGCCGTGCCAGGTGGCTGAGGAGGTAGCCGCCGCTGGGGCGGCCGGACCGGCGGCGTGGTGCGCGGGGGAAAGGGGCGTGGGGCTCTTTGCGGAGGGGTTCTCCGTGGAGGACCTGCTGGACCTTGAGGAACTCTGCGAGGTGGACAAGGACGTCGCCGCTGAGTTAGGCGAGGCCGCGCCGTCGTCGGCCGTTGAGGAGGACAAGTCCAGTGACTCACACGGCTCTTCGTCGGTGGTCTCCTACGAGCTCATGCCGCTTCCGCCGCCGGTTATTGACCTGCCGGTAAGAGGAGTTTGAACCCGTCTTAGCCGGCAAGGCGGCGTATTTTTCAAGTTTCCGTTTCTATGCTTGGTTTCAGTTGCTCAGCGCCTGAACGTTTTCGTGCGTGCCGTGTTTGCAGGCGCATGACGCGGAGGAGCTGGAATGGGTGTCCCGTATCATGGACGACTCGCTCGCGGAGCTCCCGCCGGCATCGTCGTTCGCGCTGCGACGGCAGCAGGAACCCACGGTGTCGAGGATGGTCCCCGTGCCGACGCCGACCATATGCGCGTTGTCCACGGAGGCGCTCGTGCCGGTGAAGGCGAAGCGCAGCAAGCGCTTGCGCGGGTCCGTGTGGTCGCTGTCCGGCGCGGCGCCGCTTTCCGACTCGACGTCGTCGTCTTCCACGACGACAACGTCCTCCTGCTCGTCCTCGTCCGCCTCGTTCCCGCCGTTGCTGCTGCTGGACTCGTCGCCCTTCGCGGCCGCGCACCTGCTCGAGCAGGCGCCGCGCTCCAAGAAGTCCAAGCACGGCAAGAACGGCAAGTCCAAGCTCAAGAAGCGCGGGCGCAAGCCTAAGCACCAACAGCCGTCCCAGTTCTCTGGCGCCGACGCCACGGCGCCGGTCGCCTCAGGCGACCGGCGCTGCAGCCACTGCGGTGTGCAGAAGACGCCACAGTGGCGTGCGGGGCCGGAGGGCGCCAAGACGCTGTGCAACGCGTGCGGTGTCCGCTACAAGTCCGGGCGCCTCCTCCCCGAGTACCGTCCGGCGTGTAGCCCAACCTTTGTGAGCAGCATCCACTCCAACTCCCACCGCAAGGTGCTGGAGATGCGCCGCAAGAAGGAGGGACTCCCGCTCGTCCCGGCCGCCTCCACACCGGCCGTGACCTCGTTCTAGCTAAGCTAGCGCCCCCTCGCCGGCCGGCGAGCGATGGCTGTACATTTTTTCTTGTCGTATTATTAGCGTGTTGTACCGTACTTGGATTCATTTCCTGCTCCGTTGGCTATTTAGTTAATGTTGTACTAGTAGTAGTTAAGTAGTAGAATTGTAGTAGCTTGATCAGGTCGACTTAGGTGTAGGGATTAAGATTTCCAAGGGTTTTTAGGCTTTATTATATTACTAGTACTAAGCTTGTTAGGGTATGGCCATGGTCCTCGTGGCAGTAGTTCAGAACTTGAGGCTCTTACAAGAAAAGCTTTGTTTGGCCTGTGAGGTTGAAGAGGTATTTCCGCAGAAGTGACGATAAAGTTAGGCGCGGAACAAGGAACTGATGACTGCCTCGTTGTAACCGGAGGGGTCAGACGGAATAGAGTGTTTCTTGTGCCTATCCTTGTCACTTCACATTGTTGGTGGCCAATATCGTTCTGTCCACATACAAGAGTCCATAATCCCCGTGCTTGTGTGACACTGAGAGCATTGGTACTCCTGCGATTTGAGCATTGGTACTACTATACAGCGGTTTATACTGAAATAAAACTCTCGAACGGTAGTTAGTTACGGTACACTATACTGTACACCTCACGAGTTGGAGTACCTGATGATGCAATGAAATTCTTTACTGGATATACTGCTCAGTGTGAACGATGTACGGAGTAAAATTGGATCGGAAACCGTATCTGCATGCTGCCCGTCTGGTGTACGAGGGCAGGAGGGTACTTCTACGGTACCTTGCGTGCATCGGCGGCAGTGATGACTCCGAAACCAGCCTTTTTCTTTTGCTCTGGGAGGTCGCGATTCCTGGCCAGGTGCCTCGACGTCCGGGCACCGCGCATTTTAATACTCTATCCGGTTCATACGCTTTGGCAGCACTGGCGGTGTTGGCATCCCGAGCCTCGTGATGTGCCGGTGGTCCGTGTGCAGTGCACGTTCCGCCGCGCGCTTTGCAAAGGATTGTTCTGCTTCCCGTGGCAACAGGGTAAGAAGTGTTCGCCTTTTGATCTTCGGCACAGTACAAAATATGATCGCGGGGTGATGTGTATTCGTAATCGATATGGTTTAGCCTATGAAAATTCAAAGAGTTTTTTACTTGGTTCAAGCCACTTTGAACGATGCAATACCTTATGTTTAGGAAATGGTTTACCTCGGTAGAAAAGTACAAAAAGTCGAATTTTCTCTTCGAAAAAGGATTCGGCGCTTGGGTCGTGAGTGCTTGATGCACGTATTCATGAGCTTCCTCGTGCGTACACAGTTATACGCAAAAACTCTTGGTTTCAATCTGTGTGTGTTCGTTGTTGTCTTTCTCGTCCTGTCGCTCTTCGAGTCTCTTTATATAAGGCAATCCGGAGTTACAAAATGGTAGGTCCTATGCGGTTCTACGATCTTGCTGATAGGTGAATCTTTCACTGGCGTCGTCATCATTCGTTGTGCCCATACGGAGGCGTGACCCGTCGCGTCGCACGTCGCGGCGGGCACTGTAGCATCAGCCACATTGCTGCCGTGTCTTGTCCGTTGACTCTTTCAGCCCGTCTGGAACTGTAGCTTCAGCTGAAGTGTCGTCGTGGTGAACCCGTCCCGTCCCGTCCCGTCAAAACGGTTGACGGTTGGCCATCGGAATAAATACGACTTTACGTCGTACCTACCTAGGGAGTTGGTCCCCGGGAGTCGGCCTTCGGAGATCAGCGTCACCATGCGTTTTAGCGCGGCTAAGACTTAGCTTTCATAGATCGTCACCTCGGAGGTCTGACCACGCGTTCGTGCGTCGTCATCTGACTCTAAAAACCTTCGGAGTCTTGACCCATGTATACAAATACAGGTCGTAAAGTACCGGAGTACATGATTCTGACAAAAAGCACCGCGCCTCTCCTCACTCCGGGCAGTGCAATTGTAGCTATCTGTGGAAGTGAAGGGGTGAGGGGGTGCAAATTTTCTGCTGTGATGTGTATAATGCAGAGGAACGTAGCATTTGTTACAGTAAAATGAAAGCACTAATGCAGAGTAACGTAGCATTTGTTACAGTAAAACGAGAGAGTGCTCTGCTACAGTATTGTAGCAACAGAAACCCGAGGCATTGTTCACGAACTTCCTACTGTTTATATTTTACTATATCACTCGATCTAGTTCGTTCATTTTTTGATCCACCGATTGAAAAGACCATCCAAATGCTATGCTACAGCATCCCTTGGAATTTTTTCCCTCTACCGGAGAGGATGTTAGTCCGTGAGTGGGTAGCATAGCATTGTGTGCGAGGCTCCTAGAGCGTGCATACCTCTGCCGTCGTGGAAACTGGGATTCTACCGTTGTTGGGACTTGGGGCCAAGAGCACTTGAGGTCACGCTTCTCATCCTAATTTGCCCGTTTGGTGCTTCGTTGCTCCTCGCTCCCGGCCTCGTTGTTGTGAACTTCCTTTCCGGAGTAAGCTGCGTGCATTTCTTTGACGAGCACAACACGAAAAGAAATGAGAAGATGACGCTTTCAGAAGCTACGCTAGACTGTGCTGGCACTGGCGGACCCGGCAGCTGCATGCGACGCGGAGGCGGGGCTCGGCGTGGGTGTCCGGATGAGCGAACGGAACGGTGTCGTTGGTAGGCCACTGAGCCACGCCGATAAGCACACGGCCCGGCCAGCCGGTGATCACGAGACGAGACGCGGTGGGCGATACAATGCGCCGGGCGGTGGCGAAAGTCGGTAGAGTTCGCCTCACCTCGTTCCCCGGCTATCAGTCAGTCATGTGACCCCGCCAGTCCTCACCGCCGTCGGCTTGTTGGGCGTTGGTAGTTTGAATTTACAGTAGTCTCGGTTTGTTAGCCGTTAATTGGCGTGCCCGTATAAGTAAAGCAACCCTACTACTATCCTAGTACGATGGCCTTACGGGCACGGCGGATGGAGTTGATTAGCGTACTAGACTTGTGCGGCCTGCGGCGTCGATGTTAACCAGTACCATTACGGTTGAATACTTTCTTTTTCTTTAAGCATCCGGAAAACAAGTCTTCCACTCTAGTGCTGTATCGGGACAACCCATTAAAGGTCGTTCTTCTCTCAACTCTAGTGCTGTCGTATCATACCAATTATTTACACCGTTGGATACTAGTACTGCATGATTTTAGTTTCATCTATCCGTCTATTCTTTACCTAGCACGGTTTTATCCACTATCATCCATGGTTCATTGATTTCTAATACTCCTACTCTCCACTGACATGTACTCACTCCATTCTTTAATTGTTGTTACTGTTGATTTTTAACTTTAACTTTGACTATTCGTGTTATTCAAACAAATTTGATAAATATCACATATTTTTGTTATAATTCACTTTACTATTAGATGTATTTTAATCACATCTTATAATTTTATATATTTGAATTTATTTTTTAAATAAATCGAATGATTGAAGTTAATATTAAAAGTCAATATTGACAATAATTAAAAAACAAAAAGTACTTGTGTATGGAACAAATTGCCACACCCACTTCTCTTGCCACCTTTCGCCTTCTTGCCCGACCCCGGCCAAATACGCATGGATCCAGCACAGCAGCAGCAAATCAGACGGCTTCAAATTTGAGCTAGCCGGCGAAAAACGACCAGCTAGGCAGAGAGACCGACTAGTTAGCCGACTAATTTTACTACAGTATTAATTTGAATTTCTATCAAAAATTGATTATCCAATATAATTAGATTAGACCAATTTCACCGATTTTCACTCCTTTCTAAAATCTTGACGACGAGAGGCCTGCCACCGGCTTGCTTATTTACAACCGCACGAGTTGCCGATTTTGTGCATTTGTGCTTGGGTGGCGGCACCATTGCAGGATGGATGGCTGGATAAGATGGGGTGCAGATGTGTTCTCCCGTGTTTCGAGACACTGCTTTAGGCTTTTTTTGAAACGCAAAAATTTTATAAAAATTAATTTAATGTCAAAAAATATAAAAAACAGGAAAAAAATCTCGGAGGCCTTAGCCTTCTTTTCTCAAAGTTTCCCCCTCGGAATGATAACCATGTTTTAGCTATTGTGTTGGTAAAGCTCATTATCAATCATCAGCAGGCACGTTAACTGGCTGTGAAGTTTTTCCACCCAGCCTTTCAAGTAGACTCAGACGGGGCAGCACTACTGCTGTTGGAGAACAGCGCTTGTCCTAGCCCTAACTTTTTGTTTCAGAAAAAAACTCAACCTAGTATATAGCTTGAAAACGGACGGCCGGATAATGGTCGGGTTCAACCTGCTTTTGACTGGAACTTCATGCTACTGGAAGGCGAGTAGCACTCCTAAAAGCGTAGGTTTAGAAACACCCAATTCCACGTTGAAAACTTGAAATAGAACGAAAACTACGACTACTCTGCAGTCCGAAGTGGAGTCGTCGAGTGCGTGCTTCTCAGTACAAGTTTATTTCTAGATTTTGTTGATTACTACTTTGATCAATAATTTTGATAAATTTAATAATTCTTATAATATAAATTATATATATTCTAAAAGTATTTATTTTGATAAATTTACAAGTACTAAGTTTTTAAGTTTAATTAAATTTAAAAAATCATTGGTCAAAGTTATAATCAACAAAATTTAAAAATAATCCGTTCTTTAATTAATGTCACCGTTGATTTTTTAATTTAACTTTGACTATTCATTTTATTCAAAAAATTTGCTTGAATGTGTAAAATTTTAAGTTGTGAGTCAAATAACTTTAATAATAAATTAAATTATATTAAAATATATGAAATTTATTTAAAAAATTTAAATAAAATAAATAGTTAAAATTAAATTTAAAAGTCAACGATAATATCAATTAAAAAACAAAAAGAGTAAATTTTTATTAGGACGGAGGAAGTATTACTATACTATCACTCCTACGTTTCCACGGAATGTGCCCAAGATTCTTCAGCCATGGGTGATATGATAGGAAGCTGTCCCCGTCTTGGAACTTCTCACGGGAGATGGGATCATGGGACTCGTCAGGGCCGCCGGTGCTCGGTCTCATGCGTGAAAGCTACAACTACCTGTGTCGAGCTAAGCTGGAACCGGAATATCTAGAACAGTACCGCTCTCGAAAGCGAGGTTTGAGGTCCTCCCGCTCTTGACGCGGCATTTGTCCGGGTCTAGTCCGTCTGGCCATCTGATCAACGGAACCGAAGTATTGTTCCTGCTTTGCAATGGTGACAGATTATTACTCCTATTATGGACCGTTGGAAATCGAAAAACCAAAGGGGCACCAATAAAATTACTCTATGTAGGCGTATGATCGACTCAAGAAGACAAAGACCCTAGCAAGTTATCAACCCACCAATGACCACGGAGCATTAGGTTCATCGTCCCAATAGGGCACCAATAGTGACGCTGTATGCTTTGGCATAAATCTGCGCCCGTCCTCTGTGGGACTCAATGATTTATGTCGCCCGACAGGCCAGCGCCTGCCCTGTATCATTATCATTGACGGATTCACATCCCCTCGTAGAGAACAAAATGCAGAGGAAATTGCAGCATGAAATTTAGATAGATTTAAAACTATTTAATCTGAAATGAATGGTCTAAATTTACTACCACATCAACATATAAATAGTAAATTGCTGCTACAGACATTGTAAATAGCCTGTTGCTACAGTACTTTTCTGTAGAGAATTCACCGTCTCGAGTTTTGCTACAGGACTATGCACTGAATACTTAAATCCAGAGAGTATGCATCCATCATTGACGCGAGCATTTATAATCTTTGCAAATGCGATGGGATGGGATTCATTTTCTACTGGCGCTTTTTAGAACAATGTGCTCAATTCTTTCCCCCTTGAACTGCGGCCACCGAAAGATCGTATTCCTACTACTGTACATCATGGCAGAAAAAGATGGACCTGGACCACGGAACGGCTCTGCCCTCTCGCAGTACTAGGCAGCGCCTGCTCTTTCGTTCTTTGCCGGGCACACTTGTATTGGAGGAGGACCATTGTTCTTTGCCGCGCACAAATGTATTGCAAGTCAGCATCCAAACAGGCACAAAGTATCGTTGATATATAACTGTCATAGACAGGAAGAAAGAGATGCATGGAACTTCTTACTCCTACTCCACAGATTAACGCAGAAAAGCAATGCATCTCTTTGTTTAGGTGGAATTGAAGAACCTATGTTGCACACTACCTGTGGATATTGGATGGAAGAATGAAAAGAAAAATCAGACCCGATACGCGGACACGCCACACATCTGAGCGCGAGTGAAACTGAGCTTTCAGGCGCGCGTAGAATATCTACGGCGGCCAGACGTGGCAATCGCCAAATTGACAAGTTTAAAAAGAAGTTGTTGCGAAGGATCTACGGCACGACCGTCCGTGTCCCATTCCCACCACGCGAAGTGGAGGTTTTCCAAACGTTTAACGTGTGGCTCTTGTTCCTTTCACTCGAACGCGGCCATGCCACATGCTCCGGATCAATTCGATCCCCCCGGGGCAGGCACGGTCATCTGGGCCCGCTCAATCAACTTGGCCCATGTATGTACCGACGGGTTATCCTTTCCTTTCGTAGTTTCAGATAAGTGCGCGTGACTAAACCAGTGCCTCTTCTTTCGTTCCTCATCATGCAGTCGGGCTCAATATTTACCAAACCGGTCCAAACCAGCCAATTTTTATAAAAATCGGTGAAATCGGTTTGGTTCCATATTATCAGATCATCGAGTTTCGCTAAAAACTGTACCGAAGGACTGTAGCAAAACAGTAAACCCTTCGATTTGACAAGCTAATCGATCGATTTTTTTTTTCGAAAACCGAAATTAAAACTGTAGCGGTTTTAAAAACGCTGGTCGGGGTAGCTAGATGCAGCAGCAGCAGAGCCATCCAAATGGCGTGCTTGCCATACATGGAGATGGAGTCAACAAACTCGGAGCCGGCCGTGGCCTGCAAGATCAAATTAGCTCTCTCTCTCTCAGCGAACGCCGGATTAGAAGGCACGGGATCGCGAGCGGGAGGGGACGCAGGATCTTGATGGGAGTTGTTGGTTGCGCTCACGCCACGGCTAATTAATCAAGCTGGAAACATCTCGATCAGTGGTTGGCTGGCCGACGCCGACGCCGACGCCGACGCTGATGGCAATAGACGGGCGGCAGTTAGCCTGCGTGATCCTGATCCAGGACAGCGAACGAACGGACCAAACGAGAGCGTCAGCTCGGCTAACTAATTCGCGTTGATGATGACAGGTCCTGGGCTGGGCAGGAGGAGCTCACCAGCACAGGCGCGATGAGGTCACTGAATCCTCGGAGCAAGCAACCCAAGCATCAACCGGGCGGAGCGGTAAAATCTCCGCGGAGTTTTCTGTTGTCCATGTGGAGGCCTGGTGGGTAAGGCGGAGGACTGGAGACGGAGTTAGTGGGGAATCAAAAGATGTGTGTTTAGCGGCCGCTTCAGAAAAGTTTAGCTTGGTAGCAAGATGCTTTGGACACCTTGGTGCGGTTTTCTTTTCCCTTTTCCTCCTTTATCTGCTACTAAGTATCTGTGTGTGTACTTTGGCGAAGATTTCCCACTTTGAACGCTCTGCATAATTTCCAGTATTTTCTTTGTTCTCACACAGTACAATCAGGATCCACATAGATGCAACAGGTGATTTGCTCTCAGCATATTTATCGGACTAGCATATTGCTGAGTCCGCTGACTGAATCGTCTCTCTGGGGAAATAGAATACTCCTAGTCGGAAAAAAAAATCCCTGGGCTAATTTCCTCGCTGCCGGAACAGCCCAGCAACGGACCATGGTGGAAGATGGATCAGCCCAGCCTAGAAAAGATCTTTTAGCCCCAGACGATACGCCAATACATTTGGGCTGGCATCGCCTCTAAACGGGCCCAAAGAATGTGAGATCACCTGTTGAGCCTATTAAATTTCTTCTCAGTTTATCACGGACTGTATTCTTCGTTCCTGTCAATGCGTACTCTGATCTCTTGTGGTGCTGCTGAGCAGGAACAAAAGACTCCATATAAAAAACTGTAAGTAAACTCCTCGTTTGGCCGTCAACTCTATTCATAGCCTGTGAAGGCAGCAAGCATATGGCACCGAACAAAATCTTCCCAGTGGACAACGAGATCACGAGATATATTAAGAAAACCCCATGCTAATCAGAGGAACAGGACAAAAGCTGGCTTTTGGCTCTCCGTGCCGCGAAATGGAGCACATGCCAGGATTAGGATGCAAGATCCTGCACCAATATTTTTATTGCACCTTTGACGTTATAAAAAAAAAATTCGTGCACGACTTTGCACCAAAATTAGGAGTGCAGCACGGCGAGAAGAGCAATAGGGCCTTCAGGACTAAGGAACTACTCGCATAGAATAAACAAAAAAACTCATCCCATTTGGATCTTGATACTGAATGCGACGCTAGCACACTACGTAGAGTGATAGGCTAACATGGATTCGCTTTTTGAGGGTAATATGGTTTGGCCAAACCAGCGCCAGCACACAAATAAAAACTGCATAATTTACATGTTAACTCGTGGCGTCTTTGGGTTCCTGATAGTGCAGCAACCATACACTTCCTTTGTCTCTTTTTTTTTTGTACATGAATATAATATTCAAACTTTAAATTTCTGAGTAACACTTAATTATGAGTTTAGTGATAGATAATTGGTGCCACTATATGTCCAGATTCACATTCAATTTCTTCACATTTTGCAATATGGAGACAACATTATATTAGAGGAGTGCTTTATGATCAAAGGATATTTATATGGATACAAATCGTTTTCAAAAATATTCATGCTCGATTTCGTTGGTACTGTTCAGTATACAGCTTGTAAACCAGAACATTTAAAGCTGCAAACATATCAGTATCGGAGGTTCTAGATTGTTTATGGAACCAGCATGGCTTGTTAGATGTGCCGCACCGCCCTGCCTTTAGTTATCGACAATGATAGAGCGCAGTGCAAGCTAAAATCTTCGGTAAAGCGCAATCTGTGCCCATGCCTTGAAAGAAAAAGGCGCACAGAAAAGCAACGAAATATTGTATACTAATTTATAAGGAGCAAGTTTTGGGTTTGACTTGATCCGTACCTTTCATCTTTCAATGTTGCTCATACTCGTTAGTAGAACACTACTATGTGGATGCGTTCGTTCTTGCGGTCCCTTTCTGGAAACGATTCCGTGAACAGTTCCGGACAAGTTTGACATCTCATTCGAAGATCCTGTCCTGTTCATTCCCGCGCAAGTTGTGTTTGCGGATAAATGCTACTCCAGAATCCTTGGTACGCTTGTGATGTGCTCCTAGATAAGCTCGGCGTATTTACAAACGTTGAAATGCATTGACTTGTGAGAAACTTTGCATGGTTGAATCAGTATATTCTCGTGTCGAAAGTTTCCACAAAGTAATTTATTGTGCAAAGGAATTACTCCATATATTTGGAGCTGGCCATTTTTTCCGCTAAAAATTCCTTGGGGTCGAAGCCGCTCTCGATACGTCGTTGCTCTGTTTCCTCAAAGTGCACTATTTTCAATAACAAAGTGGTACACCGTACACTATTATGCCCCGAGTTTCTTGGAGTTGATTGAGCTCGTTTGCCGTCCTTCTGGTCCTATCCTTTGAGAAAGGGAAACCATGTCCATGTCGTGCATACATTCCCAGCCGTGATCTCAAAGAATTTGATGTGCTTGTGTAAGCTTTCTCCGTCCACCAGTGTGTACGACCTGAAAGGCCGCCTTTTTTCGGGGATGGCTGCAAGCTAACGCGAGGCATCACGCATGACCTCATGACATCGCCGAGGAAGCGAGACGTCTGACTTGGGCATGGGATCTCATCAGGATGCATATAGAGCACGTACTATAGCACTGTTCCTGGCACGTGCTCCTGATAATTTCTAACGGCATAAGTATACACGGAGAGTTGAGTACTCCTACGTAGTTTCCTGAGCTTCCTGCCACGTCCCGACGCCGTTTCGTCGGGCAGCGGCTGCCGCGGAGAAGCCGCGGGCCACGGCGATCGAGCTGGCGCACGTCACGAGCCGCGCGCATGTGGGCGCGACACGCGAGAGTGCCCTCGCCGCCTCGCTGGTGCCTGGTGATGGGGTTGGTGCGGGGTACGAGTCGACGAGGAGAGGAACGTGCCCACTCGCCGCCGCCCCGCGTCGGGCCGGTCGCTTCCATCCATCCGTCCCCGCGCCAACGCCGGCCAAGCCAGCCGCGCCGGCGCCCATGCCGCCAGCCGGGCAAAAGCGGTGAGCGGATGCGGCCAAAACAGGCCTTTTCCCCCGCTTTTTCCGTGGTTTCGCAAGCGAATCCCCGGCCGCGATATTGCCGATCCCTCGGTCCCTCCCCTGCCCTGGTCGCGTCTCCCCCCTGCCACTGGCTTCCATGATTGGAGAGACGGGCAATAGTTTATCGAGGCCAGTGGCCATTTGGGCGTGCTAAATCAGCCTCTTGATGACCCCAACCTGAATCGCTAGGCCAGTAGCCAAGGACCGTTCGATAGCTTGCGAGCCGCCAACTATGCATGAGCGAACGGAAACCGGAGGAGCCTTTTTTTTCCTTCCGTTCCACGAAGACAAAAACGACCTTTTGCTGATCCCGGCGCGCGTCACTGTTGCCTAGCAAGTAGCAACGACGCGTACATACCTCCTGCGCGTTCCGTCTAATCCAAGACCAGTACGGAAACACGCAACGCACTGCCCGCTCGCCGTCGGTTGTTTGGCCACGGATCATCGCATAATTGACACCACTTTAAAAATGTTTTCTGTTTTCATGGCACATTTCACATGCCCAAACTAGAAAGGATACAAAAACTGACCCGATTCCTCCCCTTTCCACAAGGATGCATGCGTTCGCGGCAGCTAGCTTACGGACAGATCGTGTTGGCTGCTTGCTCCGGCGCGCGGAACTTCTCGCTCTCTATCGATCGATGAGAGTGAAACGGCACGTAAGAACAACGCAAGCAAGTGGGAGGCCGCGTATCGGCGAGATGGACAGGATAAGAGTAGGCCATCGTCAAGGGGCACGGATCGGCTAACGTTTCCCATTTGACTGCATGATCCGTTCTTTCCATCGGACGGCTCCTGTTACCAGCTAAGTTACATACGGTTGTTTTCGTCTAAGTGCTCACTTGTTAAGATGCTCATAGTATTTTTAAAATTAACAATAATATATTTTGTTAAATTTATAAAATTAAGACCTCCTTTGAAGCATAAAAGAAATTGCATTTCTTTTTTTAGTTTGAACTATTTCTTGTGAAATTTCTATACAATTTATATGAAATTACTAAATTCAAAGGAGGCTTAAAATGTCAGTTTTGTTTTATTTTTAAAAAATAGTAACAATTTAGTTGTGTTCTTAGGTCTCATTTGAAACGTGGGATTTTTTTTTCTTTTTTCTACTTTTTTCTATGAAACAAAATTGAGGCCCTGTTTAGAACACAAGATTCATTCATGTTTTGCGTTTTTTTCTATAAAATTGAACAAACTCATATAAAATACATATGCGCCTAGGAGTCCTAATCCCTGCAAATTTCGATGAGAGGGGCCTCAGTTGGATCGTAGAAATTTCAAAGGATTCTCATAGTCCGATGAGAGAGGGCTCGTTTAGAATGCACGATTTTCACATGAATATTCTAGGAAAGAGAATGAATCCGATTTGGAAATAGGCCTCAGTTCAATTTCACCGAAAAAACATAGGAAACTCTTACGTTCCAAACGGGACCTAAGAACATGATTGGATTGATTTTCTTAACAAAAACAAAATTAAAGGCCCTTTTGGAACATGAGAATTTTTCTCATTTCCTATATTTTTCTATAAAATTGAACTGATTCCTGTAAAATTCCTATGAGATTCATATGAAAAGCCTATGAGATTCATGTGAAAATCCTAAGTTTAAAAGAGACTTTTAACTTTTTGAGACCCCTTTGAATGTAGAAATTTCACATAAACCATATAGGAACTCAGAAATTTCACAGAAATCTCATAGTTCAATGAGAGAGGCCTCGGTTGGAACGTAGGAATTTCATAGGAGTATAGTAGGAATTTCACAAGAATCTAGACCCGTTTGGAATGCTGAAATTTTACAGAAGTCAATTCAATTTCATAGAAAAAATGCAAGAATAGGAATGAATCTTGCGTTCCAAACATCACATCAGAGAAAAATGTAGAAAAGAGAAATAATTCCACGTTCCAAATGGGCCCAAAGAACATGACTGGATAGTTTTTTTTTAAAAAAAACAAAATTGACATTTTAAACCTCCTTTGAATGCAGAAATTTTGTATAAATCATTTTGGAATTTTACAGGAAATAGTTCAAACTCATAGAAAAATATAGAAAATGCAATTTTTCTATGCTTCAATGGAGGATTTAGTTTTATAAATTTGATAAAAAATATTATTGTTAAGTAAAAAAATGTGTGAGCATTTTCACGAGTGGCCACTTAGACGAAACGAAGCTATGTAACTTAGCTGGCACAGGAGCCGTTCGATGGAAAGAACGGTGGATAGAACCAAGTCGTGCAGTAAAATGAAAAAAGTTAGACGAAAAGTTAGCTTACGGACAGATCGTGTTGGCTGCTTGCTCCGGCGCGCGGAACTTCTCGCGCTCTATCGATCGATGAGAGTGAAACGGCACGTAAGAACAACGCAAGCAAGTGGGAGGCCGCGTACCGGCGAGATGGACAGGATAAGAGTAGGCCATCGTCAAGTTGGAGGCTGCCTTTATGATCCGAGCTCGTAGCGCCCATGCTGTGATTCCCCTGGCCTACGGCCCCGTGAGACCATGACCTGCCCATCTCACGCCCATTACGTCCGATTCAGCATGAGTTTCTTCATGGAAATTCCGAGAAAAGTAAGCATAAATCCGCAAAGTAAGGAATGATTTCCCGTGGTTCCAGACGTTGCGGTCTGGTTGCGTAGCAGTACTGCTAGTAGATGAAATGCGGCGTAGAAAGCTGTATCTTTGAAAACGTTGCAAGACGAGGAAGGAGTGTTGAAAAAGGTTGCCGTGGGCCGTGGTGTGGCCGGCGGTAGCTGGGACTCGCCCTTTTTCAGAGGAAAGAAAACGACATATCCGTAGAACTTTACAACTTTTCTCGGGAATATGGGTATACCACCCGTGACCAAGCTAGATTTCGTGTCCTCGCGAAGAATCTGTGTGCATGTTCATTTGATTGTTAAAGGCGTACTGCTATTTCTCCTAGATTTTTCATTTCGGTAACAATTTTCTTTGTAGCTTTGAATGAATATCAGATTTTTTGTCACCCAGATGTTAATTTTAACGACTCAGTCACTTAGCACACAGTTGTACCCTTTTTCACCTAACATATTTTGTGCAAGTCCGTGACTTTGACAATAGCTTCATCAATATACTTTCTTTATTCCAAAATTATTGTCGCAGGTTATATAACAATTACAACATCCGCAACCCGATATGGTTGATGTTAGTAAAAGAGCCATTTTAGAATAGATCAACTCATTTTAGCTTACCTGTAGCAAGGTAACACAAGCATTTAATCTTGAGCGAGGGAGATATTCGAGAGAGAAAGAATTGCACAGCCCAAACGATAGATTCTATTAAACATTGCCGGTATTTATACACGTACAAACAGTTGAGGAGTTCCTACATTTAAGCAGTACTCGGTGCACAAGAGCGGTGCACAAGAGCGGGACGTGGAGCTGCGCATGCAGCGGAACGACCGCGACGAGTGCGCGCATGCAGCGCAACGGCCGTGGCGAGCGCATCCTGGCGTTGTGGCCAAAACTCGGTGCGCAAGGCTCGGACCAGCGAGTGGTGTTCTGTTAACAATCATAAGAGCCAAAGCCGATGGGGCCTTGACCGTCGCTGCCGCTGCCACCGGAGACGCCTGCTCCAGCGGCACCGCCGGGGTTACGTCGCATCTTCCCTCTATGCTTGTTCTTCGACCGTCCGCGACCGCCACCATAGTGAGCGCCTGATGCACTGATGTGGGGTGGTGGCGCAGGAGGGCCGCCGGCGGGTGAGCCGTGTCCCGCGAACATGGCCTGGGCGGCAATGGACTTCGCCTTCTGATCTTCACGGAATTCCTCAAGGAGCAAGATGGAGCGAGCCTGCAAGAAGCTGGGTAGAGGGTCTTTAGAAGTGATGGAGGAGATCGCGTGACCGTATTTGGGGTTGAGACCGCAGAGCATGTTGAGGACTTGGTTGGCTTTCTGGACAGGCTGGCCGACGTCACGGAGGTTGTCGGCGAGGGTCTTGAGGCGGCTGCAATACTCGTGATCGAGGAATCGCCCTGGAGGAGGGAGCGGAACTCGGCCTCGATGTAGACGGCGCGTGTGGCTTGGTTGTCGCAGAAGAGACCCTCGACGGTGCGCCAGACGTCGTACGCAATTTCGTCGGGCTGCATGACCATGCGCTGGAGCGCACGGGTGTAGGTGTTGTAGATCCATGTCTTGACGGTGGCGTCGTTCATGATCCAGTCGGGAGAATGGCGACGACGAGAGGTGCGAGTGGAGACATGGTGGCGTAGACCGAACTTGGCGAAGACCATGTCGAAGAAGAGACGCCACTCGGAGTAGTTGGAGTCGTTGGCCATGTCCAGCGTGACTGGGAGGTGCGCACGGATGTTCACCATCTGAATGGTGGCAGGGGCGACGGTGCCAGCAGTAGGCAGAGCCGAGACGTCGCTGGCATTGCTAGAGGCATCAGTGGAGGATGAAGGGGAGGAGGAGGATGAAGAGAGAGTGTCAAACAGTGAGTTTCTCTCCATCACGGTGGAAGCAGAGGATCATGAGCTGTTCGGGTTAGCGAAGGGAACTCGAACCTGTTCTATATATCACGAACAAGGGAGATATTCGACAGAGAAAGAATTGCACAGGCCAACGATAGATTCTAAGTTCCTACATCTAAGCAGTACTCGACGCACAGGAGCGTCACATGGAGCTGCGCATGCAGCGGAACAGCCGCGGCGAGTGCGCGCAACGGCCGCGGCCAGCGCGTCCCGGCGTCATGGCCGAAACTTGGTGCGCAAGGCTCGGACAAGCGAGTGGTGTTCCGTTTACAAATCTGAAATGTTCATTTTAGGAGGGGAAAATACACTTATTTCTAAAATTGCCGTATGTATTACTTTTCAAAATAAAAAGATTACTTAGTAAATTAAATGATATAATAATTAATTAATAAAAGAGAACTTTTAGATCAAGTTCCTCCTAAAGAATCTGGCTATAAAGTTCACAGATACTGCTGCATTAATCTCTCAAAGAGTCCATCAGCTGGTACTTTTGCACTCACAGTTACACATGCGCGCAACAGTAAAATGTAGCCACATTACGCTACTAACCTTTGGTCAATTGAAGAACCATCACACAAATAGGAGTGCGACGATGATGTACCTTTCGCTTGCAGCTAACGCCGCGCTTTTACATGCCCGTACCGTGAAAGCCGTCACGAAAGCCACCGGAGCTCGACCAGCCAGGCACACGCAAATCTGACGGACATGGACAGCGAAGCTTGACCTTAGCATAGATGTAACACATGGCTGACCCAACCCTGGAGATGAGCGAGACGCGGCGCCTAACACGTCAGTCGGCACCGTCGCGGACGGCTCGATCGAGCTCTCATCCCCTTCCTCCGTCCCTCCCTTGACTTTGCGATCCTTCAATGCGAACCCCCATCTTGCGCTTAACTAGTGTGGTAACAGCACGACCTAATCGCCTGCGCTTAACGCTCAAATTGCCTCGTGCGGTCTCAGCTCGGCATATAAAAGTGCATCGCCCCCACATATCTTTCCACGCTCTAACACCAGTCTACTAGCTACTGGTAACAGTTGAGCTGATTTCCAGCCGATCCATTCCGCTCCATTGACCTCAGCTGCAGTCCTCCAGTCGTAAGAGAGAGAGAGAGAGAGGGATCGCCAGAAGCGGCGAGGGAGGGAGGAGGAAGATGAAGGTGCAGTGCGATGTGTGCGCGGCCGAGGCGGCGTCGGTGTTCTGCTGCGCCGACGAGGCAGCGCTCTGCGACGCGTGCGACCGCCGCGTGCACAGCGCCAACAAGGTCGCCGGCAAGCACCGGAGATTCTCGCTGCTCAGCCCGACGCCGTCCTCGTCGTCGGGGTCGGCGGACCAGCAGTCGCCTCCGCTCTGCGACATCTGCCAGGTCCGCTAATCTTTCATTTTGCGATCGCTCGGTCCTCTGTTCTGGATTCTGTTTCTTTGTGGGAGTTCCCAAGTTCTCTAGCTAATCACGGATGATCAAGTGCAGCTGCCCTCATATTGATGTTTTCGATCGGTGCAGGAGAAGAGAGGCCTGCTGTTCTGCAAGGAGGACAGGGCGATCCTCTGCCGGGACTGCGACGTGTCGGTGCACACGGCGAGCAAGCTCACCATGCGCCACACCCGGTTCCTGCTCACCGGCGTGCGGCTCTCCGCCCAGCCGGCCGCGTCCCCGGCGCCGCTGTCGGAGGACGAGGACACCCGCGGCAGCTTCTGCTGCAGCGCCGGCGACGCGGCCCCGCCGGCGCCCGCCACAAGCCACGGCAGCGACAGCAGCAGCATCTCCGAGTACCTGACCAAGACGCTGCCCGGGTGGCACGTCGAGGACTTCCTGGTCGACGAAGCCGCCGCCTCCGCCGCCGCTTCAGCGACCACCGTCGGCGTCTACGCGGACGCATCGTATCATCAGGTGGGTGCTATGCCGTCCGCCATTGCCATTTGCCACGCGGTAAATGTTTTTTTGACACGAGTGTTCCTGAGCACACCCAATCCAAAGAACATGAGCACGACATGTCCAGATCGTGTCTGCATCGGCGGCATTACACCCAATCCAACCAGTAACCATCCAATTATGGGCGGGGGCGCGGTGCAGCTTGTACTGATGCTGGCGGCACTTGCTTGCTGGTCCAGGGTGTGACCATAATATCTCCAGTCGCGAACGACTTTATTTTATCGATCACGAGGGGCCGGGCCGCTATCAACACACTGGTCGTGACACGGTCCACCATGGATCTGATGGGAAAGTTTCTTTGCATCTGTGCAGGGAGGACTAGCTGGGATCGGCGGTCCGCAACACGGCTACTCCGCGTGGATGGCGCAGGAGCAGCAGCTCTTCTAGAAGGGCGCCGTCGCCGGTGACGCCCGCTCCCACCGGGAGCGGTGGGTGCCGCAGATGCACGAGCGGATGGCGGACCTCGCCGGCACCAAGAGACCAAGAACCACGTCCGCGGCGTCCTACTCCTGCTGGTGATCGAGCTCGAACGGGAAGAAGAACCATTGTGCCGTCTGTATCTACTTGACTGTAACAGAGGTTGTTTTCGGGCTTAGTTACCCTACAGGCCACAGCATTTTTTGCACTTCTTGGAGTCCTTCCGGTGGACGCTTCGGAGTGTTTCGTGCCCTTTTTGAGGCGCCGGAGAGAAGTCTGCTCCGCCGTCGCATCTCTGTATCCACCTTTGTTTTTTGGATTCGGTCGTCGCAATCTCTTCCAAGTCCGTCTGCGTCGCTCTCAGTCGATCGACTGTTCTTTCTTTCTTTGGCGAGACTTCAAAGGGCATGTGTAGGAGCCGCAATTTCTGCTTCCTTCAACATGGCGCCGTTGAATACCGGTGGGGTATAATTGATGGCTGTTCGGTGGGATTGGGAACAAGTCAAAGCGTATCGGAGGATACGGCAAGCAATTAATATGATGCGAAATTAGAACAAGATCGCCCCATCTGGTTTCTTTATTCTTCTTCTTCCCTGATCAAGGAAGGTATCAACACTGTATTGGTGCGCATGTCATAACTTTTATTTTTTGCTAACACCGCGCATCACATACCGAGCACTTAATCATTGTCGTCCGAACATTTTTTTAAAAAGAACTAATTACAAACTCTGTTAGAGTCATTTTCATCGTTTCCAAAAGGTCATTTCTAACTAATTACAAACTTTGTAATTTGTCACGGTATGGATTTTTCCACGAGATATAATATTTTATTTTCAATACGTTCAGAGAACATTTCTTTTCTGCGTCATTTGATGCTCAAAGCAAAAGAAAATCTTCACTTTTCAGGACTTCTTTATTCAGAATCTTCATGACTTGCACCCATAACGTCCACCCAAGTAATATCGAATGGGCCAAAATTGACGCGTCATTCCCCTAAAAAGCCCAATGGGCCTCCACTAGTATGCACAGTAGGTATCCAATGTTGTAGTATGTGATTCTCTTGGGGCGACGAGGCTTTCTCTCTGTTTGCGAATGAAAAGTGTTGTAGCTCATGCAAGATGTTTGCATGGCAGTGTTGTGAGTCTTGTGACAGCAATATGCCTACTGTGTGATCTGCTCAAATACATGCACTAATCGTTCTCCCAGTCTAGCACTGTTTTTCTGTTTATATTTTTATGAATGATTTTTTTTAATGAATCAGGGTATCATGCCTCATGCAATGATGACTTATTTTGACTGGCTGATTTCCAATGTGCTTCGGCCTCCATGTTTGATTTCTTTCAATCACAGAAGGCCAAGGGTGGCAAAATATATGGATTGTTAAATGAAAAAAGCATACCGGAGTGTATTATATTGTGAAAGTTGTTGCTGCAATAACTGACAAACAGGTATAAACTGACGGTACAGAGGTTTTGGTGTATCCACGGGGCACTAAATAGTTATCAACCTGTATAAATGAATCCATAATAGTTGCTGCACGCACTTAACTATTGGCAACTTTATGGGCAACTTCTATTTGCTCGGTTATTCAATCTCTGACGGGCGGGGGCTGTCTTCTTCATCTCCTCAGGCCGAGCAAAGCAAGGAAGAGCGAGATGTAGTCGAAGCGGAAGACGTGCCTGAGCATACCAATCTTCCTGTCCTCGTCGTCCCATGGAGGGTACCTGAACATGAACTCGATGAGGAGGCTCCTCTTGAGCACCGCCTTCTTGTGGCTGAACATCTCGAACGAGTACTTGCCATGGTACTGGCCGAACCCGCTCGGCCCCACGCCGCCGAACGGGATGCTGTCCAGCCCGTACTGCAAGGAAAAAAAAACATTTGCGGCAGAAAATTAATTCGTCCGAAGTTCGTATTGTGCATTTCGCTGGCGAAAAGTGCAGGTCGCCCATTCTGATAAAAGGCATGGCTAATAGGGATTATCACCTGCACGATGGCGTCGTTGAACGTCACGCTACCGGACGACGTCTCCTCTGTGATCCGGCGCTTCAGGTTCTCGTTCTTGGTGAAGCCGTAGATTGCCAGCGGCTTCGGCCTCGCTTTCAGGAACGCGATGCTGTCTTCGATCTTCTTGACCTGGAAACAGAAATGACATCGAAGCAGCAGTTCAGTGGCATGCATCTCTCGATGGTGTAAGAAGAAATGCAGCAGCTGCAATCTGCGCGCACCGTGATTATGGGGAGCAGCGGGCCGAATATCTCCTCGGTCATGATGTCGGAGTCAAGTGGGGGATTCAGCAGAATTGTGGGTTCGATGCTCCTGCAGAAAGAAATCAGGGACCGTGGCGTCATCCGTCATGGTCAGGCAGAGGGACTAGACTACGTTTAAGTGCCAACGGGTTGGAGCTTACAGGGTCTTGGCGTCGAAGTATCCGCCGTGCACCACCGTCGACGCCACCTTGGGGTCGTCAACGAGGTCGCTCAGCCTCTGGAAATGCTTCTTGTTCAGGATGCGCGCCATGAACTCCGGTTTGGTGAAGAACCTCTTCAGTGTTGACTTGAGCAGCTCGATCTTCAGGCAACAAATTAAGCGTCATATGTCAGGTACGACAGATACTACAAGTAGACGTCATACGATGCAGCTCTGCAAGTACAAGAACCGAACCAGAATCGGTGCGAATTCCTCCTCGACCAGCACGTAGTCGATGGCGATGCAAGCCTGGCCGGCACAGGTCCCCCACTTCGCCCCAATTATGCGATTCACGGCTACCTGTGCAGAGTATCCAGCGTAGTACAAGCAATAAGGTCACTCTGCCTTGAATTTGAATCGCAACCATTGTTGCGTAACTGAAGAATCGTCGAAACGAACGGACGCGTACGTACGCACCTGGCTGTCCCTGTTGCTGTCGAGCCAGTCAACAATGCAGGGGCACTTGGAGCCGAGCTCAAGCGCCATCGGCGTCAGGTGCTTCGCGGCCTTCGCCATGATAAGGCGCCCCACGCGGCTACCACCTGAACGACGACACCGAGAAACGTTCATCGTCAGTACAGTCTCGCGACACTGAGAAGCGTTCGTCAGTAGCACATGTCACGTTCCTCAGAGCTTCTTAGCTCTTGGTTGATTGTTATTCTTACCGGTGTATAGGACCTTGTCCCATCGGTGCTCCATGAGCATCTCCCCCACCTGCGGGCCGCCCTCGACGACCTTCACGGCCTTGGAGTCCAGGTACTTGGGCAGGTTGGCGGCGAGGAATGCGGCGGTCGACGGCGCCAGCTCGGACGGCTTCACCACCGCGGCGTTGCCGGCCGCCAGGGCTCCGGAGAGTGGCTCCAGAATCAGGCCTGCGTGCATGAACCAAGCGAGGGTGTATGATTTCACTGTCAATCAAGGTTCTTTCCAATCCCAATCATCGCCTATCGTTACAGCTTGTGATGAAGCAGGGAGCTTTTGGATCTTTTGTATACGTTCTGCGGCCATTGGTGCTACAGCACTGCAGTAGCAGTTTTGCCATTGGTACTTAGGTACTCCCTCCGTCTAGAAAGTTATTTCTAGCTTTTCACTATGACTTGATCAATAATTTTTATAAATTTAATTAACTTTAATAATATAAATTTTATATATTATAAAAGTATTTTTAAATAATTTAAAAGTACAAATACTATATTTTAAAATTTAATCAAATTTATAGAAATTGTTGGTCAAAATTGTAGTTAATAAAAGCTAGAAATAGGATTAAGGCAGTACTCCAGCTGTTACTGTAGCATTCGCTCATATACTGTCATAACACTATAATAATTTTAGAAAAATGAAGTACATAATTGACTTTGAATACTTAAGCATAAAATTAGGCAGTGGTATACTACTCTTTTGCATCTAGCATCAGGAGACAAACTCGATACAGTCTATGATGTCTTGACAAAACAGCGGGGATATATCTAGCACTAGTGTCCGATTGTCGATTTGCCACCATACACGCCCTGCCTGTCTCTTTCCCAGTGGCACGACGCTTATTTTGAGTTAGTATTTCTTTGAGGCAGCTTGCAGCTAGTAGGATGCGATGCAATCTATATTGGAACTAATCTTGTAGTTTGTGTTTTAGTTGTGTTGTGTGTCAGTTGTTTTAGTCGTGATCAGTTTTTAGCCGTGTAGTGTTAGAGTTGCATGTGTAGTGATCGAGCTGTGCGGCTTGATAGAAGTAGCTAGTGATATGCATGACAGTGAACATGCAGAGAGTGGTGGCTGAGTCAAGCAAGCTGATCAGTTTGTTAGTGAAGCACGAACTAGATGCTTGGACCACGGGTCAAGTAGTGAGGAGTGGACGTTTTTGTCTGCATGAAGAGAGATGTGAAGTTGATTAGTGTGAGGTGTAACTGAGGAGTGAGTCGTCCATGCAGAGATTAGTGGAGGTCATCTTACATGTGTGCGTATAGCTGGGTCGTGCATGGCCGATTGAAGTGGCGTAGTTGAGTACCGGCCACGGCATTGCATCAGTACTTAAGCCTTGTAATCGGTGTGTCTAAGAGCAGTGAAAAAGAAGTGAATTAGTGCAAACTGACGTGAGTGCTGGTGTGCAGCACTAAAAAATTTCTCTGTGTCTTTGTGCCATTCTTGTGTGTGCGCGTGTGTTCTGTGAAAGTGTGAGAGCTGAGCCAACAATTGGTATTCAGAGTTTTAGGTTGAGTTTTTGCAATCATGGCCAGAGATAATTTGGGAGTGTACACGCCACCGAGTCGCCGCGACACTAGCGGCAGCGGCAAGAATGTCGACGGCAAACTCGCGCAAAAAGTGAAGGAGGCGGGGGTGACTCTCCGTTACCCCATGTTATCGAAGAACAACTACGATGTGTAGACGATGAAAATGAAGATCTTCGTGCGCGCCCAAGGTGTGTGGGCGGCCGTGGAGAGCAAAGAAGCCGTCGATGAGAAGTTGGACCAAATGGCTCTCGCCGCCATTGTCTAAGCTGTGCCGGAGGCCATTGGTGATGGCCATATCCGAGAAAGAGACTGTGAAAGAGACGTGGAACACTATCCAAGGGATGCGCGTGTCAAAAAGGCCCGAGTACAAACTCTCAAAGGGAGGCTTGATAGTATGTACATAGGTGAATCTGAAAAAATTAATGAGTTTGCTTTAAAGGTTACCACCATCGTGAATGAGATACGTGCTCTCGGCACGAAATTGGAGGAGGTGACCGTCGTGGAGAAGTTACAACCCCTTGTGAGCACCATCGAGCAATGAAGAGATATTGACGAAAATATCGGTGGCCAAGACTATCAGGCACTTGAGGGCATTCGAGGAGTCTTCAAAGGGACGGCGTCGTGACAATGAAGGGAAGCAGTAGTTGTTGATTGCGGAAGGTGAACCGCGGCTCACACGTGCCGAGTGGGAGGCCATAGTTGCAAAAGAGAAGAAGGGCGAAGAGAGCTCCGGCAGCAATGCTGAGAAGAAGAAGTACCACAGCAAGTTTGACAAGTTCAAGATCGATTGCCGCAAGTGTGGTGAGCTTGGTCACTTCGCCGATGAGTGTGATGAAGTGAAGAAAACAGTGAAGGAGATGCCGTAACTTGGCGTTGCAAAAGTTGATTATGAGGCGGCACTACTTTGAAGCAAGACGTGGAGGTGCCGAATAAAGCCAACAAGATTAGAGGGGTGATTATTGGAACTAATCTTGTTGTTTATGTGTTTTAGTTGTGTCGTGTGTCAGTTGTTTTAGTCGTGATCAGTTTTTAGCCGTGTAGTGTTAGAGTTGCTTGTGCAGTGGCCGAGCTGTGCGGCTTGATAGAAGTGGCTAGTGGTATGCATGACGTGAACATGCAGAGAGTGGTGGCTGAGTCAAACAAGCTGATCAGTTTGTTAGTGAAGAACGAACTGGATGCTTGGATCACGGGTCAAGCAGTGAGGAGTGGACGTTGTGGTCTGCATGAAGAGCGATGTGAAGTTGATTAGTGTGAGGTGTAATCGACGAGTGAGTCGTCCATGCAGAGATTAGTGGAGGTCATCCTGCATGTGTGCGTGCATGGCCGATTGAAGTGGCGTAGTTGAGTACCGGCCACGGCATTGCGTCAGTACTTAAGCCTTGTAATGGGTGTGTTTAAGAGCAGTGAAAAAGAAGTGAATTAGTGCAAAGTGACGTGAGTGTTGATATGCAGCACTGAAAAATTTCTCTGTGTTTTTGTGTCATTCTTGTGTGTGCGCGTGTGTTCTAAAATCAGTGAGAGTGTGAGAGCTGGGCCAACAATCTACACCTCCAGCGACAGCGAGCTACATGGTTCAGTAGCTTGACGTGATCTCTAACCAACACGATAATCACGTCTCAGCTGCTTGGTAGTACACGATACACGTCTCTGTGGAAAAAGACATGAGAAGATAGGATAGTTTCACGTCACCTATTGGGAGGTTCCAGCTGGAGAAGATTAGCACCACCCCGAGCGGCTCCGGCAGCACAAACGCTGTCGCCGGGAAGGCAACCAGCGGCGTGGCGGCCTGCAGTAATCACAAGAACAAAAACGTTTAGTCATGGTATGACAAAAGACATTTGCAGCTATCAGAGTAACTTGCCTTCTCTGGAGACGCCCACTTCTTGAAGTTTTGCAGCTTGTCTTCGACGGACTTGGCCAGAACTCCGACCTGAGCGAATGGGAATCGATCGTGGAGATTAACCAAAATGAACATGACGTAGAGTTGGAACGCTGCCGGACGTTCGCCCGGCGATTCAACGAAACCTCACGTACCTCGTCTCGGAAGGACTCGCCGCGGTGCTTGCCGAGGTCCTCGCGGAGCACGTCGAAGATCTCCTCCTCTTTCTCCCGCAGGAGCCGGAGGAGCCCCTGGAGCTGCGACCGCCGCCACTCCATGTCCTTGGTCCTGCCGCTGTCGTACACCTCCCTCAGCTCGCTCACCAGGCCGCCGAAACCGAGAGCCCTCTCGTCGGCCACGCTCCCCATTGCTGCTCTTGCCGAATTCAGCTTTCGCTCGCTGGTATAGCTGGTTCTCTCTGCACCTGGTGCGTGCGGCAAGCTGCTCGCTCTCTCGACTGAGTGCCACTCTGCTTGCCGATGGATGCGCGCTGCCGGCACACGGGAGTTAAATAGTGGCTAGCGTTGGCCGTCGTGGCTCGTGATCAATGGTGTGGCTGTGGGGGCACGTTCAGCTCGGCTCGCTGTCGCTGGTTTCAAGTGATCGGGGGAGGCATGGCAGCGGTTGGGACGGTTGGATGTGACGCAGACGAATTCGAGTTCTATGGCACGCCCGTGCGCGACAGCACCCAGCAGCGTTCCGGACGCGCGCTCGGTGGCTCGCTCCCGTTAAATTCGCAGGTGCTCCATCTCCCTGGAGCACACACGTAGTATCTGACAAAATGACAACATCGGAATGGAGTATACAGGGTCACAAAATCTGAGCTGAGAATCAATAGTGAGCTCGAGCTTGTACGTTACGTGTTCCTAGATGGACAACTTGGGACATCAGACGAATGAGAAACACCTCTATATAGATGGAAGATGGCATGTACTATTGCAGCTGTTGGATAGGTCTGGATCCTAGATCTCCAACTGAACTTTCACATTTAACTTTAGTCCTGCGTATCTCTTTTTCGATAAGAGAGTCAGAGAACTGCTCGATCCTACTTGATACACCTAAGAACAGGCACTGTAATGATACCGTGAATTTGACACTTACCGGCGATCAGATTCGGGCGTGCGCGTCTGTTTCTTACGCTAAACAGTTCGCCGCACACCACTTAAAAAACACAAAATAATGATGCTAAGTCCGCTAGGATGCGCTCCATCAACTAGCCATTTCATCTGCACAGTGCGGATTGCGCCATGGCTGGATGAGATCAGGCCGCGTATCTCCCTGAGTTGAACGCTGTCTGTCCGATATCCTGTCGAAGTAAATTAGACAGCAGGGATTAGTGCAACTATTTCAGTTGGACTTCAGTTAACCAGGTCGTTTTCCGGCGGATGGAAGCGATTAGGCATCGACGGTCTCAATAAAGATTGCAGATGCGTCAACTGTGTCCTCTGTTTTCTAGCTAGGTCGTTCTATCAAGACTTCAAGATGGAGATGTCGTGCAGTTGTGCTACTAGTAGCTTCTGTTCCCACGAGTTTCATCATCTTCATTTATCTTGAATTTAAGGTTACAGTTAGTAGGAATGGGGAGCCTATGGAAAATTCGCGATAAACAGGACTATTTATGGTTTTCCAAAGACGAAAAGACAATCGGGCACCGGGCAAAACCATAAATCCATATACCTGTGCAGCTGTGCTCTGCGGAGAGTTTTTTTTCTAAATATTATTTTTAATTCTCAAATTACAAAAATAATACCTAAGTTTAAAAAATTTCAAAAATAATACCCAGTCTAACACTCAAGATACAAAAACGGTACTAACCTCCGTTTATAAATACTTGTCAGTTTTGACTTTTTTTACAAATTTTTTGATCGCTCATCTTTTTTAAAAAATTTTGACATATAGGTATAAAAAATATACATTCTCAAAGTATATACGATGACAAATCATATGATGTTATTTATAAGTTAACTAACAAAATAATTTTAAAATTATAATTAGTCAAAGCATAAATAGTAAAAATAAAAATTGTCAAGTATTTGTAAACATATGTTAGTATTTTCGAATGTTCAATGTACGAAAACCCAGTTGTCGAATGTCCAACATTCGACATTGTACTTGTCGAACAATGAACATACGAATCACTATGATTCGGACCACCAGCGTTCGACAATATTTGAACGTCATTTTTTTTACTATTTGCTAATTTTTGTTTTGAAGTGCAAAGTTATAGGCAACTAATTTAGATGTAAAAAGTATAAAATGTTCAATAGATTTTAAATTAAAATTCTTCCCAGATTGCTACTCCCTCCGTCTCATTTTTCAGGGCACAGTGCTTAATGTGTTGACCTCGATTTGACCAATAATTTCTATAAATTTAAATAAAAATCACTTTAAGATTTCTATTTTTAGATTCTTCGTAACAAATATTTTTATAATTTACTCCATCGGTCCCACTATAAGAGATGTTTTTTATTTCTTGAAATCGACATTTGATCATTCGTCTTATTAAAACATTTTATGAAAATATTATTTATTTTATTGTGAAATAATTCATTATTAAAAATACTTTATGCTTGACTTATTTTTTATTTTCATAAATTTTTTATAAAAAAAACTTCTCAGATGGCTAGTCTATAAAACATTTTATTAATTCCTAGGCATCTAATACAGTTCATATCCAATTTTTTTAGTCCTAAATTAAATGTCATTTTCTGTTTAGGTATCAAAATTAAGATGAGTGAAAAATGTGAAATGTGCTAAAAACGAGGATGAGACAGATAGAGAAAAAAATTATTAGAATGAGAGAAAGATGTATTAAAAAACAAGAATGACATTTAAGGGCTCATTTGAAACGTAAAGTTTTCACAGGAATCGTATAAAAAATTTGAGGCCTTCTTTAGATTGGAGGAGTTTTTTTTTCTATTTCTTGCATTTTTCTGTGAAATTGAATTGATTCATATAATTTTCGTGAAATTCCTACGTTCCAAAAAAGCCCTCACAGTTTAATTTCACAATGTTAAAAAAAATCCTCTATTCCAAAGTACGCCTATTTCATAAAACTAGAATGGCACTTAGGGAAAAATTTAATTTAAATTCTATCGAATGCTGCTTGTCACCTAGAGTTAACAAATGTTCTCTTTTTATTTTTCATTCTCTCTTCCCAGTACAACTTCTCTATTCTCAATATATTTTTATCTCTATCTTTTCTTTTTTTCTTGTTTATCGTGCATGTCACTTTTTTCATCATATTTAATCCACATATTCACACCTAAAACAACAACGGAGAGAGTACTTTTTTACAGGCTAAAATGGTTGCGTGTAGCTTTGCACTTCAAAACAAGTTAGCAACTAGTCAAAAGGAGATGAAAAATGTTTTTCATGTGTTGTCGAATGTTGGTGGTCCGAATCAAAGGTGATTCGTGTGTTCATTGTACGATGAGTCCAATGTCGTATGTTGGATATTCGACAACTGAGTTTTCAAACGTTGGACATTCGACAACTCCTATCTCGTACTTCGGATGTTCGAAAATACTCTATTCGTGTCTTGAGCGTTCGACTGGGTATTATTTTTGAAATTTTTTGAACTTAGGTATTATTTTTGTAATTTGAAAATAAAAAAAATATTTAGAAAAAAAAATCCGCTCTGCCGACGATGGGGCAGAGCCGATCAAAGATGGCCGCCACTATAGTGCATTCCTAGTACTACATTCTTATTTCTTTCTAGAAACAAAACCACAGACTAGTTTTTGTGGTCTTCATGTATTAAATTAGACGGATTTTAATATAGACCGAAGGGAACGTGAACCGTCCATTGTCACGAATATTGATGCATAAATTGATGTTTTACCTCTTAGGAGGTAAATGTTGTAAAATAATTATTAATTAGTGTATCTTCCAATATGAAAAGTATTTGTTGTGTTTTGTAAACCGATGCATGCGACATTTTTAGAAAGTAAATCTTTTATTTTAGGAATTAATCTCATTTGACACATATGGAAACTTATGAGTGTCATAGTAGGCAGCACGTAAATGCAATTTGAATTAACGTGACATTCGTCCGTTTGAAAAAAGTGAGTACACACACTCATTTGAATAACGTGACCATGCACGTGACACCATAAGTCCAATTTGAATAACGTAATTTAGCTTTAGAATAACGTGACATCTTTAACATTTCAATGAACGTGACAACATATAGTAACTTGAAATGGTAGAATGCTATAATATACGTGACAAAAACATGTCAACTCAGTATAGTAGAAACGTGATGAACATCAAGCTAAATAAATTGACCGGCTAGTTATATCGTGTCAACTATTTTTGTTAGAGAAAAACCGTTCCAGTTGAAATATTGTGACAAATAAGTAATTCTGGCACATTATTTGTGATGTGAGAATTAACGTGACACATGACAACAACAAAATAATGTATCACACGATTAAAAAGAAATAATTATTGCGCTGTAAGAAATGTGATATGACAATGGATTAGTGTACATAAGATATTACTTTGTCCAATCGTTATGTACATATAATTACCGAATCATTATTTTATCCTTCAATATCTTACTCTTTAAAAAGCACGGTTTTTAAGTACACACGACAAAATATTCCTAACAGATATAAGTTAGACTGTACACACAAAAAAAATACATTCAGAGTTGTTTTTTTTTATAAATCTGACAGGTCTCTGTAGACAACTCTTACAAATTTACTTAGACGAGCTCTTTCAGATCTTATAGATCTTGAGTCTACACAAATTATTATTAATTAACAAAATAAAACTAACCGAAACAAATATTCCCAAATCTCGTCGCGCGTTTCAACACAAACGCGTCCTTTTCATCCCGGAGTCGGCGCACGTGCATCCATCGAAAAACAACACAAACTACCCCCACGCAGTCGACGTGCAGCGAAAACACTAATCCACGGTCTACATGCGTCATCTTAGTTTTCAATACGTAAAACTATTTTGCAGATAACAAAAACACTAATAAGTTCCTATTTGAACGGAGGAAAAGTAGACAAGTTGTTAAAGGTTCAATTCATTCATTAAATTTTCTATGGAAGGTTTTCTAATCTTACTCTTAGAAAATACTTTTTTTTAAAACATTCTTAATAGATATAGTTAGACTACGTGTATATAAAAAAATACACCTAAATCTATTTTTTTTTACAAATCTGACAGATAAATTTTTTTTCACAAATACTTTTACAAATCTAAAAATAACTTCTTTCGGATCTCTCAGATCTTGAGCTCACAAAAAACATTGTTAACTATTCAAAACAAATATATAATATTCAAAGAAAGTTGTTAAAAAACAAAATAAATTCATTTTGATTTGTCCAGCGATTGGCTTCCCGCCAATACCATCCATCCCCTAATTTATGGTGAATAATGAAAAACTTTAATTTTAATATTAATATATTATCTACTTTTTAAAAAGCACAGTTTTTTTTTCTATGTACACATGATAAAATGTCTCTAATAGAGGTGAGTTAGACTACGTGCACATAAAAAATACACTCAGAGTTATCTCTTCTTACAAATCTAACAGATGAAATCTCTTTACAAATACCCCTTACAAATCTAACAGATGAGCTTCTAGATCATAAACCCACACAGACTATTGTTAATTAACAAAATATAACTATTCGAAATAAATATATGAGATTTAAAAAAAGTTGTTGAAAACATAACAAATTCTCCGGGAGAAGCAGGCGGAGATGCTGGAGGAGCTTAGAGGAGATAGGTGGAAGAAGTGGTGGAATCGTTCCATCCGCAAGATGCTGGAGCTGGCGCAGGAGATAATCGACAGCCTCGAGGACCCTTAGGCACGCGAGTTGATGCAGCAGGCGCGGATCTTCATCTTTGCACACTGATGACGCCGAGATCGCACAAGGAGGTCAACCGCCGGTTTTATTAGGATTATTAGGAATAGATTACATTTTCCCTTCACCTAGGACTTCAAATTTACAGATCATATAGGATGCAAATTTCATCGTGTCATCTGAAGCCTTTTTTGTATTCTGATATACCAATTTAAGAATAATAGGATTATATTTGAGAGATAAATAAGTCGACTTTTTATTTTAAACTCACGGTACTAAGTTAAGTGAAAAGAGATGAGTATCCCATGCAATCTAAAAAGCTCTTTAGGTGAGTTTGAAAATATGCCACCACCGTATCATTGTAAGGGTTCTGTAACCGAATAACATGTGACCTCAGATGTCACATTTTAAATTGCCATGCATCAAATTAATTATACAAATCTCTACTTTTTAAAAAGCGCAATTTATCTTTTTTAAGTACACTTAACAAAACGTCAGATTAAACTACATGCACAAAGAAAAACGCAAGTTATTTTTTTTTACAAATCTGATGGATATAATCTCTCCACAGATACACTTATAAATTTAATGGACAAAACTCTTGCAGATCTTTTTGAACTTTTTATAATAATTTTTTTAGAGAACTGTTGAAGATGCTCTTAGTTAATAAAATACAACTACTTGAAGTGTCAAACTCGAGATGTGCACAAAACAGTCGCTTCTTAGTCTCTGTATCAATATAAAATACGCTGGTGATTTGTAAATCAAAGAGTAATTTTTTAAGTTAATATTTTTTTTGAACCGATAGCGTTAGCATGGATATTAAAACCAGTATTTTTTAAGTTTAACGTTAGCACCGGCATGAGACTAGTGCTAGGTAATGATCATGTGACGGCTGCAGCAACGGCACGCAACACACATGCGACGGCAGCAGCAGCCGCACGCGACGCACTTGACACCAGCAGCAGCGTGCTCGTTGTTGCCGGCGGCGGCCTGTGCTCTTTCGGCACCGCGTGCAAATGGAAGGAACAGAGATGACGCCACTGCAAGGCCACCGCGAGGGGACGCAAGGAAGCCGAACTTGGGGCGCCATCCCTGACGAAATTCACGGCAAGGAAAGAGACTTGGCGCGGGGAAGGAAGAAAATCTTGTTGCTACTATCACGAAACTGTTGTCTGGTGAAATATATTAGATTTTTTAATTTCGTAATTATTTTTTTAATTCGAAATGGACGACTCAGGTTTAATAATTGTGTAACCCCCTAGAGGCAAGACAAGAGGCTCGGTCTATTTTAAAAGAGCTCTTAAATTAACATAGCCGTACATAATACTTTCTGTATTTTTAAATTGATGTCGCTGTTAATTTCTAGCATAAACTGTGATTATTCATCACATTCTAAAAATTTATCCAAATATGTAAAATTTTAAGTTGGGATTCAAATAACTCTAATGATAAATTAAATTATAATAAAATCTATTATATTTATAGAAAATGATAAAAAAAATTAAAATTGATGTTAAAAGTCAACAGCGACGTCAATTTAAAAATGCAAGAGTACTCTTCTAGACAAACTCGTGGCACAATCTCAAATGTTAGTACTGTAATACAGAGGTCACCAGCATGGTGAGTAAATTAAAATACATCTTAATCTTATCAAACTAAATACTGCTAGCAAAATAGAGTAAGCTTTTACCATGGCTGATTGATTTGCCAACTTGCATCACTGCAAAATTGTTAGCCTCACAAAGAGGAACGATCATCTTTGCCACCTTAACACCGCTGATTGATTGGTTTAGGTGTTCTTCGTCGTTGCATGTGACTCTCCATAGCGCCTCAGATTGTTAAGAGCACTCCATACAGATAGTTCACCTCTTAGGAACCTTTAGAACACATGATTTTTACATAAACCACACAAGAGTTTTATACGGATCATTTTAATTTCGTAGGAAAAAAAGCAAAAAATAACGAAAAAGTCCTCGTTACAAAGGAGGCGTTAAAGTAGCAGCTCTCATACTTTATTTAGAAGACTATAGCTCACCAGCATAGTGCTCAAATTACAAATAAGAGAGGAAAGTAGGAGATTAATTGGGACACATCACATTTTTGTACTTATTTTACAAATATTTCTTCAGAAATGTTAAGACAAATCACATGAATCAACACTGATTGAATTGAAACTAAATACACTATGTAAACTCAGAGGATAGCTCATCAAAATAAAATATGTCATCAGCTTACGCTGAAGGCATCCGTTCAGAAGAAAAAAAAACGAACGAATAAGTTTTTTCAGAGGAAACCAACAAATAAATTTGCTCGCCGGAAAATTCGTAGGGCCGCCAAAACATGGGCCATAACCGGGAGCAAAGCTAGAGGGCCATGGCCCATGTTGGCAGCGATGGAGCTCCGTCCCGTAATGATGGGCCATAATCTGGATAGCTGCTAGTAGATGTTTGCTCCTACACTTAGGCCTTGCGAGATTTTTTTGTTTCAAATCCTAGTCCTTTTTATAGCTGTTCAAGGTTACCAAGAATCAATTTTGATCAAGTACTATATTGAAAATTGATAGTATTGTAACACTTATGACACGAAATCAATGCCATGAAGTTCATGATGAAATAGTAGGGCTACCTTGGAACGCAGGATTTTCTCAGTAATTGCGCATGAATTTTATAGAAATTAGTTTAATTTTACAGAAAAAAGGTAGGAATAAATTTTTTTTTCTTAAATCCAAAGGAGTCCGTATATTTTTATACTCCTAGTATGCTTGTTTATTGTGGTAGATATTGACAGCTTTTCTATTTAATAACATCATATTCACAGAAATAATTATAGTATACTAATTTATTTAAGTAGACATTGATGTTTTTTTATAAGATTTTGATCGATTTTCCATATGAACTTATTATGGGATGGTGGACGTAACTGACTCCCAAAAATGGTAGTAATAAAAAAAAGGAAAAGGAAAATGATTACTGTATAATGCTTCGTCACCAGCCGGCGCCGCCGACTAATCTGAGTGAACGGCACTCCACCGCCACCTCTGAGTGAACGGCACTCCACCGCCACCTGCTAATCATCTGACAGAATCATGGAACGCACCCAAAAAGGCGCCATCAGCAAACCCATCGAAAGCATCAAAGAAATCGTTTTGTCTCCTTTGGCCCAGGTTTCGCGGCAAAACAAGGACAAACTATACAAGACGCTCTGCGCCACAGCTCACACAGAACTGAAACCACTCCCTCGGAAGCAAACAAACCCCCACGACTTTAGCGCCAATCTCCAGGCCAAAGCCACCGCTTTTCTGCCACCGCGGTTTGTCTGCGGTCCTCCGTCCTCTCTCCGATCGATGCCAGCAATGGCGTTGGCCGCGCGTCTCGTCCTGCTAGCGCTGTCCCTTCTCCTGCTCGTGCTCCGGCGCACGGCCTCGTCCGCGCCCACGCCCACGGCCACCTTCCCGGGCGACGCGGCCGCGCTCGCGTCCCTCAAGTCCGCGGTGGCCGCGTCTTCCATCCCGCGCTACTCCTGCCTCGCGGCGTGGGACTTCGCCAACAAAGACCCCTGCGCCGCGTTCCCCTGCGGCCTCCGCTGCTACGCGCCGGCCAACTCCTCCCACCTCCGCGTCGCCGGCGTCTCGCTGGACCCCGCGGGCTACGCCGGCGCGCTCCCGGCGGCCGTCTTCGCGTCGCTTACGTTCCTCGCGTCGCTCTCCCTTGCCGACAACCGGTTCCACGGCCCGCTCCCGGCGGGAGTCCCGCTGCCGCCGGGCCTCCGCGTCCTCGACCTCTCCGGCAACGCCTTCTCCGGCACGATCCCAGGGTCGCTCTTCACCCGCGCTTCGACCCTGCAGGAGCTCTACCTCTCCCGGAACGCGTTCTCCGGCCGGATACCGCCGGAGGTCGCGTCCCTGACCGCACTCAAGCGGTTGGAACTGCAGCACAATGGCCTCACGGGGAGCCTGCCGCGGATGGCCGCCATGCGCGCGCTCGCCCACCTCGACCTGAGCGGCAACGCTCTGTCGGGCTGGCTGCTCGACGCGCCCTGGCGGCTGCCGCCGTCGATCGTGTCCGTCGTGGCGCGCAACAACTCTTTCTCCGGATCGTTGCTCCCGGCGGCCCTGTCCGCTCTCCCCACGATCCAAGTGCTGGACCTCACGGGCAACGCGCTGTCCGGGGCGGTCCCCGGCGCCGCGTTCGTGCACCCGGCGCTGCAACAGCTGCGGCTCGGGTCCAACCGGCTCGACACGGTCGAGGAGGCCCCCAACGGCGGGGCGTCCAGCCAGCTGGTTGAACTGGACCTGAGCGGCAACAGCCTCGCCGGACGGTTACCGGGCTGTCTCGGGTCAATGCCACGACTCGCGGCGGTCGCACTCGACAGGAACCGGTTCACCGGCCCCATTCCCGACCGGTACGCTGCCCGTGTCGCGGCCGAGGAGGCCACTGACGAGTTGGTGCCGTTCGGCCGGCTCATGCTTCAGGGAAATTTCCTCTGCGGGGCATTGCCGAGTCAGTTGAGGCAGCTGAAGGAAGGCAGTGCCGTAGTGAGCTTGGCGGACAACTGCCTGCCGAGGTGTCCGCTCACCCTCTTCTTCTGCCAAGGAGCCCCGCAGAAGAACCATGCCGCGTGCCCAAAGTGCGACGTCACCGTCCATGTCCATGAGCACGAGGATTTTCTGCTGGAGATGCCTTGACAGTCCTCGACTGTAAATACTTGATCCGTATTCTTTCTCACCTTACGAGTGCCAAGGCTATGGACACTACATATGTACTGTCGAGCCATGGACTGTAGTGCGACTGGCTTGTCATCGATATGCTTGTGCCCTGTAGTTTTGGAGAATAATAAAAGCGTGGTTGAACTTCCTGAAACAATTTGTGCAACTATATTTAGGCTGCGTTCGTTTTCAAAAACATAGAGGGGGATTGGAGTGGAACGAGGGGGTTGAATCCTCGTTGAAAAGTTAAGAATGAGCAATTCTGCAGACCTCAATCAAGTGACATTGTTTTTATTTATAGAGTTGTTCGAATCAGTTCTCGTCAGTTTTCGAAAATACAAATTACATTCTATTTATAACAGATTACAATATCAGACAATATATATTATTTCTATTATTTCAACAGCATTCCTCAATCTCAACCATTGCTAAAAGGTTGAGATTGCCTCTTAATCTTGAAAATTGTCTGAATGACAATGGCTTTGTAAAAATATCTGCTATCTGATCTTGTGATGAAATAAACTAAATACTCAGCATTTTTCTAGCAACTCTTTCTCTGACAAAATGAAAATCAAGTTCAATGTGCTTTGTGCGTCTATGAAAAGCAAGATTGGCTGATAAATATGTAGCTCCAAGGTTGTCACACCATAGTTGGGGTGGTGTTCTCTGAAATATGCCCAGTTCATGCCATAGAGATTGCAACCACACTATCTCAACTGTTGCATTGGCTAAGGCTTTGTACTCAGATTCTGTGCTTGACCGAGATACAGTTGCTTGCTTCCTTGCACTCCAGGAAATCAAGTTAGAACCAAAGAAAATAGCATAGCCACCAGTTGATCTTCAGTCATCCAAAGAGCCAGCCCAGTCTGTATCTGAAAAGGCACTAATATGCTGAGAATCGGACTTATGAATCACAAGTCCCACTGTTGGAGTACCGTTTAGGTATCTGAGTATTCTTTTTACTGCTGTCAAATGTATAGCTGTGGAATTTTGCATAAACTGACACACCTTATTCACATTGAATGATATGTTAGGTCTGGTAATAGTGAGATATTGTAATCCCCCAACTAAACTCCTATATCTTGTAGCTTCTTCTGGATTCAAAACTTCACCATTGAATTTTGATAATTTTTTGGTTGACATAGGAGTATTTATAGACTTACAGTTCAACATGTTTGCCTTCATCAGAAGCTCCTCAGTGTATTTGTTTTGCTTCAGAGTCAGATATTCACCTTTCTTTGTGACTTCAATTTCAAGAAAATAATGCAGGTTGCCTAAGTCTTTTACTGCAAACTCATGACCTAGCTTTTTCACCAAAGAATCTGACACTTCTGAAGAACTGCTTGCCACAATAATATCATCGACATGTACAAGAACATATACAACCACTACTTTGTCTTTATACATAAACAGTGAAGTATCAGCCTTTGATGCAGTGAAACCAATTTCTTGAAGTTTGGTGCTTAACCTTGAGAACTAGGCCCTTGGAACCTGTTTTAAACCATAAATGGCCTTTTCTAATTTCCATAAATATTTCTCCTTCCCTGCAATTGTGTTACCTGGTGGTTGCTTCATATAAACAATTTCTTCCAAGAACCCATGCAAGAAGGCATTTTGTATGTCCAATTGCTTTAAGCTCCATCCTTGTGACACAGCTAAGGACAAAATCAATCTAATGGTGGTTAGTTTAATAACTGGACTGAAAGTGTCCTCATAATCATAGCCATACCTCTGCTTGAAGCCTTTCGCTACCAACCTTGCTTTGTATCTTTCAACAGCACCATCTGCTCTTCTTTTGATTTCGAATATCCACTTACAGTCAATGACATTGGCATTCTTTGGTGTCGGCACAAGCTTCCATGTATTGTTCTTCATGAGTGCATTGTACTCATCATCCATGGCTGTTTTCCACTTGGGTTGAGCCATTGCTTCTTGATGAGTTGTGGGTTCTTCTTCAGCTGAAGCTATTGTCAGATAAGCTACAGTTCCATCTGTTCTTATCTTTGGCTTCTTGATGTTATCCTTTAGTCGAGTTCTCATATTGTGTACTGGCCAGCTGTAGGTTGCACTTGTTCAGGTTCATCTGCATCTTCAAGTTGTTGATCATTGTTAAGAGGACTGTCAGGACTGTTTTCTCTCCCTGTGCTAAGATTTCTCCTAGACAAGGAAGAATCAGTAGCACCTGCAGACATGTCATTATTGGAAGTAGGCAAAGATACAAATTCATTACATTGGCCAAAAGACTCATGTGTTACAGTAGGCAAAAGAATAGCAGAGACATCTATGGCATGGATGGTTGAACCACTATTATTATCAGAGAAAGGAAAATTTCCTTCATCAAAGACAACATCTCTGGATATATAAACTCTGCCTGTCGAAATGTGCAAGCACTTGTAACCTTTATGAGAGTTGTTGTACCAATGAACACACACTTCTTTGATCGAAAATCTAATTTGTGAGCATTGTAAGGCCTTAAATGAGGCCAACAAGCACAACCAAAAGTTCTGAGCAAGGATAAATCAGGTTTGACATCTGTGAGACGTTCAATGGGAGTCTCATAGTTGATAACTTGGCTTGGCAAGCGATTGATAATAAAACAAGCTGTTGTAAAAGCATCCCCCAGAATCTCAAAGGTACAACTGAGTGAGCAAGCAAAGCAAGGTCAGATTCAACTATGTGTCTGTGTTTCCTTTCTGCAGAGCCATTTTGTTGGGATGTATGAGGATAGGAAAGACGATGAGATATTCCTATATTTTGAAAGAGGCATTGAGTTTGTGATACTCTTCACCCCAATCAGTTTGAACTTGAAGGATTTTCTAATTTGTCAGATGCTCAACATGATTTTGAAAATGGTGAAAGATCTGAAACACTTCAGATTTTTGTTTTAACAAAAAAATCCAAGTGAATCAACTATGCGCGTCAATGAAACTACATAATATTTTTCTCCATTAACTGTGTTTCTTGCTGGACTCCATACATCAGAGAAAATCAGCTCAAGAGGACTTGTAGCTGAATTATTTGACAGACTAAAGGGAAGTTGATGACTCTTTGCTTGTTGACAAGCATCACAGACACTATTGCTAGAAACTGATTGACAAGGTAAATTAAAATGCTTTATTGTGCGCTGAACTATTTAGGGAGAAGCATGTCCAAGCTGATGGTGCCATTGTTCAGATGTGATTCTGGAGCTATAATGGGAGCTTTTGATGAAAACAGCTGCATCTTCTAGAGAGTAAAGTCCTCCTCGACAATTCCATCTAATTATTGTTTGCTTCGTGGCACGATCCTTGATGAGAAAGAAACAAGGATGAAATTCAAAAAACACATCATTGTCTCTAGCAAATTTATGCACAGAAACTAAATTTCTTTTGACTGATGGCACCAAAAGAATATTATTTAGATTCAAGGATCTGGGAGAGGCATGTACTTTAGAATGGCCAATGTAATGAATTTGCATACCTGAGCCACTTGCAATCATGACTTGATTCTTGCCATTGTATTTCTCCTTGATGTTTATCTTCTCGAAATCATTTGTATGATCTGTGGCACCAATATCAATGTACCAATTAGTATCCACTTGATAGCTTGGTGTCCCAGCAAAGTTTGCAGAGTGATCATCTTCAGTCTTGTAGCCTTGATCAAATCTGTACCAACACTTCAGTGCTTCATGTCCAACTTTGCCACATATCTGACATGTTGGACGGCTGCTAGGTCTGGATCCTCTTCCATTGCCACTGCTTGATGGTCTTGGATTGTTGTTGATTCTTTCTGGGTCACTGCCTCCTCTACTCTGCCTGCCACGTCCTCTGCTAGCAGCAAAATTGACAGAGTGATCTTCCATTCTTCTACTGGAATGCCAAGACTCAATGCGATGTTCATGACTGATCAGATGACAAAGAGTTCATCAGTGCTCACTAGTTCAGTTCTAGTTGTCATAGAACTAACAAAGGAATCATAGCTCTCATCTAATGCAGTAAGGACATATGCAGCAAATTCATCATCTTTGAGAGACTGGCCTATCATAGCCAGAGTATCAGAAAACATTTTCATCTTGTTCAAATACTATGTTGCAGAGAGGCCACCTTTCTTCTGATTGGCCAACTGAACTCGAAGCTGCATTACCCGAGCCCTTGATGCTCCTGCATATCTCGCAGCCAGAGTTGTCCAAACCTCGTGTGAGGTGTCAGCTAGAACAACCTGACTAAGAACTCTTTTAGAGAGCGATGACAGTAACGCTCTTAGGATTGCTTGGTCCTGTTTGTACCAAGTCATGTATTTAGGATTCAATTCCTGAATGGCTCCATTGGGTGTTGCCTTGGTGATAAACTTTGCCGGCGCCTTCTCCGTTCCATCAACAAATCCTACTAGCTGATTGCTTCGTAGGTACGGCAGGAATTGTGGTCTCCAAAGTAGATAATTATCACGCGTGAGTTTGATTGTGATCAGGTAGGCAAAAGATGGAACGGTGGGTGTTGGGTTTGATTGCTCCATGGGAGATGCAATCTGAGGCGTGGTGGTGGAATTCTCAGACATGGTGATCAAAGGATCTGCTGTGCTCTCGATACCATGTTGAAAAGCTAAAACTCAATGGAGCAATTCTGCACACCTTAATCAGGTGGCATTGTTCTTTATTTATAGAGTTGCCGGAGGATGATCAGAATCAAATTAGTTCTGATCAGCTTCCGAAAATACAAATTACATTCTATTTATAGCAGATTACAATATCAGACAATATATATTATTTCTATTATTTCAACCATCCTCAGCTAGAGAGAGCAATGGATTCATTCTCCCTCTAATCCACTTGGATTAAACACTAACCGAACGCAGCCTTAGATGCTTGAATCATTGGAGGCGAAGTACCGTACTGAATCGCAGACTAGAATAAACTTGAGAGAAAATATATGTAATGAAGCTTATACTATGATGCAAATTTAAGAGCTCCCAGAGAAGTAGACAACTGATCAAGTCGGAGCCACGGCCTTTCGTCTAAAGTACTTCTAGACAACTGAATGAGTTCAAAGATGGCCCGTCCGATGCAGCTTCTGGTCCAATGAAGTGTTGGGCCTCAGCTGCACATGTGGGTTAAACCTGGTGGAAACGAACGTATCATTTCTGGCCCAGTGTTCTGCTCACCTGTAAACATTTTATTTCTCCTAAAAAATACACTCGCATGTAAACTTTTCCTGGATTCATTTTTATGGTACCTGACTGGAAATTTACTTGTGATCTTTCGAAAAATTAATATTTTAAGTATCTAGAATGACAGCCCCAGATTACTGCTTGGATTACAATCACCGCGTGTTTGTAAGCAGCGTGACTAGTCTGGCAACTTGCTAAACCAGTCATCATTCACTTGAATTCAGATGCCCATTTCTTATTCTTACATTATTTTAAAATGTCATCCAGTTCCTCTTAAGTCGGTTGGTTTTTGCCTTAAAAAAAAAACCACCGTGTGACATCGACCTCCTACTTTCCAGACGCTCGAGTAAAAAACTGGTCGTCTATTGAATCATGCCATTTGTCAACATTCAGTAAAAGTACTAATCATAATTCTCTTTTCAGATTAGGAAACAATAAAAAATTTAGGAATAGCACGCTGTCCGTCGCCTCACTAAACTAAGCATTACGACTTTACGAGGCTGACAAGAAAACGGAGATCTAAATATTCTCCATGTGGCATGAACAGGGCCCAAGCTTAGAAAACCGAGGCTTTCCGCGCTGAAACCAGCCTGGTGTCCCCCTTCGAACCAGCCCAAAACGCTGCTTCAGACGCAAGACACACTGGGGAGCTCAAAGTTTTCAGCATCAGCCGAGGACTTCTGCGCGCGACCAGATCTGGCTCGCATGTGGCCGCGATCGAGAGCGAGAGCCAATACTACTCACCGGCTTCGCCGCTCCGAGACCCACCTGTCGTTGAGAGTATTCAATTGCAGTCTCCGGGCTGCCAGAAAGGCCGAGACAGTAGCGGCAACAGCCAGGTACTGAATGTCTGAATGTGCAGTACATCCTCCGTGTCGCCTTGTACCTAGTTGTTTCCATAAATTAAGTTTCCGTAACCACCGGTTTTAGCAGGGCATGACGCGATTATTGCGTCTGTGTAATGCTGTGATAGATCTCCAATTATTGGACTTGAAACAGCTTCTGTAATATCACCCGCAATCCATCACGCAATTTGCACCGATCACACCGAAGTTAGTTGTTATTAAGCATGAGAGCTACCAATGCAAGCCCGTATTAGTTGCAGGGCCCCTCTGCATTGAGCATCGACACCACAATTCAGTGCAGTTCATGCCTTGCAATCGCAACAAGCGAGTTAAGCACCGCCTGGCGCAAGTTGCAACCAGCTGCCTAACCAACTATAAGCTCAGCTCCAGCCTGCGCGGCTGGTGGATGGAATGCTGGATTTGTCCCGGTCCGCAGCTGCTTTGTTTAACGGGTAGCCACGGCGCACCTGTTTCGCGTTGGCCGCGGTGTCCTCGAATCAGTTCATTGTGTTCCCTGGATCGCCTCGTCCAGGGCTGTTAATTTGGGCGTCGACGACAGCAGCGACCCCGATCTGCCGGCTGCAGTGCGGCGCCATTTTCGCGCTGTTCTCTTTCCATGACTCGCTCATTTTTCGGGCATTTCTCATCTCACGCCTCCCTTTTGAATGGCTAAATGATCCGTCACGCGCATGAGACCTCTCGTGCTCCACATGTGTTTTAAATTCCTTTCGATCCCGTGGTTAGAAGAACATGGAAGAGCAGCAGCGGCTAAAGCAAAAAAACGGTTGACATTGTACAATTTCTGTACTACTATGTATTAAGCTGTTTCAACACAGGACACGATGTAGGAGTACAATTGATTTTATGATTTTGTTTACAGGTTGAACTGTGTTTTCAGTCTTACACAAAAATGTGGGCTGATGAAAGGACGTCAGGCATCAAGAATGAACACCTTATCAATTCTGCAAAGATTAACCTGTATATTTGTGCTGATCCGTTACATTTTGAAAGAAACATTATGCGCTGAGATGACGAGTCAAGGCATCCGCGCTCCACTACCCAAGTGCAAGACAGCAACCTGCTAATCTGCCGAAAAGAGTGAAATTCGGAAGCGGTGTTGCCGAAATGCATGGGAGCACCGAGCACGGAGGCATGCGGGCAGTGCTAGCGAATGAGGACGCAGCAGCTCGAGGGCTGTTGCTAGGCAGCGAAGGAGGCTGCGGACCCCTTCCGCAAACAACCCATATTTCTAGATGCTGCACAGTGCGCTCGCTGTAACTTGAAAAACTTCTGAAACCTTTTGCATGGATACAGTTGCGTCATCCAAACCTACTTGTTCACATGCTTCTGAGATCTGTTCAATTCCTTATGGTTGAGGATCAACTTGACTTGTAATCTAACCAATCTCAAAGTACGCACGAGATCACGTCATATGGCATGGTATAAACTAGTAAATCTCATGAATCTTCAACCAAGTGGACAAGATCAACTGGATGGTTTTATTAGGAGCCACTGCAATCCCTCATCCATCACGAAACATGCTATCCCTGTTTGAACCTCATCTATCCCTGACATCACCCAATTTTCTACCTCATCCAAAGTTTCAGCCAACTAACCCATTACATTAACAGACTGTTTCTTTTAGTTTCTACCCTAGGGGTATCCGCAAAACATGCTCTGTACACTTTGTGGCAGTCTACGGCGTACAGCTCTCAGGAAACCACCTTGCCGGCCGGTTTGGACCCCGCGGCCGAGAACAGCGCCGTCGTCTTCTCCTGGAACTCGCGCACGACCTCGGCCATGGACGGCCGGAGACCGGGGCTGTCGTTCACGCACTGTAACGCAAGTGCCGCCACGATCGCGGCCTCCTCGGCGTCGTACTCGTCTCCAAGTCGCGCGTCGACCACATCGGCCACCTTCCCCTCGTCGAGCGCAGGGCACACCGCGGCCGTGAGCCGGCGCCCCGTGTCACCGCAGATGGCGTTCCGCCCCGTGAGGAGCTCGAGCAGGAGCACGCCGAAGCTGTACACGTCGCTCTTCTTGGTAGCCACGCCGGAGCGGAGGAAGTGAGGGTCGACGTAGCCCGGCGAGCCCATGACGGGGCGCGCCGACGCCCTGGCCGTCGCGGCCGGCTGGACCGCGGCGGAGAAGCCGACGTGCGCGAAGCCGAAGTCGCAGAGCTTCGCGTCGAGGCTGGCGTCGAGCAGCACGTTGGACGCCTTGACGTCGCCGTGGATGACGCCCGGGTCGCGGCTCTCGTGGAGGTACTCCAGCGCCATGGCCACCTGGAACGCGATCGCCATGCGCCGCGCCCACGGCAGCGCCGGCCTCTTCTCGCCGTGCAGCCTCTCGTGGAGGTCCCCGTTCGGGGCATACTCGAACACCAGGACGCCTTCCTCTGCACGTACGCGGGGAAAAGGAGAAACAGAGTCAGCTCCAGACGACGTGATTCGATCAGCAGGGTAGATGTCTTGTCGACGGCTTGGGTGAGTGTAAGAATCAGGAGAAGGCGGTGTTCACCTCGTTCGTCGCAGTAGCCGAGCAGGCGAACGACGTGGGGGTGGCGGAGCGAGAGGAGCACGTCGAGCTCCTGGCGGAACGCGCGGTGGAGGCGCTCGCTGCTGCGCTGCACCTTGACGGCGCCGAGGCGGGAGGAGGAGAGGCAGGCCAGATACACGGTGCTGAACCCACCCTGGCCGATCACCCGGGAAGAGAACCCGGCCGTGACGGACTCAATCTCAGCCCACGCGAACCGCCGCGCCGCGCCACCGCCGCTCTTGCCCACCGACGACGACGCCGCCGACGCGGGCTCGTCCGTGACGCGGGAGCGGGCTCGGCCCGCCTCGCGCTCGCGCCTCTCACCGCGGACGCACGGGGGCAGGCAGCACCCGGGCAGCATTTTCCGCGCGCTTCGCGTCGAAGCTGGCGCCACCGCACGCTCGCGCGAGAAGGCAAAGCTCAACGAGATGCGCTCGATCTGCTGCGCTTGGAGAGTCTCTTTGTCCGCGCGCGACCAGGGGCCCCGGAGCGTCGAACGGCTACCGTCACCCGCGGTTATATACGACTACGACGCGGGGGCCGGCACCACCTAGGGTACCTCCACTAAACAGTGCGCGCACAAAAGAAAATGCGCTGATCTCAGCTCCCCTTTTCCCTTTGAGATGTGTGATGCTTCTGCGCGCTGCCGTCACGCTCCTCGCCTGCGTTTCCCGGCATGTGTTTCATTTGCACCGGTAAACAATTCACAAAACATGCGGAGCTGCGAACATCGTTGTCGTTTTTCCCGACCTCCCACCTGCAGCGAGTTGAGTTGAAGCGGCCATTTCCCGGCTGCTATCAGATCAGCGAACGCCCTTCCCTGCAAGCCATGGCCGCGTTCATAACCAAACTGGTTTCCAGTGGTCGGAATCCGAGGACGGGTAAGTAACGTCCCAAATGGAAATGTCAGAGTGCCGCGGCGACAGGAACTCCCCTCCTTTTTTCAACGGCATGCGTGCGCACTTACCGCGGCACACAAGAGAAGAGCGCCCTAGTGCATGCACGTGCTCCACGGGGATTCCTGGGCCCAGATCTGGCACTGGCAGGGCGTCGTCCCAACGCAGAAGCTCACCACTAATTGCTGTTAGATCAGATGGTGTACAGGGCGAAAGAATGGTCAATACGGTATACTATTACTGTACCCACTACACCAGCACATGTTATTGGAGAACAAACGTAGAAGTAGAAAAAATCGCGTTCACACCCAGTGTTCGCTGCGAATGAGCTGCTCCCGGTGAAGAATATGCAGGTTCAGGAACAGCAGGACACCGAGCCAAGCACATGCACGCGTTTCAGATGTTGACTGGCGAAGCAGAGCTTCGGTCAAAACCGTAGGTGGTACGCGGACACGTCGCCCAGTACCACGGCAGTATATTTCTAGGTCCTCGTGTTCTTGACCAGATCTACCGGGCTGCCCACGGAACATTGAACATACTCTTGACTACTCCCGGGGTTTGCAGGGAATCGATGGTTTTAACGTGGTTGGTCCGGCGGAAAAACCTGAACCTGCAAAACTGTTGCTGGGCAGCCATCAGGAGGATGAAATTTGGGGCCAGCCTGTACTCGCGCTGGGATATGGCACTGCTTTGTTGGGATTTCGGACACGAAGCATGTAGCTAGCTGCTGCCTAGTTCACTCTAAGGTTTCATCAGAATCATTTCGTGTCGTTGTTTACTGTAAAGATTGATTTACTGTCCCATATTTTTTTTATGTTTTAGACATCGATATATTTTTAAAATGCAACTTTAACTTCTATTTTTTATATAAATTTTTATTTAAAAGTGACATATATATATATTTTAATAAAAAAATTTAAAGACAAATTTATTTATATAGGTTTTATATTTTTAAACTTAACTATTTTAAAGTTATTTGTAATTTATATTTTCAATGTTTGACTCAATATATATCTAAAATATTAAGAATAATGGTACTTCAGAGTATCTATCTACGGGACTTTGGCTTTTTCAGTGTCGATTGTCGACAGCACACGTTTCTTTGGGAAAAGGTCTCACCCTACTTTGGCGTCCGTAGAGGTTGTCCGCAGCATCCTTAGGTGCCACCTCGGCACCTCGCAGTCATGCTCGGCTCCCATTTCTCGCCGGAGAGAGATGAACACTCAGGTGGTGTTTGGAAACTGAAAAAATGAGAGGTGTGTTTAGGATTAGAAAATAAATGAAAGGTTGAAATTAAATGAGATAGAGAAATGAAGAGTCCAGATGTTTCTCTAGTTTCCATTTCTCAATCTCTATCTCCAACCCACCTCTTGCTAAACAGCACCGTTGTTACCGGCGATTATAGTTGAAAATGTTGAGAAACGTTGAAACCTGATGCTAAAGCTTTCAGATTTTTGCCAGTAAAAACAATGTCGTTAAGAAATTTTCATATCTCAACTTGCTAATGGTCTGGGAATTGCCTCCAAACCAAACTAAAACTTAAATGTGATCATCGTGAACCTAAACCATCCCAGTCCACTATTCCCCCTGGGAGACCCAAACCAAACCAAACCGTTAGTATTTTGAGACCAAACTAAACCACTCCAATTCCGTTCAAAGTGGTTTCAAACCAGTTTAGAACCATGGTTCTAGTCCATTAAAATCAACAATATGATAGAGCCCAGGCCACATCGTCACAGCGAGCAGAGCAACGACATTCATCGATAAGATGGCTAATTCGTTCCTCTACCTGAATGCCGTCGCGCTGCTCGCCTTTGGCAAGCTCGCCTCTTCCTCGGAGGCCTGGCTCGCGTAGGATGATAACGGGTCGAGTTCGAGTTAGGTTTTGCAAAAACTCGTCTGATTTAAAAAATGTTGCTGGTGCAATAACAGATCCGCACCCGCGGGTGAAAAGTAAAACCCGCACCCGAACCAAACCCGTAAGATTTCGGGCGGGTGTCGAGTTTTCAGCGGGTTTTGTCACAAAGTGCATATATATCATAATATACACACGGGTGTCGGGACTCCATCGGGTTTTGAATCGGGTATCGGGTCGTCATCGGGTTTCAAACCTGGTTTTGGGTTCATTGTCGGGTTTCAGACTGGGATTTGGGTTCATTGTCAGGTTTCGGACCGGGTTTTAGGTCTCTTGTCGAGTTTTAGGTGGTGAATTAAACATAAAAAACTGATTAAACTATACAATTAGTTATATTCGAGCCCGACGGAGCACCTGCAAGTGCGAAATAAAACCCGCACCCGACCCACGTAATGTAGTACTATATTTGAATTCTTGCATGTCTTATGCTTATTTTTATTAAAAAAAAAGTACAATAAGTTGTTCCAAACAGGGCTGGCTGTTAGATAATATGTGCAGGCTACTTATCAGTTAACAAAAAAAAAAGAATTTAATTCTAAACTTGACGGCAGTTCGCAAAATCCATGTCCAACTCTGAAACAATGGCTACTTCGACGATCCGTGACAATCAAACTACTACTATATCGGAAAGGTATTAGAGAAAGTTAAGGCTGTCACATGAATATAACAAGCAAAGGATAACATGACCTATGTCAGGGGAAAGAAAGAACTTTTTGTTTAGACATTTCTGCTATCTTCTCTATTGTTCGACGTTCTCTTTTTCATGATTAAGTACTTATTACAGAAGAAAGAAATCAATAAATGATTTTGCGATGATTGATGATTATGAGCCGACGAAGACGGTGTGATTGTCGACTGATCTTGGTCAGCTGGCACCGGTCCTGCTGGCGCTGCATTGCCGTCTACTGAACGGCAAGGAAGGTGCTGGCTGAGCTCGTCGCTGCCGCAGCTGTCTCTGTAGGTGCAGGTGTGTTGCCACTGCTCCCCGTCTTGTACTGCATCCTGTCTCCATCGTTGCCTTCGTCAGTGTACAAGCCTTCCATGACCATATCGTCGCTGTCCGTCTCGTCCGCGGCGAATTCATGCTGCTGCTGGAGCTGCATATTTGTCTCCGTCTCAGTGTCCTCGGGTTTCTGCGCAGCGACAACTTTGATTTAGCTTACGTGCAACTAATTTATGACCCCACAGTCATAGTATGGAAAACTTGACGCTGAGGTTCGATTTTTTTTTTAAAGGAAGACACTAAAGTTCGATGGTTACCTTGTTTTTGGCGCCGTCGCCAAGAATGGTTGCCGCCGATGCCATCTCGCTAGGGAGAGCATGAACGTTTGCCGCACCAATGATGTTCTGCTTGCCAGCATCGTTGCTGCTCTTCCCCTCGAGCTCGCGCTGGCTGGGGCTGGTCTGACTGGAGGCGGTGACGGTGGACAGATGTGCCTCTGACGCGGCGCCGGAGCCCGGTCTCCCGGCGAAGCGCTTCTTGCGGTACATTGCGTCGAGCTGGTGGAAGTAAGGGCATGTCTTGGAGTCCTGGGGGCGCCTCTTGTTGCTCTCCTTCACCTTCTTGAAGTACTTGTTGATGTTCTCCCACTTCTCCTTGCACCGCTTCGCGCTCCGGTTGTACCCGATCCTCCGCATTCCGGCGGCGATGTCCTCCCAAAGCGGCCCCTTGGACCCCGTGTCGTGGCACTGCTCGTCCTTCTCCGTCCGCAGCCGGATCAGCGCCTGCACCTCCTCCTTCGGCCACCGCGACGACGTCGACCCACCGCTGCTCTCTCCCCCTGCCCACGCCCACGACTCCTCCGGCTTGGACGGCACGGACACCACCTGAAGCGGCGAGGTGTTCGCCGCGTCTTGGCGAGGGGACGGAGGTGCGCGGTCCGGCATTGGCGTGGGCACGGCGACGGCGCTGGGAGGCGGGAGCCGCACGGGCTGCCCGCCGCCGCCGACGCGCTGGAGGAACGCGATCAGCGCCGCGTCGCGGGACGCCGCGGATGCGCGCTCCTTGGCGAGCTGCTCCCGCTCGCGGTTCATGCGGGCGACCTCCTGGCGTCGCCACGCCTCCTCGCGCGCCGTGCGCTCCGCCTCCCACCTCTCGAGCGTGTCCAGGAACACGCGCTGCATCGCGTCCTGCTTCTCCGTGACCTGCCTCATCATCCCTTCGAAGAGCGCCATCATCTCCTTGTCACACACGGTGGCGTCGCCATCGCCCTTGCCGTGGTCCTCCGCGCCATCGACGTCGAACTCGTCGTCGTCCGACTCGGACTCGGACCCCGACATCGACGAGAAGCTGAGCTCCGGCAGGCCGGCGCCTGGTGGCGCTAGCGCCGCTGGGGCCGTCGTCCACGACATTGGCGCGGACGGTTGGGGATCAGCTTGCCCCGAGGCCTGTTGCCGCCGCTGCTGCGGTGCCGCCGCGTGGAGCGCCTCAAGCTCCGAGAAGAAACGGTAGCTCTTGCCGTCCTGCCGCCCCGCACGAGCTTCCTTGGTGCGCCTGTAGTACTTGTCCACGTTCTCGAACTTCTCCTTGCACTTCTTGGCGCTCCGTACGTAGCCCAGCGCCGCAAGCTTCCTGCAACAAAATGTCTCCTCGCACGACTTAGCAGTTCCTTGCTTTCACGTCACCACGACATAGGACACGAAGAAGTGATGGCTCTAGTGGTATACGTACAGCGAAGCATCTTTCATCTAACATGAGTGTGGTGTGCTGCTACCGGAGTACTGATGAGTCGAAACATGAACTTTTTTTTTCTCTCTAGTAGCAATTCTTTCCATGAAAGAGACTGGACGCGGAAGGAATTGGAAGGAGAGACAGTAAAGCGATGGAAGAGTGCATGCGCCGGTTAAGGAATCAGCAGCGATGTGATGATGTCAAGTTGATTGGCATTTGGCGTCCCAAGTGCAGGAGATATCCGTGGAAATAAACTACGGTGACCGACGGCATCGAGATGGCCGGAAAATGTTTTCCTTCAGCCGTCCAAAACTTTTTGTGCATGGATCGATGTGTTTTAAAAAAGAAGGAAGAACAATACAGGAAAAAATAATACTGCAGGGCTGCAGCTGCTGCCATGTCTGAGCAGCTGGCGTCCTGCCCCTGCACTCACGCCCACGCCGTGTCATACGGCTGCCGGGCGCGGAGATCCTTATCGTCCTGCACCACACCTACCACTTCACTACACTCCAATCTCGCAGAAACCGAGGAGCATTACGCCAAAAGCTCCGGGGAAAAGCAGCGGTAAAGATGACGGGATAGCTCGTCATCATCTCACCGAGGACGCCGACGAGGGAGGCGAGTGAACCCGGTGAAACCGTTAGCCGCATTCCGCGGCAGTGAAGTGTAAAAAGAAATTTACTTACGGCTCGCTCTCTTCGTTTCTGCTTATCTCTTACCTGGCGACGTCCTCCCAGAGGGGCGCCTTGAGCGGGGCGTTCCGGAACGCAGCGTCCATCTCCGACCGGATCCTTATGAGCGCCAGCGTCTCCTCACGCGGCCACCGGGTGCTGCCGGACCCGGACGCTCCAGAAGCTCCGGTCCCGCTGACGCCGAAGTCGGCCGGCGTGTCGTCGTCTTCGTGGAGGTTGCTGGCTGCGACGACGCCGCTGCCGGAGCCAGCGAACGGCAATTCCGCGAAAACACTCGTCTCCGCCGGCGCCAGAGGCTGCGGGATGGTGGTGAAAGACTCGGGGTCTGTCGGTGGCGGTGGAAACGAGAACTGGACCGCGTCGGTCGTCCCCGGGGCCGCGTACGGAAACCTGGCGCCACCATGGTGGTGCAGCATGGCCGCCACCACCTTTCCTTTCCTGCTCGAAACACAAAATTCAGTCGATCTACCACCTCACAAGGCCCCGGTAATAGAAAATTGCAGTACCACTTAACAAGTGCTAACCGTTCCCAGCGTCTCTCTTGAGTACTCCAAGTACGTACCAACTCCTCCGGTTAGTCTGAAAGCAGCTCAGACACTGAATTGGGGACAATTCTTGCGTCTACACCCATCTCTCTCAGTCCCAGTTCCGGCCTCTTCCGTCTCTCTCTCTCTCTCTCTCCCTCACTCAAAGAGAGAGTGAGAGAGTGTGTCGCAAGCAGGAAGAATAGGGACTTACGGTGCTTTTGGCCGGCGAGAGTGAAGGAAATTGGCAACGACGGACTGTGCCGAGAGGGAAGGAGGAAGAGAGACGGTGGTGAAAGGGATGGGATGGGGTCATGGACAACTGGAAAGGGGCAAAGGAGGGTGGAGGGCAGGGAGAGAAAGCCAAGAGCCTCTACAAAGGGGAGGCTGGGGTATGGTACATGTGTTCTCTCCACTAGATACAACTAGTGCTTTAGGGATTATTGTATGTATCTCCTACACGAAATATGTAATTCCAAGGGAAAAGAGATATTTGCATTTCAACTTTTTATTCAATTATTATTTCTAAAGGGTTCTTCTAGATTTTTTTCGACACAAACTATGCTGAACAATGTGCTATGTCTATCTTACAACATAAATACTATTACATTAGAAAATAAATTTAACAACTTATTCGGATTTCCTGATAAATATTAGAGACAGCAGGCTTGACTTATCACTCTCCAAAAATAAATGCATTGGCACAAAAAATACAGAATATATACATTAGGATATTAGTTCCCTTAAAAATATTATACAGGGAATGTACCATTCGCATATACCAATAAATATTGCTTACAATAAAGAAAAAGAAGTCTTCTCATGGATTGTTGCAGCTGTACGTTGTGATATAGAGGCTGCACAAGCTATCATATCCTGTGAGGATATTTGAGTATACAATTGTGACTCTCCTGGGCTCGATTAATCACCTAATGAAAATTTCTCTTGAAACAATCTATCGATACACAATCTGAATGCGTGAAACAATCACAATATATCCTGAAACATGTGTTCGTAATGCATATTAGTATTTTGGAATAGAATGATAGTACGACGTTTAGACGCATAGACAACTTTGAACCTGTGGTTAATGGTTTTTTCTTTTTGCTAATTTTGGTTAAAGATCAAGTATTTGAATTTAGTTGGGTGTACAACCTAAAACAAATCTGGTGTCACGGAAAATCATCTTTTACAGCAGTGAGAAATAAAGTTAATGTCAATTTAGTTCGTACTCTACCTCTTAATTCTCGGGACAATTCAGTGGTTTACATGGGCCAAACGCAATCATAGAGCAGCGGGCGGATAGATGGCTCGATGTGATATGTCAGGGACGCGTGATCCAAGGAAACGCCCGCCTGCGGCCGTAGCCAGAACGTACGCGCAGCGCAGGCAGCGCGGCAGGGGGCGCACCATCACAAGTGCATGCCCGGCCCGGGCGCCCGTCCATCGCTAGCGACACGGCGAGGACTCTGGGACGGGAGGACGCAGCGCGCACGGCACAGGCGCAGGGTGCCATCAATGAACGGAACACAAGCAGGCGCCGAGCGCAACTGCCAACCCTCGCGTCTCGGCGTTAGGATCGCGCAGCTCCGCCCCGGGCGCAGGGACTACATTACATGCCTTGCTCTTCCTGCCGTGGCTCTCGCCGGGACCCGGCCGGCCAGCCGGGGCAGGGCCTGTCTCCGAAGGTCCCATTGAGACGGATATTTACCGGGATTGCAAAGTTTACAAAATTTCTTTTTGAGAGGAGAAGATAAGAGGCTGGCGCTATGCGTGTGCCGTTGATGGAATGATGGGACCATCTGAGCAGCGATTGTCTTGCGAATTATGGGCTGCACAAGGTGCCAACGAAGGAGCAATGGACCATGTCGTGCAGAGGATGCAACGTCTATTTCTACACGGACACCCTCCTGTAATCCACTGGATTTGCCTCATTTTCAGCCGCTGGTTTGGAGACCGCTCTGCTGATGGCCCTAGACGTGGTCCCTTCTCAAAATTCCATTTTCTTTTCGACTCCTTCAGCGTTGGTAGACTACCTGCATCATCAGCTTCAAGTTATCGCGCTCGCTGGCTTCGTCAACTCGTGAGCGGAGAAGCAAATGGCACGCGGAAGTCGAGTGTTCCAACAAGCCGATGCCATGGTAGCCGTCTGCTGTGCAATACTACTCGACGGACGCTGATGCTGTGGTAGCCGCCGGTGCTCGTTTTCAGACACCGGAAATCCCATCCATTCATTCCGGACAGCGAGTTAATACGTGACATAAATTTGGCGCACACGTTGGGCGTGACCCGGTCACCCGGCCACGGTGTACCGAACCAGTAAAAACGTGGCCGACGGATCGAATAGCAACAGCCTCACATGTGCTCAGGACAATGGCTTTGGTCCCCCGGGCCCCCGTTTCGCGCAACTCTGCCTGCCTCACCTGTGTTTTTTCGTCAGAGCCCGGCCGGCGCCGATCTGCCATTTCCATCCGTCCGTCCTCCGAAGAAGTAGCCTGCCGCGCCAGTCTGCGCGCGCTGCGGAGAACTTCCGTGGCGGCAACGGCGCGCGACGGTGATTCCATTTCCGCCTCCTCCTGACGCCTCTGCGGCGGCGACGTCCGGCACGACGGCGAGCCTGTGAGGTACTGAGGTGTCGATGAAGCCCTTCCAAACGGCTCCTCCGATTTGACACGTTACGGGAGGGCCCCCGCCGGCTGGCGGCTGCCGACACGAACAAACGTTAGCATATGCGCCGTGCGCGCGCACAGAGCGGCGAAGGCGTAGCAGCGCGCGGCACGTTGGGGCTTGCAGGTGCAGGCTGCCGCCGCTGCTTATTGTTTCTGGATAAGGTGTAAGGAGGGCCCGACCGCTGCCCGTAACCTGACCGTTACATTTTGACAAGCTGAATCGATTCTGTGAGAGTAGTACTGGTTGCAGTTGCCGTTGCAGGTGAGGATGGCGAAGGCGTATCCGTGCGGCACCGAAAAGGAACCCATGTGCCAGGCCTTGACATTTAACATCAAGACATGGATTAGCTCTACTGTAAATTGTGCTCTCCTTCAAACTGAGCCAAGAGAAGTTATCCTAATGCAATGTAACTAAAAAGCGGAAGGATAACTGTTTTCTGCAGCGGAAGGACATGAATTTTTAGTCGTGCAACCATCGGAAGTAGAGCTCCAGTCCCACTTTCTGAACACATGCGATACCTGCTACTGAAAATCAATGGGCCAAATAAAAATATTGATATGGGCCTCCCATGATAAATCTGTTTATCGGCCCTTCAGGGGTGGGGGCTCGAATTTCATCATTCTTGGGCCTCTCGCTGGGCCGACCTACGCAGTACGCACAGAAGCCCTCCAGAACCTGTCTAAAATAGCATCCGGAAATAGCTGTGCTTGTTGTACTCTTGTGGCCATCACCATATAGTACAACTGTACAAGCAACAGTGCAGATTTGTCTGTAACTAAGCGGACCAGCGGAGGGTTGCTGTGATCTGTTCATGTTAATATCGCGTAGTGCCGGTGCCGCCAAAGCACACGGACTCGATGTGACCTTGACGACTGCACGGAACTGTAAATCTGGTCGCTTGAATCGTGCCGTCGGCCCCATGGTGAAAGTGAATATGGGGAGTCGCGATACTTTAAGGTCCGCACATCCACAAGAAACAGTTGGGCGACGCGACGTTTACGTGCTGCCCCTTTGCGGGGCCACCCCCCGTTGACGAAGGGAAGACGGTGGAGCCCGCCGGCGCTGCCCTTCTGCTGGCACCCGGCGCCCGCGGCGCTCGGCGTCTCTTCCTGTGACAAGAAGCTTTGCCGGCTCGCGGTCGCGCGAAGCCACGGGCGAGAGAAGAGAAACGCAGGGACGCCGATGCGCGCGAGGAGGCCCCAGCGTTGGCGCCGACGAGGTGGGGGATCGAAGATACGTGCTAGCCCCTTCTCACGTGCTCACTACATTTATTACCATCAAATCGATAAATAAACAAATAAAATAAATCTTTTATTTTTTTTAAAAAAAATCTCACTTATAAACTCACGTATTATTCACTCTATTTACGTCAACATTACTTGCTTTCTTCCTCACCGAAAACTTTTGCCGGGATCCAAGGGGGACGGCGTCGGCGAGGCGGGATTATTTTGCCTGTGTGCTGGCCCTGTGCGGGACACAGGCTTCACCTCGTCACGTCTCCTCCACCCCACTTGTTCGTCTCTGCTCCGCGCGCTCGGCCGCGTGTGACCTGCACGGCGCGCCACAAGGGTCGGACAAGCGACTTGACGCGACCGTGCAGCTAGCGACCTAGCGTAGCTGCCTCAGCTCTGTGAGCAATGGCGATCAACGCCTCGGCGCTCGCTCCCCCTCCTGGCATGCCGCTCAGGCGTTACCGCTGGCAACGGCGAGGTCGCGTTGCGCTGCTCAAAGGTTCTTTTTCTTTGCATCTCGGCGCTGCTGGTTGCCACCGTGCCAACGCCATTGGCCCATTCAATACGCGGCCGGGGGGACAACGTTGCATGGAGAGGCCAGGACAGGCTTCCACCGCGCTCGCGTCGCTGCATGGAACGCGTCAGTTCGATGGGTGGATGGGAGGACGTAGTCGCAGATCGAAATGAAGGCGCAGCTACCACAGTTCTGCAGGGTCAATTGAAAGCGAGTGCATGTGGTGTTAGGAAATTGCAATGGAGTACTAGTACGCCGCACTGGAAGCCAAAGTTTCAACGGGACCATGGGTGTCGTAACGAAGGTGCACATTGACAGCGCAGGAAGTTCTTCCAAAAAAAAAAAGAACTTTGTTGCATCAACCACACATATCAAACTCAACCCAACATCCTTAAAGTCCTGGCCAGATCGGCGAGCCAAGAATGATTTTTTTTTTCGCCAACCTTACGGGACCTCTTTTCGTTAAATTCGATACTCTCAGCCCTAAAAATACAGCTGGCCACGCTAGGCCGTGTTTTGTTACGTACGCTTGCGTAGGCAGCCCAACCCCAACACTCCATTACGTTGTTCACAAAAGGCCACGTCATTCTTGTTGGCTTTTGATCCCTCCCCAATCTGTCCCCAAAATGTGCAATGATTTCACTTATGATGACTCTCTCTCTCTCTCTCTCTCTCTCTCATAGAAACCAACAGACCGTCATCGTCGCCTTGTCTGGCGTCTCTCCCCCAAAAGCAAGCCGTGTTGTGCGGGGGGAAGAACACGAGAAAAGAGGAGGAAGAAGAGCAACATCAAAAATCAAGGAAGCTTCTTTTACTTTGAGGGGAATGTTGTCTGGCTCGAGGCGCACAAGCCTTCAGATCGATCTGATCTAGGTTCATCGATCTCGGACCAGGCTTCATTCCCCTCAAGTAGAGCTCCCGTTCCGCATCGGCCGGTCTCCATGATTCTTTCTCGTCAATACTTTGTCAGTTCTCGAGCGATTTTCGTTTCTTGGTATCTTGCGCTGTGACCTGCTTCTGATGGTTTCGGTTTAGATTTGTGCCTGCAGCTAGAATCACCATTAGGTTATGATTATCTGGTGAATGTTTCCTCTTGTGTTGGGTTTCGTGCTTTGCAGCATGCAGCTGATTGGAGTAATCATTTGGTTCTTGACTCAGAATCTCAGATGCATGGCTGCTTTTTTCCTCCTCTTAATTTCCTTAAAAGAACGGCATCTCATCCCTATGGTCTTTTTCTGCGTTCGCCTTTTCCGATCTCTAGTCTGATAGGAGTAGGAGAAAGAAAGGGGGAAAAGCTTGTATCATCACAACCTTTACACCAAAGATCTTCTTATCTTGTTTTGATTCTTTCTTTCGTATTCAGATCGATCGATTTCGTTGGCTAATTTCCTATGTGTAGTTAATTGTATACTACTATACTACCTCGCCTGGCTCTGTGATTCTGTCCGTGATATCAGTTCTTCCTATTGGTTTTTATCGATCTAACAGGTGGTTCTTGTTCCGTAAGTTCACAATTACATACTAGCCCAATAGATTCATCAGGGGCAGTATACCTATGAAGAATTATTCGTTCCAGTATAGATCTAGATGAGTTTTCCAGTGTGTTTGAAAAATTCATACGGTGCATGAACAGCGTATGGCCATTATGCGTTTCGTTGATGACCATAAATTCTCCCATCTACCAACATCAATGGGAATGTGTTTCTTCAGAAGGCCAAGGCCAAAAGTTAGCGCAACAGGTATGACGATTCCTTTGAGTAGCAGTCTGTTTCCTTTTGTTTACAAAGCACCGCACATGCAGCTGATCATCCTGTCCTGCAATTAAGGGCATATAGTCATGTTCATAGTCCTCTTCCCTAGATATTTATGCATAACTATACATAAGTAAAATCGCAACTTGAAGTACTACTTTTGGTAGAACTTATGATTTTAGGAGTAACATAGCAGTATGTGTTTGCAGATGACTATTGGTTAAAGTGATGATATATGCTACTGGAGTGTTTATTACATGTAATATATCCGGATAGCTATTCTTGCTCACCTTACAATTTTTTATGCGGCTGATCAAATGTTCATATTGTTTCATCTATCTACTGTATATAGGTTGATATATACGAGAAAGGAGCAGTTCTTCCACCAATGTTTGTCAGGATCCATGAGCTGATTAACAATTCATTACAATTTACAGGTTGGTAACGAGTAGTAGCAACTAGCAAGTTCGATACAAAAAAAAAGAGAGTACTCCATTAGCAAGTTTGAAATTTGAAATGAACAGATTCATGTGCGATATGATCAGCTCGCAGTGGTGATCAGTTTTAAGAAGTGACAGGTAATACTGAAGTCAGCCCTTTGGAACAGTAACGTCACAAGTTTACTGTCCAATAATGTGTCTGTACATGCAAGAAGTCAAGGTAAGTACCAAGGTCAGTCCACATAAGATCTGTATTCTCATGACTTTATCTGTCGTTAACTTCACAAGGTGAAAGCGCATGTGACATGGGTGCATGCCCACCGTTCTAATTAACCGGACTTCTGTAGTGTTACATGATCGTAGAATTAGACAAAAGAAAATAATAGTTCACACAGTTGTAGGTTTGGAAAGCTCAAAAAATTCTTTGTTGCAGGTAGAGACTAGTTGTAGGGGGCATACACACGAACGGCGGAGCGGGCGAACAGCAGCCGGAGACCGGAGTAGTTGAGCCGGGTAGACGTGTATGATATTTTGAACTATCCTTTCTAAGTGCCATCATCTTGTGGGAGGTGACTTGATTGAGGCAAGTGATAATAAGGTGTACCAAAACCATATATAACGAGTGCATAGCAATGGTTTAGGTTGTCCTTCCTAGCTACATACTGCTTGGAGGAACGGATGTTTCAGACGTCATTCAATTGACTGTTTTTCTCCAATAATGCCAACTTAGGACAGTCATAGGTTGAATTTCACCAAGAAGATGAAAAAGGAAATTCTCCATAGTAGTACGTTGTGGATTTTTTTTTATAAAAAAATGAGTAGTATTGGAATGTTAATTGGTATTTCTATGATATTTAATATTTAAAACCCATGGGGTAGTTATTTTGTTGCAAAAACAAAGTCATTTCATTTCAAAATATTATTAATTGATTTATGTTTTTTCCGTATGGACGAATCCTAATTTGTGGTTGCAAAACTACTGCAGCTTGGAAGAGATGACTTACTTCTCTCTTTCGTTTTAAAAAAAACTGCTCTCTCTCTCTCTCTCCCCTTCTACTGTCCAGAAAAAAAAGCATTACATGAAGACAAGGCACTGGCATACGAACACATGACTGAATATACACAGTCCAAGCATGTCTGCAAAGGAGCTAGCGTCCTGCAATGTAAAAACAGAAGTTCTTCATGACTGTACCGTATATGACAGATCAGTTGACGAGCATCTGAACCAGCTTGTCTAAAAAAAAAATCTTCTTTCACCCAATCTCCTGACTTTAACCAAACTGAAGAAGATTTCGCCTTGAGCACTGCTATTAGCTAAACTTCTCCGAATTTCAAAAGCTGGACGGAGCTGCTAAAAGGCAGATCGATGGAATCAAAATTCTATAGGAGTAACCACAATTCCAACCCAAGCCTTTTCTTGTGAATTCCTTTCACACATTTTCACCTCACTGTAAGTCTGTAACCGATGCTAGCCACTACTAGTAGACTGTCCTACTGTTCCTGCGCTCTCCAGTCGTCCTGAGGTGCCGGAGCCGGGAACGACGAAAACGAGGAGCTTTACCGTGCAGCTTGGTGCCGGACACGCCTTGCGCTCATCTCTTCTGCCCAACTTTTGGCGTGCTGCTCGCTTGTGCTGGTGCGAGGTTCAGGTCCACAGCATTGCAATGGCCGACGGTACCGTGAAAAGCCAATTAACTTTGACAGTTCGTCCTGGCTTCAGCTCTTTGACGTCAACCGCCCTCTGAATGGTGGTACCGACCCTGAATTTGGATGAAGTCCTGCGGGAACCGCAGATTGGTCTCTACTTGGAGTATGAACAGCCGCTTGCCATCACATTTTTTTTTTCAAAAAAAGAAGAAGACAAATGAGCTTTTATAAAGAACATGCAGGCGCAAGTTTTTTTTTGGAGAGAAATCTGATCCAGGTTGTGCAGTTGGATGGTTCCACATCGAGGCCCAATTAAACGTAAATGGAAAGGCCTTCCGGAAAAAAGAGAGCTGTTTCCGGCCCATGAAGGAATACTTCGGAATTGACACAAGTCTATCCTGCTGCAACCGGAGGCTAGCTAGCTTCATGTCTTCCTCGTATAAATCAACGGTTTATATCAAATTCGTGTCTTACCTTCTTCTAAAAAGTAAAAAAATCATTTGATCTACTTTAAAAGAATTCTTTTAAAATGGTTGTTTATTTTCCTGCGGAGGATATCTCACTAGGACCTGCCATCTCAGCTCTCTGTCTACTCTTGCATTTCGTTTTCTATTTTATAATTTTATTAGATGCACGCGCCGTTGATCACCAGCAGAACTGTGAAGAGGAAACGCGTCAGTTAGGAACCGTGCACCATGTCGGAAGACTTCGCATCACACAGATTCAAGCAGCGAATTTCAATCCAAACATTTCAACTCCTTCCAATGAGCGACCACATAACGATCCTCCCTGATCATGCACTCCTAGCCGATCAGCCGATCAGAAACGGAATAATAAGAAATCTGGGCCCTCAGACCTCCGCGGCCTCCCCCGCCTCCCCCTGTGCAGTGGGCCCTCCTTTCTGCAAAAAAACCGGCGCCGAGTCCCAGCCGCTCGCGCGGGAATCGAGAGGCTGGCGTGCACCCCCGGACGTCCGGCGCAGTTGAAAAAAATTACTCATGTCAGAAACGCCGCACTTACCAAAAGCAAAACCGGAAAGCAGAGCAAAAGGCTATCCGTTCCCTCGGCGCCGTCGACGCGCGCACCAGCCCGGCTGCTAACCCCGCGAGGCCAGCGCGGTCGATGTTGACGCGGCCTCCGCGCCACTCTCGCGCCGCCGCGTGCCCGGGCGATGTCGCCGTCGTTCCCAGCGGGACCCGGCCCGGCGGCCGCGCTCGATCGGGGGCCAGAAGCTTAATTACTAAACAAGTGGAGTCGTCTGAACCAGCCAATTAACTAATCATCGGCGTACACTATTGGTTTATTGGCGCCAGGTCATCCTTAACACAGGTTGGTGACCTCGGAGACGGCACAGGTGTCGGCTCCGGGGTTCGTGGGAGTACAAGCTCGGTCGCGCAAGCCATCGTGTACGATGAATGTTTATTCACGACGAAGACTATGTTCCGTGATATAACTATACTATTGGTCAGGTAGATGCTCGTCGCAGTAAGGAGCGCGAGCTGCACGTATGAACAGCGCGCGATCATGTGGCGGCCATGCGTCACGAGCTGCAAGGCTACGATGGCCTGCCGAAGAAACCGTTCGGACGACGATGCTGAACCGAGATGAGCACAGACGCAGCCCGGGCGGATCGACCATCTGTTTGACCCGGAGGCGCGCGCAGGACACGTACGTACCCTCACCGGCGCACCCGGAGAACAGAGGATGATGAGGGGGAGATGCGTTCGGAACTGAACTCTGAACAGCGACCCCTCACCGCGCGCCGCACGCAACGTGACAACGGCGCCTGCCGCCTCGGCGCGTGCCATGTCTTTCGGGAGAAGCTCTCGCCGCCGCCCGGGGACCATATCGACGTCGACGCTGCCCGGTCAGCCTACGCTACTTTGCCTCCTCGACCAGTTTCGCCTCCTCGACCCAGGCCCCGCTGCTTTGCGGCTGTCCAATGGAAAGTCGCGCACACCAAGCCGCTGCGCGCGCACCACGTGTCCGGCATGAATCAATCTCGTCACGGATAACAATTCCGTTCGTGCGCGCGGTGATCGACCCGGCGCCGGCGACCGGCCCGATGCGCGGCACCTGGCCGCCGCGGTGGCCCTACATGTCTTTATTTCAGCGATGGGTGCCACGTGGTAGGATCCGCAGGGGATGCGCCAGTGCGCGGAGCACCGGTATAAGATCGCGCGCGCTATGTCCCGAGCGCCACTCCTCTAAACCCACAGCTACTAGAAGCTTACTTAGCCTTGGCGCCACAACTGATCGATACGGCTCGGTGTTCGAGGCCATGGAACGCGACTGCCAGTTCCTGGCGCCGCCGCACCAGTACGAGGACCAGTTATTGCACCAGCTGATGATGGTCGGGGAGCAAGACCCCGCGGGTGCCGCCGGGGTGAGGGCAGGCGGCGGGGAGAGGAAGCGGCGGTTCACGGAGGAGCAGGTGCGGTCGCTGGAGACGACGTTCCACGCGCGGCGCGCCAAGCTGGAGCCCAAGGAGAAGGCGGAGCTGGCGCGGGAGCTGGGGCTGCAGCCGCGCCAGGTGGCCATCTGGTTCCAGAACAAGCGCGCGCGGTGGAGGTCCAAGCAGCTCGAGCACGACTACGCCGACCTGCGCGCGCGATACGACGCGCTCCGCGACCGCGTCGAGGCGCTCGCGCAGGAGAAGGCTGCGCTCGCCGCGCAGGTACTTCGTAGTAATTGCTTTTCTTCGCGCGGTTGGCACATCTGATGGGTCGAGCGCTGCGTGAGCTAAATTACTGATGACCTCTCCCTCTCTCTGTTGGAATGATCGATCTGCAGTTGGATGACCTGAAACTGAAAGGAAGGCTGAACGAGCGGCGAGATCAGAGCTGCAGCTGCGACGTCGACAACGGCGGCACAACCTTCGAGGTGGACGACAAGAGGAAGAACAACAGTAACAGCGTCAGCAGCCCGGACGACGGCGCTGTAGCGCCGGCGGGGGCCACATCGGAAGACTCGACGGCGGGCGGGTACTACGACGACGTCGCGTACGCTGGCCTGTCGGACCCGTTCTGCAACCCACCGGAGCTGTGGGATGCGTGGCCGCTGCTGGAGTGGAACGCGGTGGCATGAGCATTATTGCAAACGTGGCGCCACGCGTGTTTCTGTAGTCTGTACCCGTCGATGTCCGTTTATGTAGTAGTAGTAGTAGTGTACCTGTAGATTCAAGCTGCTCATTGGCTGGATCCGGAGAGGGATCGTTGAGAGAAAGCATAGAACTGAGTAGATCACCAGCAGGATTCAGGAACCGACCAGCCGATGTACATAGCGACGGAATCGTGGAAGTCTCATGCACCAGCAGATGATCAGTTTCCTCGATCGCTCGGTTGGAAGGCAGAAGCCGATCCTCGCGCGCGCGTGTCGTGCGCTCGTTCGTTCCCGGCGCCACAGCGGGGCGCAAAGACGGGGAAGGAAAAAAAGATGCGATGGTGTCGCAGTGAGATTTGGCGATAATTCGGAACGTTCTGGATGCGTGGCCCGGCCGGCCCCGGCGGCCAGAAACGGGTGGTGTGGAGGAAACGACTCACCGGACATGAAAGCGACGCGAGGCCGAATCCCAAGCGCGCAGATGTTCCGACGAATTCCCCGGGAATAATTCATGGGAGAGATGAGAATGGCAGGCAGGCAGGCTCACATCACGTAGTAGTAGTGCTGACATCTGGAGGTGCAGATGTAAGGCCTAAGTATGACTGCTATAGTTTCAAGTTTTGAACACGTGATTGAAGGGACAAGAGTACGAGCAGACGAACCCGTTGCACGGCATGGATGAAGACGTTTCCTGCCTTCCTCCCATTTGAGTTTATACCGCCAAGTACGAAAATTTCGTCTTTATTTCCAGTTTTGTTAGTATTTATTCAGTTCATAAACAACCAATTCATAAACACAATAGGCTAAGGGCGTCTTTGACGGGGTTATGATTATTCAAATATTTTCTCATACTTTAAATTATTTATAAAATTTTTTTATTCACATAATCTATTTTTATAAAAAAAGTGTTTGGCAAAATAACTTATCCAATGGGAAGGAGCTGATTTTACTAAGTGATTATGCATGCAATCATTTACAATTATTTCTACATTTTGTAATAGCATCTAAGTTGGATAAGTGATTTCTATAGATAATCTAAAGTGTGATCAATTTTTGAATAATCATAATCCATACAAAAAAGGCTCTAAAAAGCTACTATTTATAGCTTATAGGTACCAGTACAAAATGTAAAATGTAAAGTGATTATAGATAATTATAAACATAATCACTTATAGGTTCAAACTATTTGATAAAAATTATAACATAAGCTGCAATAATCAGTTGCAAAAGCAACTCTATAATCTACATCAAACGGGGCCTAAATAGCCTGCTTAATTACGCCCCGCTTAGAATGCAAAGTTTTTATCAAATCCTACATTTTTACTATGAATTAAACTAATTTCTGTTAAATTCAAGTTTAATTACTATGAAATTATTACATTCCAAACAGATCCTTAACTGATTCATTTCGTTTCGGTGAAGGTCCTAGCTAAATTTAGGGGAATTTGTCTTCAGAACACTGTTCGCAGGTCGTATTGTGCAGATCACACTATCTGTATTGATTTAGTCCACAGGACACTGTCGTTTTCATGTATTTATCCACAGAACACCGCAACAAAAATTTTGAGAATATTTTGTGACAAAAGACAATCCTACCCCTATCTTATCAACGTGTAGACAAATTCCCCTTCGTCCGGCGTCCCTGAGCATGCAGCTGTCCGCACTGCCCACCCAGCTCCATCTCCTGGCGTTCTAGCAGCACGGCGGCGAGTTGCATATCGCTGTCCGTGTCGAGCATCCACGTCACGTCGCTTCCCGTGTCCACTCCCACGCGGGAGAAGTACTCCCCGTTGCCCTGCCCCACACCGGACACCACCGGAACCTGGATCGCCGCCGCCGCTGCGAAGATCGGCGACGCGTTGGCCGAGCGCAGGTCCGACACGCTGCCATCCGCCAGCAGCACCACGCGCGTCGACACCGCCGTGGCCCGAGCCTCATCACACGCAAGCCGCGACAGGACCAGTGAACGGTAGCTCTCGTGCCGGCCCTGCTCCCCCGGTGAGAAGTTGCGGGAGTGGAGACGCAGCCAGGCCCTGCATCCTCTTCCGCCTCGACCGGCGGGAGGAGCGCGACGCTGACTGGTGCAGCAGCGAGACAGCGTCGGTGGAAACCGCGGTGCACGCGCGGGAGAGCGACGCGGCATCGTCTAGCGTCTCGGTGACCGCCGCCGCGGAGTGGGGCCAGGCGGAGACGATCTCGCGTGGAGCAACACCGACGACGATGAGGAGGGGGACGAGGATGAGCAGGAGGGTCTTTTGTCTGCACATTGATAAGCCAAGGGCAAGATTGTCTTTTGCCACTCGCTGCGGTGTCTGTGAACAAATACATAAAAACTGTTGCAGAACATTTCTAGTGATCAACTAGGGAAGTAATCAGAACATTTAGGGAACCAGCACCAAGGGGTGCCTATTCTAACAGGCATCATCCTGACTGTTTGTGGACTATAAATATGTAATCCCTGTACATTGAAAGTAATTGATTGAATCATTCTCTACTACTCTTGTCTCTAAACACGTTATCACGCACGTATGCTCTGCGCTTGATGCTAATCTGCCAAGAACAGGAACTAGAAGCCGAGGGCCTCCGGAATGAACTCGTCGGAGTCAAGAAACCGTCGACCAAGAACAAAGGCACAAGTCTCCGTCTAGAAGGATTTCATGTTCATCGAGCACAGAAGAGCAAGAACACAGGACTCCAAACCCATCGGGTAACATCATCGATTATTTTGTTGATGGAATTAACTTCTGCCATTGTTGCTGTTCACAAAAAAACAGACCAACATTCATAGAAGTATTACAAGCATTCAAATCTGCGGGTAACAAAATTGCTTACCATCTTGATTTTTGTTCTTGTTCTTCATCCCAGAGAACACAACACCGGTCGTGGTGCTTGCTATCCCAGGCGGCAACAAGACCAAGGCCGCCTTCCGGCGGCGGGGCGTGTCCGGCCCTTGGCTGACGCGAATGTGGCCCCATCAGGGGCGGCGCGGTCTCGGCCAGAGTCCTCCCATCCGGGCGGCGAGACGACGACTCCCGGCGGCAGCAGGGCCGCATCACCATGGAGATGCATCATCTCTGTTAACCATGAAGATCGAATTGTTCTTCGCCATCTTCAATGCCATTGGCGCCAGGACGGGATGGCAGACGAACCGGCTCTCGGCCGGATTTTACCGGCGGTGGCCCTCGGCCTCGGCGGTGTTGCCCCTCCACCAGGCGTGCGCGCGACGGCGACCCCGGCACCGTGGGTGCCGGGCGTCGTAGGCGCCAGTTGCGCGCGGCGGCCTGGCCTTCGGCCGGGTTGGCGCAGGTGCCAGGAGCGGCGGCGGCCCTTGGCCCTGGCGCGTTCCTCAGTGGGGCGACGGCGGCGCAGGCGGAGGCCCTCGGTCTGCCAACGGCGCCCCTCCGCAGGCCGGTGGCGGATGGCCCCAACGGGGCGGCGGCTTGAACCGCCAAAAGCAGCGCAGTGCGCAGCACCGGCCACTCCCTGCGACGGTGGCCTTCGGCCTCGACGCGCGCACGGTGGCGCCCAGCACCTGCCGGCGGCAACAGAAACGCCTACCGGCGCCGGCGGCTAGGGATTGGAAACCCTAGCCATTTTCCCCCATCTGTTTACATATGAAAAAAAAGGGGGTGCTGGCAAACTAGAAAAAATGGAAAAGGCCCGCAGGCTTTGGATTTTCCCAGGAAACTCCTCCAATTTTACATGATTTGCATCAGCATTTAGGGAACTTCTCCAATTTTGCATGATTTGCATCAGCATTTAGATACATATGTCAATATGTATTTTTAGCCCATGTAATTTCTGTATTTATGTTACATATTGTAAACATTGTGAAATTTTTGTATATAGATCTTTGGTCTCTATTAATACATACAAAAATATTTATTTGACCTTCTAGTCATTGTGCATACGGAATAAATTATATATTACATATATGAATCATCATATCATGTAATAAATTGAAATAAAAAAATCTACTTAAATTGTGATAGTAGATTTGTACATAGACCTACGGTCCAAAATTTAGCACTTATAAAAAAAGTTGCTATTTGTACATTCATAAATATTTTTATGATCATCCGGTCAAATTTCAATATGCATGTAAAAACTTACGTGCTAAATATATGATTTTTCATATATCACTAAATTTTTTCTTCTTTATCACTAGTAGATTTATTGCAAAATAAAGGTATATATATTTAAAGAAATTTTGGAAAACAATGAGATAATGGATGCTCCATTATTTAAATGTTTTTACCATTTTCATTACCTTTGGTATCCTCAAAATTTCTACAACAAATGCTAATGTATTATTAATTATTTATTTGCTCCTGAATATATATATTATTGGCAAATATTACATTGTAAAAATTTATCACCAATATACCTAATGTTGATTCAAGAATCATCTTGAATTTAAATATTTTGCATATTGCAACACTTTAGGTCATTATATTTACCACATAAATTTTTACGTGGTATAGGCCGATATAAGCCAAATTGGAACAAAATATATATTGCTTCATATGGTCTCAACTATATGATTTGGGCAATGGATGTGAAAATCATTTCATGATCCAAAGGTTCATCCTACT
>BCLF01000007.1:4604618-4673364 GCA_001602275.1 Zoysia japonica | reverse complement strand
AGACAATAACATATATTCCACATCATTTTTCTCCTCAATTTTCCATCGGATCATAATGGAGTTTTTAGTGGTATATCACCATAATATTATCAAATATTTCTTCCATTTTCCCTACCGGGTTTTTAGGAGATATTCTTGAATTATGATCTATCGATCATATAAATTGCACTCATAACTCATTTATGAGTTTTTCCTTTTCAAGCTTTCTCATGAGTTTATTATAAGGAGGCAATATTCATAGGTGGTGAATCATATTTTTCTTATTTTTCTCACTGGGTTTTTAAAGAGTTTTCACGTCATACATTTCTCATTTTTTTCCCTAACAGAGTTTTAAGAGAACAAACATAAAATCATCCTCAAATTTCCCATCTTGGGTTTAGGGGGAGATATCAATTAAACAAGGATATACATATGCTTATATGTTTTTCCATTTAGGTTTACTATATGAATATATATAGACATAATTGATCAAAGAGGAGTGTTAGAGAACATTTCTAGTGATCAATTAGTGTAAGTAATCAGAACATCCGAGGAACCACCACCCCAAAGGGTGCCTATTCTAACAGGCATCATCCTGACTGTTGGTGGACTATAAATATGTAATCCCTGTAGATTGAAAGTAATGAATTGAATCATTCTCTACTACTATTGTCTCTAAACAAAAACGACGGTGTCTTGTAGACTAAATCGATATTGTTATCTGAACAATACGACCTGCGAATAGTGTCATGTACACAAATTGTCCCTAAATTTAAGTTTCAACAGTTGCGGAGAGAAGCCAGACATACGTGGTAACTTCATTGGCATATTTTTTTTTCATAAGATGGACTGAAATTATTGCTGAACAGCATTAGCTATATACTCGGATGCCTTTTAAAATCATTTTAATATTCTGAAGCACGCAAACAGATATATTGGGACCGCATGTGATAATCAGTATGATATGAAATTTCAAATCAACAGCGCGCACATGGGAAACAAAATCTAATATAAACTGGGACAATGTGTAGAAGAGAGACTTTTAAAGGTATTACAGTACATACAAATAGATGCAGCAGGTTAATGGCCAAGGAAGATGACTGAATTAGTAGTGGAAGACAAGGGAACCAAAAAAGAGAAGGGGAAAAAAACAAAGAGACTATGAAAGGTATGTTGAACCAAATAAATGTTCTCTATTGGTATAAAAAATTATCACAAACCAGACCTGCATAAGCAAGGTAGATAGAGCTGATAAGTATCAATGGAATAGCATAGATTTAGGACTAAAAATAGGAGTAATGATTAGTATGTACCTCTATCATCGTGGAGTAGTTCAATATATGACATAACCATGTGAGTTGTGATAAGGCATGCAGCAAATGCAAACCCTCTTCCGAATGGACAATATTACTATCTCTGTACGTGCACTGTTATTTGGGATGCTGATGTCTGTGGAACGCTCTGCTGCTCATAGGAAATGTCATTTTTGGTACTTGAGTTGTTCTCGTTCTGAAGATATTCTAGATATTCCATTACAATTGGGTCAGTCCATGGACATCCAAATGGAGCTTCATCACCAGCTACCCATCCTAGATGGCCACCCTGTGGTGTTACTATAAGTAGGCAGTTCGGATTAGCCTGAAATAGAAGGGAAGGAGTCTCCTTAGTCAATGTTTCATTCTCCTGTTCAAGCTTAAACTACCACGTGTTTACACCATGCATGATAAGTATTGCCCCCACAACCAAAAAGTTATCAAAAAGATGTATTTGAAACTTGTTTCAGTCAAGTATGAACTTGTTCTTAGGCCAGCAATGATTACAACAACAACAAAGCCTTTTAGTCCCAAATAAATTGGAGTAGGCTAAAGATGAAACCCACAAGACCGAACACAAAAAGACCGACAAAAGTAATGAGGACAGAAAGGAGCAAGGGAGAAAAAAAAATTCTTGTACAGTTAAAATATGTGATTAACAAAGCTGCACTGCTTGAGATTCAGGCCTATGTACACATGCAACTTTTTGATGAATTCAATGGGCCAACTCATGGATTAGAGTGATGTAGAACAAGTAGGTAGGTCTTATGCAACATTACCAATACTAAACCATTAGGTGAAAAAGGTGAGTACTATAGTAAGTACCTTGATATCTTCTCTGGGAATTCCCCTAGAAGGTGCAATTGGGTCATTGTCTGCCTGCATATAATTAAGCTATGATTGTAGTTATAAGAGAAATAGATGATTTCACCTTCACAAGATATCCATAATGTTAAGCATTGAACAGTAAAATCCCCCTCTTCTTGCTAAGGAATTACCATGCACATCGCTTTCTACAGTTAAGCGCACAATTCTACCACTAACTTTTATCAGTTCAACTTCAAAATATACAAGACCCAAGCAAACGTTTGTTTCGATGGCAGCACCAGATGCTCATACAATATTACTTGTTTAAATAGTTTAACAACTTCAGGTAGGTTTCAGTTATGAGTAGTACTAAGCACGACATAACTGCATGTCCTTGAATTAAGCAATAAGATAGCCCTGGCTAATGATTCACTATATCTGATGTTCCTAAATCTAAATGCACTAGTGCCTGTTGAAGTACAAATAACCAATTGAGTGAAAGTTTCACCTGTATGCATAGCAAAGGTATGCAAACATTCTTGATGGAATCTGAGCTGCTTGAATTGGAGTAATAATCATCCACTGATTTGAAACCAAATGAAACTGTAAATAATGCAAAAGTCCTTTAAGCGTGGGGATGCACTAAACCAGTTATAGATATTCAGCCATTACAGTTGAGTTAGACATCAGTTACATCATTGCATACCTCGCGTTAGCCCTTCATCAAAATCTCTAACAGTTCTTGCATTGGCTGCCTTGGGAATATCATATTCACCCTCCATTTCTTCGAAAAGGAGCGCATGCCTAAAATTTCATCAAGCTCCTAAAGATCAGTTGTTAGAATTCATTAAAGGGGTGCAAATGACATTTAGATGAGAAGGGAATAAAAGTTATACTTTTTAAATATAGTTCTCAGAGCCCTAGCCAGTGCCTTATCATAGACGTTGTTAAACCCTTTGTGGAAATCTTCATCCGCAATTACCAAATTAAATGGATTGCACATGGAGACTGCACCAGAAAGAGGGCACTTATCAGTTTCCTGCCAAAATATAACAACAGGTTATCAGCTGACCCAAGAAAAAAAACGTGCATCTTACATACAGAGTGTCGTTACCATAAAAATAAAAAATCCCAAACATGCACAGCAAAATATGGCATTATCATACCCAAACCCGATGATGAAGCATCGGGTGGCATCTACAAGGATGGTGGCTAAGAGGAGTTACAGCCGACGCCATCAAGATCTCATTCAACACCATCAAAGCCCTCATGCAAAGCAGTTTACTCTCAGATTTATGGACACGAGTAACCCCCAAGTTTATGGCACTAGTAAACCCTCTGTATTCACTCTCTATTATGGCTGTTAATACCGTCGTGGCTCATAAACAGCCGTATTTGTAACCCCTCATCCCTTGAACTATAAAAGGGATATGGGAGAGACCCCTTAGGAGGCATGGGATCACTCATAGAGACTCACCTAAGAGCTCTGACCCACCCAAGACACCTCTCATTTTCCTCATAGAGAAGGCGCTTTCATTCGCCGAACTCTCTCACTGGCCATTCGCCACCATATTCAATACACCACATACTAGACGTAAGGTTATTATCCTCTAAGAGGTTCGAACCAGTCTAAATCCTATGTCTCTCTCGATAAATCTTCGTACTAGTAAAGCGTCCTCGAACCTGTTGGAGTATAAGTGAATTGTCCACCTTTTCTTATCAGCTTAAGCTTTTGAGATCAATTGGTTGGTGCATGCAACTCAATACGGTATCAGAGCCAGAGGTCTCGAGTTCGAATACTGGCTGGCATGATTTATTAAAAATAAATTGTAGCCTACTCCTATTCTATGTTTGCGCCTATGAGAGCTGCATGTGAGGGAGAGTGTTGGAGTATAAGTGAATTGCCCATCTTTCCCTATCAACTTAAGCTTTTGAGGTCAATTGGTTGATACATGCAACTCAATAGAACCAAATATTTGTCGATCCCGACCTGAAGGTCAAGCGTCGACACAAAGTAAACTTTATGCGAAGAAAAAAGCACCATCAGATAAACTGAGGATTTAGCATGTGGTAAGTACATCAATTAATAAGTGGTTAAAGTGATACTTAAAAGGATAAAGTCTAAATTACTACCCTCAGGTATAGTCAAAGTCTAAATAACCCTCTAAACTATTTTTTGGTTCATTTTATCCTCACAACTTTGTCATTTGGCTCAATTTACCCCCTACTACAATTTGTCTTTTTTGTTTTCGCCATATATAAGTGTAATCTTAAGCTAAAATTTTACTGATAGAGCACATCATGACACATGTTAGACAAATACATGTATGATAGTGCACATGTGAGTTAACCATCAATCATTTTTCCTGCCACAGAAACATGTGTGACACGGAACTCCAAGTTTAACTGGAACCTCATGAATATGAAACTACAATACAATTGTTGTAGGCTGAAGATTTCTTCTCAATGGGCGTGTAACTCACCTCTCCGAGGTAGCGCACAAGAATATTTGCTCCAAGAGACCAACCGGCAGCATACACATTAGCTTGGGGATAACGGCCTAAAACATGATCGATAACTTGGCGGAGATCCCCAGTAAATGATGCAGAATAGAACTGCACAGGACAGAAGATGACAATCAGTCAAAACATTTCTAAAATACTGAGATGTTCTAGTAGAGTTCCTGACCTCCTGCTGTAAGTATTTTTGCCTCTACGTTATATATACTCTCTTAACTTACAGGTTTTCACAAGAAGAATTATCCAAAGGTGTTTGCTATAAGGCCCCATAGTAAAAGATGATGATAGGCAGCATGCGTGCAGTACCACTTTAGTGCTATGTATTGGAGTGAATCTTAGAATATTATGTCAGACAAATACATTGAAGAAAATAAGGTTGACCCTTTTTTTACTCAGGTAGGAAGTAGCCACAAAATGGAACCTCAATAACCCATTTTTCTTGAGCAAACGTTTATATAACAAGCTCTGTAGCATGGAAAATTGGAAATACAATTTCTACAGCTACCCACTGGCCACTGCTTATCCACATGGCTCACAACAAGCTGTCCAGTTCTGAATAACTTGCTGGAATTATGAAGTTGTAATACCTTTTCTCTTTGTGTCTTCTGGCGAATTGTGGAACATCTAACTAGCCTAACATGCTAACAAACTATCATAAAGTATTTGAAGTACCTTGGGTGTAGTCACAGGACTGTCTGCACATCCACGGCTATTGAATACCACAACACGCCATCCTTTGTTTCTAGCCCTTAGAAGCATATGCCTGACATATGTATCATCACTTCCCCCTGTTAAACCAGGCTGGAAAGGCATAGAACTTAATCTGTCAGACACTATTAGTGAAATTCAGCTCCAAACAATCATGAAAAAAACCCTTGAGAACCTTAATGGAATGAATAATGGAACTCAGTGCATTTAAATATTGACAGACAAACATGTCCAAGACATGATCATCATATTTGCATTAGACAAATAGCAATACTTTTTAGATCGAAATTATCCACGTTTTCACAAAAACATCAGAATATTTCACCAACAAATCTAAACCTATAAAGACTTCATCAAATTACCCACAGATTGCAGCAACTCTTATCACTCCACAAACATTAAAATGGGTATAGCACATGAGCTGCCATGTATTGGACAATTAACTTCCCCGCAAAACAGGGAGAAGTAAAAAATCATTGTAGAACTATTTACTCCGGTACTCCCTTTGTCGCACAAGATATGACAGGACAGCAAAATCTTAGCTGCATTACACCTTAGCTACTCTTGACCACCGAAAATACGAGCATATTTCATCTTTAATTCTGCAGAGGTCTCTGACCACATCCGTAAACAAACCAAGTCCCAGAATCATACTACATTGGCGTTGGTTAAAATAACACAAAATTCCTCCGTAAATGGTGAGGGAAAGGAGCACGTTACCAAGAGTATGAGCACCGGTGCGTCGTGTGGGAGCGTTTGCTCGTCGCCGCAGACCCAGTCGAGCGCGACGGCGCCGTCGTCGGGGGCGCGGAGGCACTCGCGTCGGAGCCTGACGGCGGGGAGCGACCGCGCGAACGCGGCGAATATGGTCTCGACGTGGCGGTTCGACGCGAGGACGGGGAACGCGCGGTACGGGGCGCGGAGGCTGGCGAAGCCGGAGAGCAGGTCCCGGCGGACGCCGGCGACCTCGAGGGTCGCGTGCGGGAACGGGGACGCCCCCTCCTCCTTCCTGGCGCTGGCGCTGGCGACCGGGACGGCGGAGGAGGAGGTAGGGGACATGGTGGCGGTGGAGAGAAGGGAACGGAGGCGAGGAGCGAAGCGGCGCGTGGAGGCGAGGAATGGGGATGGCGTGGGCACGGCGCCGGTCATCGGAATCGTGGGCTTTGAGTTGAGCTTGGACTCCGCTTGAGGCTTTCTCACCGGGACAGAGCGGCCGGTAGATTCTACTAAAGCACAGGTGGGCGCCAGTAGGATTGGTGGCTGGATTGTTGCCGCGTCACGTTTATGTAGGCCGTGTGCAACTGCAAGCTCGAGACCGCAGGGGTGGAATGCCGGAAATGACGGCTGGAAGAAACTGGTCCCGTTCAGACCTTGGGCTGAGCCGGCCCTTATCAGTTACCAGACCTCATGCAGCGCATCGTACGTATGGGCTGGCCCGTACAGTATATTTTACTTTTATTTGCCGTCTCTGCTGAAAAAAATATTTTTACAAAAGTGTCTAATTTAATATGACAATTTATAAATTATGACCTTATTTTATGCAGCTTTTCAGTGTTAATATGGTATTTCACATCACAGATCTCTTACTCGATTTGGTGCATGTCAGGGACATCTCTCAACTGTTTTAACTGTCTTTTTTTTTTTCTTTTAGCCACTGTTTTTTTTCAGCTTTTTAGTTAATTTTTTTAAGCTGAAAAGGTGAAAAACCAGAAAGATGAAACAAAGATAAAACAAATAGGACTCTAAAAAGCATGCTTTTGAAAAGCTGAAAAGCAAGCATTGATGAAATAAACTTAAAGCTAAAAAGCATATTTTGAGCTGTTTTTTTTAATTTTTGATGTGTTGAGAAACTAAAAATATATTTAAAAAATAACATTCAAATTTCATTAACCACTTTTTTAATTAACCATCAGCTAACTTTTTTAAAAGCGCAAAGCAAAAGCACAATCAAACAGGCCCTTAGCATATACGGAGTACACTTCACTGACTTCACATGTCCACAATGCTAGAACTAGAATTCCAACCAAGCATAGAAACCCTGCCACTTGGACTAGGCGCCAATTATGCGTGTCTGTTGCAAGTTTTTGGGATACTCACTAATCATACGAGTATGAAACAAAAATAAGACTACAAAGAGTGACAAACCTCTCACTTCCCAACCAAACCGCACTGAGTGAATGATGAACATCCAGGAGGACAGATCTCTTTTTAGATGTTACTCTCTGTATGGATGGGACCAATCGAATATACATGTCATTACAATTTTTCATATATGCGATAAAAATTGACTCTTGATTCATGTTTAGGTTGAAGACTTCAATTGAACGATATCTTTTTCTATATTGTCATTTTGATACAAATGTATTTCATCTGCTGTTAAAATATTGTTTTTATGATAAGTAATCAAACACCATCAATTTGAGAACAGAAAAAGTAAATGCTTTTCGGTCTATATGCAAGCTTTTGTTCTGGATACAGTGCAACAAATAGAAAAGCATCATAAAGCTTATTTACTTCACTTAGCCTATATATAACGAGGCAGTAACACACATGACTCAAATCACGAAACCACTCCACTCAGAGACTCGATCTGAACTGTTAACTCGCATAATTCCATTGAGCATAGCACCAAACCGGGCCGCGGTGACAAAGAGAGGTCCAGGTTGGGCCAACGCGCACTAAACAATCTAAAGCCAAATTAAATCCACGTTTTCTTCCATAGCCTAAATTAAAATTCGCTCATCTTTGTCGGGTGCAGAAGATATTCCCAAATTCAGAAGTCGGCGTCGTCCACCGCTTCTGTGGAGGCCATCGCCTCGCCGCCCTGCACCATCCGACGCGGCGGCAAATATCTCGCGTGGCCCACCCTCTGACAGCGTATCTTAACTATCGCTGACAACTCGCGCTGCAACAGCCCGTCGCCACCAATCCCGTCACGCCCACCAATCGGATAAGCCCCTCTCGCCCACGGGGAAACCGGCAAGCGTCCGGTCGTCCACTGAAAGTGGGGCCCAGACTTGGGCATTTGCGTGGTCCCATCAGTCATATGGAAATATCTTGTGGATTCCAGTTTCGCGTCGGAAGTTGCCGGAACGAAACCCGCGTGACGGCGTGATGCGTAGTGACTGACGGCCATCCCCTTCCCTCCATCCCCGTCTCGCCTGGCCTGGGCCTCTTCTCTTCCTCATCTCTCTCCCCCACCTTCTCACGCCGACCCTTCACCGCCGATTCCTCAGCGCCACGCGCGCAGCACCGGAGCGTGCCAAGCTCCCTGGCGCTGCTTCCTTACCCGCCACGTCTAGGTCTCGAAAGCTCGCCGCCACACACGTATGGCCTCCGCCGCGGTAGAAACCCTTGCCTCGCTTCCAATCGCATCCCCGTCCCGCTCGCTCCTCCGGCCCCTTCCCCGGCGACTCACCACCGCCGGGGGAGTGGCCCCGTCGATCCGGATATCTGCCGTGCCGCCGCGGGGCCTCGGGCTCGCGCTCGTCCACCGCCGCGTGCGCCGGTTCCCGCCGGCGGCGCGGGCGAACTTCGAGCGGGACGGCAACGGAGGCAGCGCCACCGGGAACGGAGAGGCGTCCTCGGCGGGAGATGGCGACCGCGACGCGGCTGCGGAGCACGGGGGTGATGGCGCGGGCTCGAGCTCCACCAGCGCGGCGGCGACACCACCGCCGCAGCAATCATCGAAGAGAGGCGATAATAAATGGCGGCGGAGGTTGCATAAGGGAGGCGGCGTCGGGCGGTGGCTCTGGGAGCCCATAGTGCAGGGGCGCGAGATGGGCTTCCTCCTGCTCCAGCTTGGCTTCGCCATGTTTGCGCTGCGCATGCTGCGGCCGGAGATCACGCTGCCTGGCTCCGAGCCCCGCCCACAGACAACGTACGTCAGTGTTCCATATAGTGACTTCCTGGCGAGCATAGATAAGGACCAGGTGAAAAAGGTCGAGGTAGACGGGGTGCACATCTTGTTCAGACTCCGTCCGGAGGTTGAGGCCAGTGTGGAGCCACTAACGCAGCGTGGAACAGATGCTGTTGATAATTCTGGAGTTTCCAGGAGAATAATCTTTACCACGACTAGGCCCGTGGATATAAAAACACCGTATGAGAAGATGGTGGAGAATAGTGTTGAATTTGGCTCGCCTGACAAGAGGTCTGGTGGCATGCTCAATTCTGCCCTGGTAAGCGACCTGTGTTTAAGCATACTTGTGGTACAAATGCAAACTTTGTATCTTGGAAATCAATGTGGAAGTGGTATGGAATAAATGATACTTCAAGTTAATGATGTTGCTGACCTTTGAAAATGTTAATAATGTTGACCATGAGTTCAGTTGTCTTCTGAGGAAGCAAATTTCATATGATAGACTTGCTTCTAAGGATATCTGGTTCAGTTCTTGCTATACATGTCAGGATATAGTTTTAAGAAGCTAAGATCCAAGTGATTGCACCAGATGAAACATGACTAGCAAAACAATATGTGTCTGGTGCTTTGCGTATAGCAAGTTGATGATTATAAGGTTTCATAATTCAGATGCATCTCATCAAATTCTTGTGTGTGTCAAAACAAGGTTTCTGTTGTGATTCCAAAAATAAAAATCACTGTTGTTTAAGAGTTCTATAAAGCAGTATCGTTCGTTGTGATTCTATTTTTTAGTAGCAACTGTACCTTGCAGGTAAAATGTCCATTAGTCATTTGTATAATAGGTTTATGACATGCATGACTCATTTAAATACTTCATTATGCTGTTGCCATGCACAACTTTGCAAATTTGAAATATTATTTAATATGGCTTAATAATCACAATCATATCCACTTTATTCCATCCATGGCTCCATTCTACCCTTTCTTTTCTATTTGCAAACACTTCAAGACTATTTTATTATGTTCAGCAACCATGTGACTTAATCTAGGACAGCAACCAAAAATCTACTGGCTGGACATTAGAAGGAAACATCCTTGTGAGCATTCAAGATAATACAGTGCTGCACAATATGTTTAATAATTTTTCTTAGATGAAAAGGCTGGATGGAACTGGATCTTTATGTGAATACTTACGAAACTAAACTCTCAGTCTGATTCAAAACCTACAAAAGAAATGTATGAGGTCTTTCTTAATATTATATGGTAATATGGAACCATAATTAATAATCCTAAAATAGGAATATAAGAGGACCCAAAGTCGGTGAACATATCATATAGCGAGACTTATTTATATGTTGTATTAATCGCTTATCTTTTGTAGGTGGCACTTATTTATGTTGTATTAATCGCTGTAGTGCTGCAGCGGTTGCCAATTAGTTTTTCTCAGGTACGTTTGGATGATTTTACTTCAATGGGATTGTAGGCAATTGGTAAACATATTCGTTCCATTATCATGTTACATTTAACATGTGTACGTCTTCTGTAAACTCAGCATTCAGCAGGCCAGCTAAGGAATAGGAAGACTTTAAACTCTGGCGGTGCAAAAGTTTCTGAAACTACGGATATGGTTACATTTGCTGATGTGGCTGGAGTAGATGAGGCTAAAGAAGAGTTGGAAGAAATTGTGGTATGGATCCTTTAGTGTTAGTAATATGGTTTTATTCAACTGAAGGGAAATACGCTGTTGCTATCATATTTTGGTTTTTCTCTTTTGCCCAGGAGTTCCTAAGGAACCCAGAAAGATATATTCGTCTTGGTGCTCGTCCTCCTCGTGGTGTCTTACTGGTTAGTTCAGCTTTTCAGTTTCAGTAGGTGCTGCTTCACAATCTCATTGGCTATCCATGTTGTAACTCTTTATCTACAGGTGGGCCTCCCAGGTACTGGAAAGACACTTCTTGCAAAAGCAGTGGCTGGGGAAGCAGAAGTCCCATTCATAAGTTGTTCAGCTAGTGAATTTGTGGAGCTCTATGTGGGTATGGGAGCAGCTCGAGTGCGTGACCTCTTTGCTAGGGCCAAAAAGGAGTCACCATCAATTATTTTTATTGATGAGGTATCCTACTCTTCAGTAATGAAATCTATCTTCATGTACTCAAATGTGTGCTAATCATTTTGTTTGGCTCCTCTTTGTAGATTGATGCCGTTGCAAAAAGCCGTGATGGACGGTATCGCATTGTCAGTAATGATGAACGTGAGCAGACACTTAACCAACTGCTCACGGTAGGACATGAGTTTCTTATTTCTAAAGTGATCATATTAACTACTTTCTTAGTTTTGGCTCAGTCAAATCACCTTCCCTTCATCTGCAAAGAAGTGATTTTACGCTCTTTAAAGAAATTAAGAAACTGAGTTTCAAAATCGCATCTATTTGATTTGTACCCACACACTGAATCACTACTGCAAATATTGTATTTAGAATTAAAACAATATAGTGCCAAGGAAGGTAGAAGCATTATTATATTATTGGTTTATCTGTCGTTAATTTCAATTTTTTCTCAGGAAATGGATGGGTTTGACACCAACTCAGCTGTCATTGTTTTGGGAGCAACAAATCGAGCTGATGTTTTGGATCCTGCCCTTCGGCGACCTGGGAGATTTGACCGTGTAGTAATGGTTAGTTTCCCATCTCAGCAAAATATGATGGTACTATATTCATATCCGTTGGCGTCACTAATGTCTACATGACAGGTTGAAGCTCCTGATAGATTTGGAAGAGAATCTATTCTAAAAGTTCATGTGAGTAGAAGAGAGCTTCCACTTGGTAAAGATGTAGATCTTGCTGATATTGCTGCAATGACAACTGGCTTTACTGGGTATATGAATTTCTTGTTCTTGACCTAATATAGTTTCCAAACTATCACACACATTTCTTAACCTTGTACGGTTTTCAAATTAACATATTGAACATTTTTATCCTATACAGAGCAGACCTTGCAAATTTAGTAAATGAAGCTGCTTTGCTCGCTGGGAGATCAAGTAAAGAATTAGTGGAAAAGATTGACTTCATCCGCGCAGTTGAACGCTCTATAGCTGTATGGAATCTCTGTTTTGTCCAATAATTATTTTTATTTTAAGCCATCGTATTATAGCAAATTGAAGTTTTCTGTCCAGAATGCATCATGCTTAGGACACAATTTTATTGTTTCCTCCTTTCTATCTTATTTTAATTAAGTATGCAATGCACAAAGGATTGCTATAGTTTGGGTTGGTCACTACTGCATTTGATATTATGAACAAAATGAAGGTCCTGTCTTTCTGTTTTATGTTCTCTCTATTTTTACAATCCAGTTCAACCATGATAATTCTTCATGCTATTGTGCTGGAAGCTAATTATTAAACTTATTTTCTCAGGGACTCTACTTTTATAATCCAGTTCTTTTCAAGCTAGTGTGCCTGAAGCTGACTGTTAAACTTATTTTCTCAGGGAATAGAGAAGAAACATGCAAAACTAAAGGGTAATGAAAAGGCTGTTGTTGCACGGCATGAAGTTGGCCATGCACTTGTAGGAACTGCTGTAGCAAACCTTCTGCCAGGACAGCCACGTGTGGAGGTTTGAATTCAAGCAGCTATTAAGATATAAGTCTGAGAAAAAAAAATTAAGCTAGACCTTACTTTTTATTTACATGTTATGAAAACAGAAATTGAGTATATTGCCAAGGTCAGGAGGCGCATTAGGCTTTACATACACTCCTCCCACAACAGAGGATAGGTATCTGCTATTCGTTGATGAGCTGCGTGGCCGCCTAGTAACACTTCTGGGTGGGCGAGCAGCAGAGGAAATTGTTCTGGCAGGACGGGTTTCTACTGGTGCTCTTGATGACATAAGACGTGCAACTGACATGGCGTACAAAGCTGTAGCAGAATACGGCCTTAATCAACACATTGGCCCAATATCGCTGGCTACACTGTCCAATGGTGGGCTAGATGACTCGGGGGGTTCTCCGTTTGGAAGAGATCAGGTTTGACTCAAAGCTATACTAACATGTGCCAGTCAAAGGAGCATGCTACATAAAATATTGACTTTTTGAAAACTGATGACAGGGCCACCTAGTTGATCTTGTCCAGCAGGAAGTAAAAGCACTTTTGCAATCAGCACTTGAAGTAGCTCTATCTGTTGTTCGTGCCAATCCTACGGTTTTGGAAGGTCTTGGAGCTTATTTAGAAGGTAATTCACCATAGGTTGCCCTTGCATTATGTTTGTCTATTTTATCACTGGATTTGCATCACTAAGGTAAACATGAAAACTTCTGTTTTTTTCACACTTCTTTCAGAGAATGAAAAAGTTGAGGGTGAGGAGCTTCAAGAGTGGCTGAAGTCCGTTGTTGCTCCAAAAGAGTTGACCTCTTTTATTAGAGGACAACAAGAGCATGCTGTTCGTCAACTGGAACCAAGCCCCTAGCATCAGGAATATACACAGGACTTTTAGAATTAATTACTTAACAAAACCAAGCATCAATTCTCTAAGTTCCAAGGTATGCAATGTAAAATTGACATCACGGAAACAAGCCGTTGGACCGGCAGTGGGAGCTGGTCCACTTCCTATCCTCTGGGTTTTAAGTCTGAGGATCAGGTCAGGTCCTCGCATTCTTCATTGATAGCCTGAGCATCAGGCCAATTTTCGAAAAATGGAACCTAAGTGACCAAGTGTCGATGTACATATCTAAGGTCGCGTTTCCCAGACTACAATATTCCAGAAAAGATTCATTTCGAGTTGTAATTGCAATCTCCTGAATATTGTAAGCTTTTTTGTTTGAGATGTTCATAGGTTAGGTTGGTGGTATACACACGTGAAAGAAATATTTTTGTTATACTACACATTCTTCCTCTATACTGCAGAGAATTTTTCTATTTACATTTCATCACTGGATAATCCATTTGCGGACTGAATTCTATGTATGTATATTCTTCAATTTTTTTAAAAAATAATACTTCAGTTTTACTTCATTGTTTGGTTCGGATTTCTGTGTTATTCCCTGGACATGTTTTCAGCAATTTTGCAAACTAGACCATAAAGAAATGCTCGCAAGTTGATGTTTGAATGTGTTATTTCTCGTAGAAAGGGATTTCGGAGGTGCTTCTCTTCTCTGACGTAAGAAATTTAAATTTTCTTGTTTTTGTTGAAAAAAGTATATAAAGGTGAATCCAACATTTCATTCTGAATTCGCGGAAGAAGGAAGCAGACATTATAGTGTTCATCGGAGCAAAAAATAATGGATATCATAAAACAGGCACACTTAATTAACAGTACGGAGCACTTTTTGTGTAAAACATGGAACCCATTACATCACTTGATGCGAGTAACTCGTCACAGTTGGTCTATCACATCGACCACTCAAATAAAACTCAGAATTCAGATACTTCCAATAGACAGGAGACCCCAAGCAACATCGGAATCACTGACGGCATCTGAGTTCTCTACTCGGTTTTAGCCTTAGCGTAGCTCTGCAGCAGGTAGGCCAGCGCCAGCAGCAGGAGAGGCGTGGTGCACTGTAGGAGCGTGGTCCAAGCCCCCGTGGTCGCCTCGGCCTTCCTGGGACTCGCTTCCTTGGGCATGGCGTAGGTGAGCTTTGCCGGGATGGTGGCAACGTCAACCTCCCCGATGCAGTACTGCCGCATCATCTCCTTGGCGTCGTCACTGTGGCCGATGTCCTCGTAGTCGGAGGTCGCGTCCTTGCCTGCGGGAAACAAGGTGCAGCGGCGATGAACTTGTCTCGTCGGGGCGCTGATATAATGGTAACAGAGAAGAGAAGGCTCACCGGTAGACGCTAGCAGGACCTCATCGCCGCCGGGGTGGTCCTCCATGAACGGCGTGACGTCGTACACCTGAGGAAAGCAGCGGTAAGACATGGCGAAAACATGGTCTGATCAAACCTTGAGAGCGGAGCTTGCTTGCCGTACGTGCTTCTCATGGAACGGAAAGTATACTAGTATAGCTGCAACTAGGGAGCTAGGGAATCAGTTTTTACCTTGCCGGAGATGATGATCCAGCAATCGTTCCGCTCGTTGTGCTTCCTCACCTCCTCGAACGTGTACATCTTCCCTCCCGCCATCTCGACCGGCGCTTCTCCTCCGCTGCTAGTTCAAAACACCTGGCAAAAAAAGTTACTAAGTGTTGAAGATTCAGTCGACACCGGATGAAGAAGCTTGAGGCATCTTTGGGTGACGAGGATACCTACAGCACGCAAACGCTTCCTGCTCGAGCTATCCCACCCACCCCGTTTGTGCCGTACCAATGTGCCCAGGCTGCTGCTGACTAATATAGCCAGCCGTGCAGATGCAGCCGTGCCACGCGAGGCGGCGCCCAGCGGTTTGGTATTGACCGGGCGCCATGGCGAGTCTCACAAAATTCCCCGACCACCGGGACGCACACACATGTCAAAAAATTTGGGGGTAGGCCGACTTACAACACCGCACCCGTGAATGCAGCGAAAATTCACTGGAAGTGGGCGGGTAAATCAGCCCGGGAATCGACCATTCCGTCATGCTTAATTAACTTACTGGGTGGGGTGACTGACTCGGGTGACGAAGACCAGACCGCTCCCGCGGTCGTCTTCTGGCCCTCGACGTTTCCACGGGCGAGCGAGGCCGTGCACTTGCAGGACGGCGCGCGCGTCGTCCAAGTTTCAAAGCACGTGGTGCGAGGCTGCGAGCTAGCCACGGCAATGCTACGGGCCACGAGAATCAGGACCGGTCCGGTCAGACGCCGCCGCGGTCTTCCTATAGGGGAATATTATATGGCAGCAGATTGTTGCTCTGGAAAGCGGCTCTGAAACGCGCCGGAATTCGGGCCGTCATGCTCAGTCCACGGTCGGCGCGCAAGCTCGCAAAACCGGGGGCGAGGCCGGTGCCGCACGAACCAACGGGCGGAACTTGACCGCGATTCCGCTGCTGCGACGAGGCTAGCAGCCAGCAGGGCGCGGGGAGCACGAACACGCCGCGGCGGAACAAGCCACTGGTCGACTGGCTGGCGTATGCGGAACAGAGCGCCGCGCACGGAAAGCCCGTAGCTGGGCTACGACAAGGAGCCGTGCGTGGCGCCAACCTCGCTCTGGACGGGCCTCTGTGGCCGGCGCACGTTTTCCGTGCGGCGCTCGGCTCTGTGGCGACCAACCGCTCGCCGGCAACGGGTCGTGCGCGCGGATGCTGATGTGCACCGCACGGGCGAGAATGGACGGATCGATCGGTAGGTCAGCGGTCGTCCCTGTCCGCACTCAAGCCCGGGCGAGATGCTCGGTGCGGCGCGGCCCCGCGCATTGGCGCCGCGCTGTATCCATCGACTTCGAATGACTATTGACTGATCGTGTGATAACTGACACAACCAAGTGAGCAACAAAGCGAGCAAGCGGCGAAACCGAAACTCCTGTCTCTCATGTGATGCCTCCGTCCATGGTGCTCTGTTTCACGGGGAAGGCCGGGCCGAAACCCCTGGTTCCACACGGCGTCCGGGAACTGCTTGCGTTGTTAAGAGCTGTCCTGAACTCTCTCATTTTCTGGACGGAGGATGTGTCAGAGAGAAATGTAACAACTAACAACTCCCCAGATTAGCATAGTCGCGGCAGCGCCTAATCTAGTACTAGTACAAACGACTGATCAAAAGCGTGACAAGGATGGCAGATTGAAAGTTACAGCTTAAGGAGCAGGCTTTCAAGAACACATTTCATGGTATCTTGTTCACACTTTCATGGCTCCTTTAGATTGAAGGGAACCTTTTAGACCAGCATCTTCCTTGTAAAATTGAGCGATTTACAGTGAAATTGCAGTCCAAATAAGACTTCATGCAGAAAGGGAAGAAGAAAACGTGAGGGTTCCGAACCCCTTTCAAATGCATGAGAAATTGCAAGACTAGTTACTCTAACTGGACGTGCAGTCAGGTGCTCAACCGGTGGCATACTCAACAGGAGAGTGGAGAACCGGAAACCTTACCGGTTCCATGAAATAAAAAACACATTCGATTGTGTTAGAAGTGACCAAAACAAAGCAGGGGCAAAGAAATGGTACGGTTTGAAAAAGTAGAGCAAGGACCAGCCTCGTGCACACGAAGGCATCCCTCTCATACAGTCACAGACACAGACGCAGCTGCGTGGCAATATATAGTACATGCTAGACGGCCCTCAGGTGAAACATCAACCGCCTGACTCCGCTCAAAACACAGCCCTGAGTTCAGTTTCCTACGGGAACAAAATGGAGGCACACATGTGATGTGACAAAGGTCATTTTTATTGCCCCATTATTCACCGATCATCATAACCTTTCCCGTTGTTCCGTCAAATCCTCTACCGACGAAGTACCCCTACTCTACTAAAATACACATACACACTGTTCCACTAGCTTCTGGGCGTGAACTTCATGCAGATCGGAGGATTCACCTTTGCAAGAGAAAGCAAGGAAGAAGGGAACGCCCAAATACCATCTCCGCAGATGAAACCGGACGCGACCGCAGGCACCATCGTCGCCGCCTCCTTGCTGTTCATCTTGTTCCAAGCGAACACTACCAGGCTCCCCACGCACATATCGATGGCGAAGTTCGCACCGACCAGGAACGGCACGGCCATTGCCATCGGCAGGGGGACGTACTTCCTGTACCTGCGCGGCATCAGGTCCTTCGTCACGTTGACGAGCACCGCGAACGCGAAGAATCCCGCGGACAGCTCCAGGCAGTGGTCCGGCAGCGCCGAGAAGCCCTCCACGCCGAGGACCGCCATGTTCCGGAATATCAGCGCGTACGGAGCCTTCCAGTACCCGTCTGGGTTCCCGATGTCAAACGCCTTGTAGAAGAGCGTGAATGTGAGCGGTGAGATGATGCAGCCCATGGCGGTGCCGATTACCTGACCGACGAACATGGACCGCGGCGATGTTAACGTCAGATGACCCGTCTTGAAGTCGTGCATCAGATCGGCGGAAACTTGCACCATCTGCTTCACTATCTCGCAGCCAACGAGGCCGGCGATGACGCCGTTGTCCTTTCCTCCCCAGGCTGCGAAGATGAAGAGCGCAATCTTGCCGTAGTTGTAGCTCATGTTCATGTCAGTGAGCCCAGTTCCGTAGGCATTGGAGAACCCTAGTACAGGAGCGAGTACGTATGCTACGATGACATAATACCACTTCACCTGTCGGAACATTATTGGTAGAACAATTATCGCAATGATGCTTAACAAGGCGTATCCGGTGTATGCGAGCCAGTTTGGAATATGGTCCTTATTGAAGATCTCATTGCGCTGTGTATCATCTATTCCAGTAGCATCCACATTTCCTGATGCAGTTAACTCAGAATTAGTTTTTTCCCCCTAATATAACAAGCACAATGGTACAGAGTACAGAATACATGTTTGGTTTATCGGTGCACATTTACCTTTCCCTGAAATTTTGCGATTGGATCTTTCATGCAAACTCTTAACAGTGATAGCCGTGACTTTAATGAACTGATAGAGACCATCCCCCATGATCAGAGCTACACACAGGAAGGACTGCACCAGGAACAAAGTACTAAATATATTTTGTCAAATTGAAGATAGCACACTGCATCAAGTTTAGTTCGAAAGGAAGGGAGAAATTGTCAAGCAGACCTTGTAACCAAGCAAGCTCGTCATGCTGCTCTCTGGAATATTTGCAGGGTACCAATGACCCTTTTGTTTGCTGATGAGTGGCCACAATATCCCCCAAGACAGTACAGCACCGAACAGGGTGGATAAGTTTACAAGGTGTGAGCAGATCATACCCGCCCCAACATATGTGAGGTTGAAATCAAAGAAAAACCTGGCAGCCAAAGAATTCCAAAATCAGTATACTCTGTCATGCCTGACGAACTATTATCAAGCAGTGCTACAAGTGGTTAACAACCCATTGGCTATACGTTTGTTTCCAAGCCTTTAGGCCAAAAGTAGGGAATTGAAGAAATCCACATCCCTCGCCACCTGTGTAAAACCATTGGAAGAAGCTCCATAGCAGGCTGATTGCGAAGCACCTGAGGAATCCACGGACCTGATTCCTGACATGGAATGTAAGGGAAAAAATCATTCAGGTCTTCACTAGTTAGTTTTTTGCACCGAAGACTGTTAATTAGCATAACTGACCTCAGGTATCTCCTAATAAGCCTATTCATTCAAGGAACAAATCAATTGTTAAGTAGTATAACTGAGTTCAGGTCCATACTTTGCATTCTCCTCTCCTTTAGATGTATGGAATCCATTTATGAGAACAGCAGCAGCAGTCCCACTTGGATAGCTCAATTTATAGTCTATGACCAAAGCCTGAAAGTTACAAAAATCATCAGAAGTGAGTCATGTGACATGTAAATAAAAGAAAATAGAGGTTGACATATACATGTACTGAAACCTATTGAACCACTGAAACGTCTTATTGTGTCTGATATTTTCGTAAGTTCTATGCTTCAACTTTAGCTTCTTTACATAAACTTCACTGTTCATTCAGAAGTTAAGATCAAGGAATATATGGCATGGTAAATATATTTTATAATTTAAGACAAAATTGTATGGCACGGTAACTTCTTTTTATCTAAAAGTTGGTTGCAGGGCACCGTGCATAATTCACATTATGTGGTTTATGTCCTGATATCCACAAAATTAGTAAATAGAACAATTGCACCTACAGAAGGAAAAAGGACACTATCCACAACCTAACATTGTCAACATGCACGACAATGTCGACAATATATAGCAAATCTAATACTAGAAGCTGTGTCCGTTCGAGCAAATCTAATACTAAAAAAAAACTTATTACCAATGCTTCGGCACAATCATGGTCAAGGTTCAAGTTTGGAATGAATAAGGAATTATGTTCTTTCAGTTGGGGAACTTCCCAAAACACCAGCCAGCTTCTTGTTTCCCTTGTTGACATTGTTGTGTTTTTAAACCTCTGTTTAGTCTTGTTACCCTTCTGTGACTTCTGTCGGCTCCTTGCTTTGTTGTCTTATATTTTACTGGAAAACCCAGAGATTGCCCAGTATTCTTTTGTTTCCCTTTTTCTGTCAAACCAGCTGTTTTCTCTCCTACTCCATGGTGTCCTAATGCTTCAAAACACGAGTAACTGATGAGCCACCAGTTCTTTTTCTACCAGAAAGCTTACTTAGCTGAAGCTGGTTAGAAAAGATACGCAATGCGCTCTTTCAGAACTTCATGCTTTCCTAATGCTCAATTCATTGGACACAACATTTTTGGTGAAGGACAAATATGGCACCTTTCTAAGCGGGAGCAAGTTGAGGAGCCCCACGAAGCTAATTGCGAGGAGAAATCCAGTCATCCACCCTATGCCCGGCTCCTTGTAGCTGCCTGGCGTGTTCCCCGGCGTGCTCGCCCCGGCCAGCTCGTACGTTTTCTTGTTCAGGGCCAGCAGTGAAGATCCAAACCCACCTGAACCAGAAATTTATGAGTGCGACGCACGAACTCCACAAAGACTCAGCCTGTCCAACGGAAGAAGATAAGGGAGGAGGAGGGCGCGCACCGCCGAATCCCATGGTGTAGCACGCGACGGCGCAGGTCTGGACGACGGTGTTCTCCTGGCGGGTGAAGGGCCGGGCAGCGGCGCCGCCGCCGCCGAGGCCGAGCCGGCTCAGCGCGCGCGTCCAGCCGCGGAGCGCGAGGAACGCTAGCAGCGCGGCGGAGACGTTGAGCGTGGGGATGATGATGCCCGTGGTGAGCGCCAGCTTCATGATGATCACGGTGTACACGAACCCGATCAGCAGCGCCGCCACCAGCCCGCGCACTGTCACCTGGTCCCGCCACGGCAGCGGCTGCGCGCGCCCGTGGTCCTCGGTCGACGCCGGGTCCGACTCCACGTCCTCCGCGTCGACGCACTTCTCGATCTCCGGCGCCGCGCCCCGCGGCGCGACAGCGGCCTCCATGGACGGACAGAGGGATGGCGGCGTGGCACTAATACGGAGCTTGCTACAGCGGCTCACCTTTCTATAGGTAGGAAGGCCTGGCGGAGCGACGGAGGGTGCGCACACCAAGACGGCTCGCCAAGGCAGGAGTCACGCTAGTGACGCAACAAGAGTCAAGTCAGCGTACCAGCTACGCGGCTGGCGGCGACTGCATATGCCTACACGCCGTGTCGGCGTCGCGCCACCGCCACCTGAATGCCAGCCGCCCACAGGCTAATCGTTGATTTCAAGAAAACTACCGCTGCTGCTGCCGCTGCCGCTGCCGCTCTTGTATCTGCGACAAGGGTCGCTATCGGGAGGATTGGAGTTGGATTCATGGGCGACACCCAGCAGTAAACTTGCCAAGATGGCCGGCCAGCAGTCAATTTTAATTTTTTGTACGAAAGTGCTGACCTTGTTACACGGGTGCCCATCAGCCACGTCTTTCGCAATCCTACGCAACACCACTCGGACTTCTCGAGAGTGCAGCGGCGCGAACAGATCTTTTGGCGCAACAATCTGACCATCGCTCTCACTCTGACGATGGACTAGCAAGTGGTTTTTGGCGACACCTAATGACCAAGCCTGGGAAAAAAAAAAGAAATACTACCATCAGTTTTAAAATATTAATACCATTAACTCTAATATTATTTTTTATTATTCATCTTCTTAAAATAATTTCAAATGTGTAAAATTATTAGTCATGTTTCAAATATCATCAATAATAAAGTAAATTATACTACATTCGTCCCAGTAAAAGTTTATTTCTCGCTTTTGTCGACTTACTCTTGACCAATAATTTTTAAAGATTTGGTTAAATTGAAAAATCTAGTATTTTTACTTTTAAATTCATCAAAAGAAATTGGGCAAAGTCGTAGTCAACAAAAGCTAGAAATAAACTTCTATTGGGACGGAGGGAGTAACAAAATATATGATATTTATTATACTTTTTTAAATATGATGAATTATCACAGATAATGCTAGAAGTCTTGATGTCAATATTTTAAAACTTAGCAATTAGATAGATTGATCTTGGCCCAAAGGATTTCATGTTCAAATAATCCTTTATATTATTTCCGGAGGTGTCATATTAACATATACCACCCTGCCCTCAACCGAGTTAGAAAACAATGCTTAGACCCTGTTTATTTGGCATGGATGAGTTTTTGAAAACCTTAATGTTACCTAATTAGCTATTTGTCTTTTAAATATTGGCTTTTGTAATATATTTTAAGTTCTACATACGAAAAGCTAGAAAGCAACTCTCAGTAAGCTTTTCACCTTTTAGTTCATTTCCTCAAAACTTAGAATTCTCAACACTCCCAAAGCCAAATTTTTTAGAACACAATTTTTTTTTTTGAAATTTCATAAAAATTAGCAACATATACATTCATCAAATCATTACATATGAACTTGATTGTATACGTAAGTACACAACTAAAATCAATTGTTTGCTGAATGATTATATCACAACCTTAGAAACCTTAGTCCTATACATCATGAACATAATATCGCATTACAACAACACTTTCAATAGTTTACAAACTTTATTTCCACATTTCATCTAGCCCAAGTTCTTCAGCTTCCGGGTACGAACTTCATGCATATCGGTGGCTTTATCTTGGCAAGAGCAAGAAGGGAAGACGGGAAAGTCCATATACCATCTCCACATATCAATCCTGACGCAATTGCAGGTAACATTAAGGTAGCCTCCTTCTTATTCATCTTCATCCAAATAAAGACCACCAAACTCCCAATGCACATATCAATAGCAAAGCTCCCACCAACAAGGAACGGAGGAGCCATTGCCATCGGTAGTGGAACAAACTTTGCATACTTGCGTGGTAAAATATCCCTTGCTATACTCAAGAGCAATCCAAGCATAAAAAATCCAGCACATAGTGAAATGCAGTGCCTAGGCAATGCCGAGATGCCCTCCACACCAAGGATTGCCATGTTACGGTATATTAGCGCGTATGGTGCTTTCCAATATTTCCAATATCAAATCCATTGTAGAAGATCAAGAAAGTGAGAGGTGCGATAACGCAACCCATGGTGGTTCCAATAAATTGGGCCACGAGCAAGGATTTTGGCGATGTCAAAGTGAGATAACCAGTCTTTAGATCATGCATTAAATCGGCAGGGGCTACCACTAGTTGCTTCACTACCGTACCAGCAACGAGACCAATGACCACACCATTTTCCTTGCCAGCCCAAGCTGCAAAGATAAAGAGTGCAATCTTGCCATAATTGTAGGCCATGTTTATGTCGGTGAGGCCTGTTCCATAGGAATTAGCAAACCCAAGAACTGGGGCAATGACATAAGCTACAACAATGTAATAACACTTCACCTGTCGAAACAGAAATGGTATGCTGATTGCTGCAGCAATGGTTAACACGATATATCCCATACATGAAATCCAAGATGGGATAGAGTCCTTATTGAACACCTCATCACGTTTTTTATCATCAAGAGAAACCATGTTATCCTCATTGCCACTGCAATTAACATTCACATAATGAAAATATTAGTTTTTAGTGATCAACGGTGACAAGGCATACACCAGAGTTTAGTTTGTCCCTCACCTCTACTGCTAAGATGGCTGCGTTGTAGCCGCTCATGTAGGCTCTTTGCAGATATCAAAATGACTTTAGTGAAGTGATATAAGCCATCTCCCATAATTAGTGCTAGACATATGAAGGCCTGCATATAATAATTGATTGCTTTTAAGATGTTTATGCAAGCAGTACTATATCATGAATTTTGTAAATTGCATGGAAAATGAAAATTAGGGAGCTTGTAGGATGACCTTATAACCATAGAGGCTTTTTCATGCTGCTTTCTGGTATATTTGCTGGGTACCAATCTCCTTTTTGTTTGCTGATGAGTGGCCACATTATTCCCCATGAGATGATTGCACCAAAGAGTGCTGATAGATTCACAAGGTGCGGACAGATCATCCCGGCACCGATAAAAGTGAGGCCAAAGTCAAAAAAGAATCTATCAACCAAATATAATGATAATTAGGATGTTGAATGCTGTAAATTGTGATAATCATATTTTATAATAAATTTAATGGTATGGATTACGTTTGTTTCCAAGCCTTAAGGCCAAATGTCGGGAACTGAGTAAATCCACAAGCGCTGCCTCCTGTGTAGAACCATTGGAAGAAGCTCCATATGAAGCTGATCCCAAAGTATTTTAAAAATCCCCAAACTTGCAACCTATCACAAACAGTAAAATAAACCCGTCAGCCTCAAGGATTCATTATACAATGCTCAACCTGATAGCAGTGTGGTAATTAGCACAGTCAAGGTGACATATATGTACTTTGTATTCTTATCTCCTTGTCTGGTGTGGAACCCATTTATAAGAATAGCAGCAGTCCCGCTCGGATAAGTTAATTTGTAGTCAATAACCAAAGCCTGAAAAGTATCATGAAAAATCTATTTAGTGCAATAGATTTCCTTTGTTATTTTTTTAACTTTGTAACAGGTAATTTGTTGTCAGAGCGGCAGTGCCGGCAGATGTGTCACTACAAGGTAGATGAAACAGGCATAGTATCGCTCTCTTTATAGTGGTTAAACAGGAATACTATGTTTTTCAGTTTTGCAGTATATAGAAACCGGAGAAAAGCAACGGAAAAAGGAAGAAAACAACAACCTTTCTGATGGAATCAAACAGAGGAGACCTCCGAAACACATGGTCACAAGTAACGCAGCCATCCATCCAAACGCAGGACCTTTGTAGCTCCCCGGCACGTTGGCCGGCGAGCTCCCGGCCATGTCGTACATCTTCTTGCCCAGGGCTGGAAACGTCGAACCAAAACCACCTGCGCGCGACACATTCACCCCACGAAACATCAGTAGTGTGTCAACATACAAGTCTGATCAAGTACGATCGACCGACTGACCGCCGAACGCGATGCCGTAACACGCGACGGCGCAGGTCTCGACGACGGTGTTCTCCTGGCGGGTGAAGGGTCGGGTGGCGACGCCGAGCCGCTCCAGCACGAGCGTCCACCCGCGGAGCGCGAGGAAGGCGAGCAGCGCCGCGGAGACGTTGAGCGTGGGCACCACCCCGCCCGAGAGGATCAGCTTCAGGACGATGACGCTGTACACGAACCCGATCACCAGCGCCACCACCATGCCGCGCACGGTCAACTGCTCGCGCCACGGCGGCACGCGCTCCTCCTGCTCGCACGCCGCCCCGGGGTCAGACTCCATGTCGCCGGGCTCGTGCTTCTCGATCTCCTCCTCTTCCGCACGCGTGCTGCGGTCGACGACGTCCATGGATCGGGTGGCCGAACCAGCTCAAGGGGAGTGTAGAGGGACAGAGGCGAGCTCCAAGGCGAGTTGTTGCTTCAACAGAGATCTGCTGAAGTTGAGATGTTAGAAGTTCATAACTAGCCCGTAGCTTTATATAGAGATTGTTCTTGCAAAAGTCAGCTCTTTCTCAATAATGTCTCAGAAGCCATGCAAAGAAAAAGGAATTTTTTTTTTTACAACCGTCAGGTCATGATCCAATCAACACCCAGACACCATCTTCACACTATCAGCTTTCATCTACACCCTGCCCGGCTGAAAATTCTTGGAATTCGTAATGGTTATGAATTAAACAAGATAGGTGCAGACATAAGAGAGGCTACAACAATCTATGTCCGCTAATATGAAGCTCGTTAATGAGAAGCAAGAATTGCCTGTATTTGCTTATGTGACCTGATAACCTGTACTTATCTCCCTAACAACTGAAATTTTCTTTACCATGACAAAGTAAAAAGAGAAAAATTTGCAAACGTGATTAGCTAGAAGAAAATCATCGAGAGATAATAAGGACCAGACGAGCTCATCAGGTTGGAGAAATGGTATTTTACCCTCATAAAATAGAATGGAATAGCGGAACAAGCAACCACTCATGTGCAAAGTCAAACCGATAGACATGTACACTATCATAAACAATGACTAGTCATAGCTGGGAATGATGATTTAATACCAATGCTGCAGTTGAGGAATCTGTTTCGAATTCCTTTGACTTTAATTTGTCCAACCATCAAAAGAGCTCTATTTAGTGCTGCAAGGCTGGATGAACTCGTATGTCATTGTTTACCATTTTTATGCGTTGATGTTCATCATTAATTTATAATTCCCTCCTGTAGCTCTTGAAAATGATGTACTCCAGAAACATTGTGAGAAAACCAAATAAACTTGAGGCGTTTCTTATCACACTTGAGACTCGAATTGTACTAGGAGTACCGCACTCTCCCTGAATTATCCAAACTTTGTACTATCTTCCGGGTCTGAACTTCATGCATATTTTGTGGCTTGATTTTGGCAAGAGCAAGCAGGGAAGAAGCAAAGGTCTATGATGGATTCTCCGTGACAGAGTTCACGACTATCCAAATCGGCAGGGGCGGATCCATATAGGTGGTATTGGGCGCACCCACAAAATTTTGAAAAAAAAAAAAGACTATGATTTTGATCAAATTTACATCATATTTGCACCTCACAATAAAATTCCATACACCCATAACTAAATTGCACCTCCCTTAATCTTCTCTAGCTCCGCTATTGTCAAATCCCCGTGAAACTTTACATGGGACGTTGGGAGAAAAACATGTCAATCTTTCCACCGTCAGTAACGCGCGGGTTTCGCACCGTTTGTTCCTCCGGAAAATTATGCGCATGTCGCTGCGGCTGCCAGGCGATGGGCGCGGGCGCATCGTGTCCGGCCCGTGTCCTGGGTCGCACGACGACCAATGGAGGGCCACAGATAGAGGCAGGTGGCACTGTAGCGACTGTGCACGGGTTTCCCTGCAAGGCGCGTAGCAGTGGTACTAGTACAACAGTTTTCAACAGGGGAGAAGCTACCCTTCTGCTGCCCCTTCTGGCAGTCGCTGGATGGCACCGGCTGGGCACCCAATGCGAGGGCGACTGGACCCAAAGACCGATCGACGTCGACGTGCCTCGGGCGTCGTGACTGGGAGGGAGATCAGTCCCACTCCGTACTGTACTACTTGCACGTCTGACAACAGTGCTACGGTGCAGCACGTGGAGACGAGCCACCCGTACGTGAATGGTGCAATTCTGGGAAGGCGTAAGCTTGCTATTCCTGGCGATTTCATCCGAGGCGGGTAGAGCAAGTGGGATGCTCCAAAGATAACGGCTGAGAATCAATTAAACATAATTTCAGAGCAATTTTGCCAATACGTACTCCAGTAATACTGTATGTGCACTTCGAGGCCTCCTTTGAAATGCGGATTTTATCTTTTTTGCGTTTTTATGTAAAATTGAATTGATTATTATAAAATTTCTGTATTTCAAAGAAGATCCAAAATATTTGAAATGCAATGTAGCTGCTACCGGGTTTTTAAGTCTCTTTGAAATGCATGATTTTCGTAGAAATCTCAAAAAAATTTAAAAAGTTATTCAATTTTACAAAAAACGTAGGAATTAAAAAAAATTTCTTTGTTCTAAAGGAGGCTTTAGATCTACTCCCTATGTCAAGGAATTTAAAATTCATATCAAAATATAGTACTCCCTCTCTCCGTTCACTTTTATAGTTATTCTAGCTCTGGGCACATGAATTAAAAAAAAGTTGAATTAAAAAAAAGTGAAAAATGTGATACACATAAAACGAAAAGAAAAGAGATAGAGATAGAGATTTATTAAAAATAGAGAAAGTGTATTGAAAAGAGAAAAATGTGCCTTGAGAAGTGAAAATAACATATATTAAAAAACAAATTTTGAATGCTAGAATGACTTATATTTATGTACAGAGAGAGTAGTAAAAGATTGTAGATATAATTTTTTTTCCGGTTTGGTAGATGGGGAATAGATGAGTGGATATAAAATGAGGGATTTGGTAATCTTTTAACTTCAAGGTTATTTCTGTCTCAGTGTGTTAGAATTCCTTAGGAGTATTATACTGTAGTACTCCCTCCGGTCAAAAAAAAAAGTTGTTTTGGACAATAACACGGTCTTTAAAATATTATTTTGACTTCTATTTTTTATAAAAATATTTATTAAAAAAATAACATATTTATACTTTTATGAAAGTACATTTGAAGACAAATTTAAGCATATGATTTTTATATTCTCAAATTTAATAAGTTAAGATTTATTTGTAATTTATATTCTTAATATTTGACCAAAACATTGTTCTAAACGGCCTTCTTTTTCAACCAGAGAGAGTACAATGCAAACGTTAGTTTTTTTTTTTTAAAAAAAAAGTTATACAGTGACTAAGGTTTTAGAGGAGGCATTTACGGCATGCCCACTGTAGAAGTACTAGTTAGCGTAAATTATTAAATGTTCGAGCAAATCGAACTTTTTATAATGCAACGACTTTCATAAATGATGGTAAAGTAAATTATACAAAAATATGTTATACTTTCAACCTAGAAAGAACTGCAATGGCAGTTCGAATATGGTGCGAAAGACTGTTAGTTATATGTTATATGTATATATTGTTACTCTACATGAATGCTTATTTCAATGATATACTCCCTCCATCTCACTGTAAATGTCATTTTATGATTTGAATTTTGTCCCATCCCACTGTAAGTGTCATTTTATGTTTTGAATTTTGTCCCAGAAGAATGTCATTCTCACAAAACCAACATCACCAGAACCAGCTCGTCGCTCCTAGTAAATGTACCAGCGAGGTGCGAGCCTCCCGGCCGCCGAGCGCTCGAGGAGCTCCACACACGGTGGGCGCTCGCGATGCCGACGACCCCCTGCCCCCCTTGCCGGAGGAGCTCCAGCCCGCGGCCCCATTGGGGACCGGCGCCCGGCTTGCACCGACAACTCCTTCCCATCTTCCCTCTCAACAGCTCCTCCCCATCTACCTGATGAGGAGTGGCTCGACGGCGGCCCCGACGGCTTGTAGAAGTGAAGATCGAGTGGCTGCGCGTGGGGGCGAATCTCGACAAGGAGCGGCGGCTCGTGGTGGCGGAGCTCGCAGCGGTGACACACGAATGCGGAGCATGCAGTGGCAGTGCACCGGTGCGGGGCTCGCAGTGGTGGCACACGGGTGCGGAGCTCGACGAACGGCGGTCTAGCAGAGTGGCAAACGTCCGCGTTTTTTTAGCAATGGCTCCTGCAGATTGGGAGGGAGGGAGGGAGGAAGGAAGGAGAAAGAAGTGAAGAGAGGTACCACAGTAAAATCCTTTGGTGCTTTGGTTTCCACGCAACCGGCTCAAGCGGAGTATATATTTTATTATATTAGCGTTTCTATTTAATATGTTACTGATATATTTTCGTCTAGATTTTTTATTTTTGAGATTCTTAATTTATTGTATTCATTTCTGTTACTAATTTTATTGTTTTCACCTCTGTCTATTCGGTTGCAATGCTTCATCTGCGATGTAGTAAAAAAGAAAAATTCCATCCACACTTGGGCTAGCTCAATGGTCACTTTTTATTAGGTTGACATTTCTATTTAATATTGATTACCGATTGATTCTAGTATATTTTCGCTTAGATTTTTTGTTTTTGAGTCCAAATTTATCATGTTCGTTTCCGCTACCAAATTTACTATTTTTTAATTTTATTCTATGTTGTAAATATAAAAATAAACATCGTTATATTTTTCCAGCTGTTCTGGTTTGTTTTCACCTCTGTCAATTTGGTTTCAATGTTTCATCCGCTATGTAAAAAAGAAAAGTTCCATCCGCACCTGGGCTGGCACAATGGTCACTTTCACCCCTGAGGCACGGGCACGCAGGCCACGCAGGTTGGCGAGAACCTGGTCACCGGCGGCAACACGTTTTCTTGTCATGATGATGCAGTCCGTCGCCTGCTTACCACGCTGCACAGTTACTTATGACAGGTAGACCCAGCTCACAAGAACCCTTCCAACTCTCGTTTCCTATTCCAGGCGCGCGCAGACCCCCAGTCCCACACCACACCTCAAACCTGGCCGCCGAGACAAAAGGGCAAAAACCCTCGCCGCTTCGCCTCCCCGCTGCCGGCGATGCCCACGCCGCCGGCCTCCCGGCATTCCCGCGTTAGAACTAAGCTTATTATCGAAATCTGCAGCGATGACGACGACGGCAGCGGCTGCGCGCAGGGGGAAGATGCCGTGACCGCCGGCGGCGGCAAGGGCCCGAAGCTCATCAAGCCGGAGCCCGTCGACGATGTGGGCATCAACACGAAGTTTAAGGGGGGCCAGGGGCGCGCGTTGGCGGCGGTCCCTCCGCGGCCCGAAAACCCTATCTCGCGGCTCCCACGAACGCAAAACCCCCGCAGACGGCGGCCCCCGGCGCTGCCTATCGCCGCGGCGGGACCCTCCCGCTGTCCTCAGCCCGAGGTCATCGATATCTCCTCCGACGATGACGGCAACGAAGAAGAATTTCGCGGATTCAGCTCCGGATCGCGGCCCCAGAAGGTACTTCATATCAAGGGGAACGGTCAGGGCGACAGGCGTGTCAAGAAGGAGCCATTCGACGATTTGGTGTATCCGGCGCGTTCTCCAGCGGCGGGAACACGCGCCACGGTGGGGGATTCTGCGCCGGGAAGCTCCATTGTGAAGAGGAAGCTGAAAACGGAATCCCCCGACACCGACAGAGCCAGGCCCCGCGAGCGCGGCGGCAATCGCGACGGCGCGGCGGGAACACGCGCCACGGTGGGGGATTCTGCGCCGGGAAGCTCCATCGTGAAGACGAAGCGGCAAACGGAATCCCCCGACAGAGCCAGGCCCCGCAAGCGAGCCGGCCATCGCGATGGCGCGGCGGGAACACGCGCCACGGTGGGGGATTCTGCGCCGGGGAGCTCCATCGTGAAGACGAAGCGGCAAACGGAATCCCCCCACAGAGCCAGGCCCCGCAAGCGTGGCGGCCATTGCGACGGCAGGGCCAGGTCCAGGTCCAGGTCTGACTCGCGCGGCGGCCGTCACGTTGGGGGCCGTGGCGGGATCTCCTCGAACTCGGGCGCTTCTGGGACTGGGCGCCGCAGGGCGAGACCGGAGGCCGGGAGCTCCAGGGACAGAAACAATGGGAAGAACAGAGTATCAAGCAGGGGAGGTGAGGTGGACCGGTCGCGCTTGGCCAAGAAGGCTCCCGTGTCTAGCGAGGAGTCCTGCGGTACTTCTGGTAAGGCCAGGCGTGGTGGTCCCCCGCCGATCGGCGGCGTCGGCGCCACGGTGGGGTCGAGGATTCGGTCAAGGGCGCGGCAGCAGGGGCGAATGCAGCCAGCTTCACACACTGCTCTCGTAGTTTCTGATGGCACAGATGAACATGGGGTTGAAAAAGATCAGGTGGTACGCCGCTCTGCTTTGGAGCATAACACCGACGTTAAAGAAATGGAGAAGAGAGAAGAGGTGGCAATGGATGTTGGTGGTGAGGGAAGCCCGGGTGACAATGGAGCAGGACATGTGGATGAGCAGGACAAGTATGTGGTTGGTGAGAACAGGGAGGATGACAATGGCGATAGACACGGCGAACAAGGCCAAGCTGCCGCTGCTGTTGGGGTGCAGCAGGAGATGGAGGGGAACAATGAACTTGTGGAAGAGAGAGATGACTCCGACGAAGAAAGTCATAGCATCTACCACGGCGACGATGAACATGGAGAAGAATCTGGAGGGGAAGATGACGAGTTTGATACGGCAGAGAAGGCGCATTCACACGCACCAAGCAACGCCATGGCTGCTGGAAGTGCCAGGTCAGGAGGCAACAGAACTCGCACCTACAGGACGAGGATTTTTGAGGGGCTTTGCTTGTCTGAGAACCCAGACGAGACCGTCGGCGAGGGTATTGTAGGGCGGACACGATCAAAGCGAAAGTGCTTGGATAAGAAATTGCTCAGGCGGGGATCTTTCGGTAAACCTGTCAAAATTGATGTTTCAGAGTCATCTTCCGAGTCTGAAGAGGAGATAGTGCCGCCAGCGACGCCGCCGCAAGGGCAACCGTCATCAGGTGAAGACTACAACGAAGCCCGTAGAGAGCGCAGAAGAAAAAAAGGGAAACAGAAGAAGAAACCAAGTACCAGCAGTGATGAATATGAAGTGAAGACACGAAACTACCGGAGGCTGGAGAAAGGGCAGGCTGCCATGGAACGTGGCAAAACTTACGGTGGTCTCAGGCACAGTGCGCCGGATGGAGGAGGTAACATATCCAATGCACAGGATGACCTTTCATTCAAAAAATATGCCAATATTGCTGCGATGAAAAAGCATCAAGCATCGAGAGCGAAGGCCGCGTATGATGAACTACTCAACTCCCTGTTCGCCGACTGGGAAAACCATACCAATGCTTTCGTTCCTGCATATGCACAAAATGGAAATACCTTGCCTTTGAAGTTCTCATTTGGAGATGAGAATGAGGGGGATAAATCTGATGAGGAAGAGGTGTGGAGGGAGTTTGATGATGCCATAGAATTCATCAATACTGATGCTCACGGCTGCGAGGAGGTACTTAACCTTCTATTACGCAAATTTTGTATTTGGTTTTGTATAGTTTTAGCTTTGATATTTGAGTTTTCACACAAAATCTTTAGGGAAGCGCCATTTAGCATAATAGTTCATGGCATAAATTAATGGAAAAATGTATCCTTTTCTATGACGTTTCTATTGTTTGCCTACATCGCTTTCCAAATACAAAGCTAATGCTTATGTTGCTGCTTTCAGGATGATACTTGCAATGTGAAAAATGTTATTCCTGTGAAAGCGATTTCTTGTGAAAATGGGATGCATGAGTTCATTATAGATGACCAAATAGGGATTCGGTGCAAGCATTGTAATGTTGTCGATCTTGAAATCAGATATGTCCTGCCCTCTATGGTAAGCAACTGTTCGCAGTAAAATGTTCCCTGCAAATTAAATGTGCTTCAATAGATCTTACCAGTTCTTTTATTATGACTAAAGCTTTTTTCTTTATTGAATAGGGGAAATTTTCTACACAGAGAGATTCCATAGCAAGTCCTGAGCTGGACTTGTTTAAAGAAATGCTCACGCTGTTCGAGAAAAATGATTTGCTTGTATCAAATGGAAATGAAGGAGCATTCCGTATCGGTGCTCACAAAACTGGTTCTGTTTGGGATCTCATTCCTGGAGTCAAGAAAGATATGTTCCTGCACCAGCGGGATGCGTTTGAATTTGCGTGGGGGAAATTGGCAGGAAGTACTGAAATTGAAGAAATTCATGAGCTGAGGCGTGCAGCAAACAGTGATATCGGAGGTGGTTGTGTAATTTCTCATGCCCCAGGGACAGGCAAGACTCGACTAGCAATCACATTTGTCCAATCCTACCTAGAGCTTTTCCCTCAGTGTTGTCCGGTGATCATTGCTCCAAGGGCGATGCTGGCAACATGGGAGCAGGAGTTTAAAAAATGGAAAGTTAAGCTCCCTTTTCATGTGTTGAATTCCACTGAGATCAACTACAGTGACGACAAGACCATCGAAGCAAAGATTGAAAAAGATGGAAGTTTTGGTCGGAGGTTATGGGCAAATAAAATGGATCAAAATTACAGGAGATTGGTGAAGTTAACGTCCTGGGTGAATGGCACCAGCATAATCGGTGTGAGCTACTCGCTTTTCAGGAAGCTAGCAAATGATAAAGGCATGGATGGGGACAATGTGAGAAAGCTAATACTGGAGAGACCCGACCTTCTAGTCCTTGATGAAGGACACACACCAAGGAACAAAAAGAGTCTTATCTGGAGGGTTCTTGCACAGGTTCGCACAGAGAAGCGAATAATTCTATCAGGGACTTTATTCCAAAACAACTTTGAGGAGCTTTATAACACCCTGTACCTTGTTAGGCCAAATGATGCAATGCTTCTGGAGAAGGATGAAGGCAAAGACTGGACTTCTTTAAGATTGAGTACCATCACGGAGGCAAGCATAGATAAAGTCCGGGCAAAATTGGAACCTATTGTTCACTACCATAAGGGTAACTTCCTTGAGAAATCTCTCCCTGGTCTGAAGGAAACCGTTGTGATCCTGAGCCCTCTTCCTCGTCAGAAGGAGATCATCTCAAGTATGGAGAAAACGATGGCAATGGGGACCCTTGATGCAGAATACAAGATCTCGCTTGCTTTGGTGCACCCTTCCCTCATCACGTGTGCAAAATTGTCTGAGAAAGAAGCATGTCTGGTGGACCGTACTCTGTTAGAGAACCTACGGTCGGATCCGTGTGAAGGAGTCAAGACTAAGTTTGTTGTGGAGGTTATCCATCAATGTCAAGTGCTAAATGAGCGAGTGCTGGTATTCAGCCAATACCTTGAACCATTGTCCTTGATAATGGACCAGCTGAAGAAAAGGTTCAACTGGACTGAAGACAAAGAGATCCTGCAGATGAGTGGCAATGTCCGTGTTAAACAGCGCGAAGCCATGATGGCAGCCTTCAACAACATGAAAAGCGAGGCCAAGGTTATGCTTGCATCAACCAAGGCTTGTTGCGAGGGCATAACACTTGTTGGAGCATCACGTGTTGTTCTTCTTGATGTCGTGTGGAACCCTTCTGTTGGAAGGCAAGCTATTGGCCGAGCCTACAGAATTGGCCAGAAGAAGATTGTGTACACATACAATCTGATTGCAGATGGCACGAAGGAGATGGAGAAATATAACAGACAGGCAAAGAAGGAGTATATGTCCAAAATGCTGTTTTCAAATGAAGAGCAGCCTGAAGGAAGCAACAAATCAGCAGAAGCAACATTCAGTGACAGGGTTTTGGAAGCGATGACAGGACGTGAAGACCTCAAAGATTTGTTTGTGGAGATTCGCGTTGAAAATCAAACCAATGGATCAATCAGGTTAGTGGAAAATTTCTGACACTAATGTCTGCAATCTCATTTTGTGCTTTTACCATTCCTACTAATTTTTACTTGTTTAATTCAACCTTGTTTGTATAACATAATTTTATCAGCATGTGCAATGCAGAGGTATCTTGTAGTGTGGAAGAATGTAAAGCCTTTTTTCGTCATGTCCGTTATTTAACTGGGCACTTGGGTATCGGTTCTAATGATGTTTTCTTTACCCTAGGGATGCAGCATGCAGGAGAGATGGAGAAGAACACAATAATATCAAAGGATAATGATACACCGCCAGGCACCAGCTGACATGCTATCAAGATACTGTTGCTGCCAGGCAATTTGATTGCTTGTTTGGGCTTCAAGTCCTGGGATAACCTTGAAGTTTACCATGTGCGCAGCACCATTAGATGATCTGTTTCTAACATGGAAAATGGATATCGTCGTGTTGGTCGTATGGCTATATTACAATTTCCTCTTTATGAAGAACAATACTCCATGCGAATTTTAAACTTCGTGCATTCACATCGACTTTGGTGGACATAAAGTAGTTTGTTTACTTTCTTCAATAGGGGATGGGATGGATTGAATTTTCAGTCGAGCGGTGCCGATTCCTCGAAATTCTAATGCCCAGCTACTCCTTATGCAGTTTTGAAGCCAATGTGTCAATCGAGAAAGAAGTACAGGTTTTTATGGGGATTAGTGGTCACAACTGTTGTCTGCTCAACTCAATTCAGGAGAAGTGGGTGCAATAGAAAAAAAAAATTCAGTTGAGCCTTAGGAAGGTAGCAGAATCACCGTTTTGTACTGTATAGCTTGACTATTTCAAAGACTTGTTCACCACTGTGGTCGTAATATTATTGGCATCAAACAACTTGAAAGTACTGGCTATGCTGTATGTACTGTTTATTGGCCGCTCATGATGGTATAGTAAGTGTTGTTTGTCTGAATAAATATGGCAAAAAAAACATGATATTAACATATTATTTTTCTTTTCAGAACGTGTACGTGGTTGAGTCAATAAGAATTATGAACTGAATTTAATTGAATTGAACATGAACATGACGAGGCCGGCATAGTTTTCAAATACAAGACCTGCATGCGAGGCAGCACGAACATGACACCCGGCGTAGTTTTCAATCTACCTCCGTTACTCCTTTTTCCTTAAACGGCAAAAACAGATGAAGAAAAAAGATAGGAAATACCCCCCCCCCCCCACCCCAAAAAAAGGGGAAGAAAGAAAACACACTGTTTTGACAGCAAATAATTGATAGAACCTGATGTTCAGTGCTCTAGAGCTTCAACAGTAAAGCAATTTCAGTCTGCAAGTTTACAGATATCATACATCTTCTTACCTACTTTACACACTACTCGATTGAACTCACATCGAACATTACATTTCTGAGATGAGCTCATGCGGCTCTGATGTTTCTCAATATCCTTTATTGCTTGCTTCAGTTTGGAGCTGATATCACCCAATGCCCACACCAATGAAATGTGCGGCCGTGGATCCTGCCACATGAATACGTGATCAAATAAAAGTCAAACAAGTTTGTCCAAATTTGGCAACACGCAAAAAGGTTTGTGAAAGAGTTCTACTTCTGATATCACAGTGACTAGTGATCACTTCTTCATGTGATGAATTACTACATATGTGTTACATTAAAAACATCTGTTCACATTTTCCATTACATTAGCCTCAGTGCCAATATTACACAACTCCTTCAGCAAATTGCCAATTGAAATCCTTGTCTTCTATTGTAGGGCAAAGGACTACATATAACTGTTCTAGGTTGCAATGGTTTTACCAATGATCACACAACAACAACAACAAAGCCTTCTTGTCCCAACCAAGTTGGTGCAGGCCAGAGATGAAACCTCCAAGAGACAAATCACAAAGTTTTTTTTTTTTTAAAAAAAAAGACGAAAAGGAAGGGAAAAAGAAAATTAAAAAGATAAGAAAAGAGAAAAGCAAATAGTAAGGGAAAAAAGCGTAAACCAACGAGAGGTAAGCTTATGTTCCCCATGACACCTTGTGCATTTTCCTGAACAGTCATACACTGCACAACTCAAATTACCTTGTAGAACTCAGGTAGACCATGCAGTCGATAAACTCCATCTACCATATGTATCTGTTTGCTTATCTGCAAAAATATGAATATAATAACCAAAGAATGCACTTCATTAATGATATATGTTATTATATCTTGGGGATACATTATCAAATAATGAGGTTCTAATCACCAAAAATTAGCACGACATAGAAACTAGTCAGGCACATTGATAATCGTTTTATAGAACCTTACAATTATCAATATGCATTGTAACTGAAAACTACATTGTTCATTAACACCAGATATTGGAAAGGTACATACCTGTGCCAAACCAGTTCTTGTAACTTCTAGTGAAAGAAATGATCGGGTACAATCATCATTGACAAAATGCTCCCATTTGTTGAAGTCAATCCAATACCTTTATTCAACATGTATAAAAGAACCTCCATCAGTGGAAATCATGATTTATGAGGCAAATAAATACATAAAAAATACAGTGCAAGAAAATGCAACCACCAGACTACCCTAGGGGGTAAAATATTTAACGTGTGGACTGCGGAATAAGATTCTTAGAGATGACTAACCGTTGTTGAGACTGGAACTTCTGGTGAAGCATTGCAACAAAGGAGTCAATTTGATGCACTTGAACAGCAACAGGTCTTCCTAAACTTACATGAAACTCCCTACTCAGAAGAAATTTCTCAAGCTTCTGTTCATCTTTGCACAATTCAGACAGGGTGTAGTCTGTATCAACAGCGTAGAGATCTGGGACAAGAGATGCAGATCTTCTCAAAGCAAGGGCCACCTGTTTCCTCGCATCAGAAGGTATGATAACTGCATAAAGGATAGCCTTATCTATGAGGAAAGAAGTTTTTTTGACCTAAAATTTTGCAAGCCCTGGAGCGCAGTGAGGAAATGAAAATCCAACCACATAAATAATTAAATACACAACCATAGAATTAAAGATGGCTGTTGCTGTTCTAGCATTATGAATGAAGAATTGAGCATAGCAGTGATGGGAACACACAATTAGCAATGTGTTCCCAATATGCTGATGTTGTGGAAGAATGGATGATTTATAGCATACATTGTTATCATTATTCTGTGGAAATTTTGGTTCGGTATCATTTCACCACTTTTTTACTACAGAATCTCAGGATTATTATTCCTAGATAATTATCATTTTGTTGAACCAATATCATATAACCAAAAATAAGTTCTTCCAGGTTCTATTCCACCAAAACTATGCAACAACGAAGCTAGGACCAGGAAATATATCCGACACATTTGGCATCGGTTTCTAAGCAGTCACAACGAAGAGAAGCAACATTTGCAGCTACAGCACTGACAAAAAGAAACAGACCTGGGATGTATACGTGCACCGCGTAGTTTCCTTCTACATGGGGAAAGCTCCGGACGCGACTCCCCTGCGGCATCGCCGAGTAATCTGCAGCAAGCAACGCCCCGAAACACCGTCACGCTCGAACGCGCAGAAAAGGATATCCACGGGAAAGGGTTTGAGGAATATGAAGAGCAAGGATCATGCCTATGAAGTTGGGAGGTTGGAGGAGGTCGAGGGGCGGGGGAGGGAGCAAGGCCGCGGTTTCCGAAAGCTCGGGGGCGCCGCCGGGGACGGCCGCCGGCTCGCCGCCGTCGGAGTCGGAGTCGGACGCGTAGTTCGCCATGAGGGCGTCCATCGGTGCCCGGATGGCTGGAACCCACCGTTGCCTGAATCAGGTCGGCGGTGCGCACCGCGGATGCAAGGGGGATTGGTCAGGTCGATGACGCGTCGACGCGGCCGCCGCCGCTCTTACGGAACGGTGGTCGCAGAGCGCTGAGGCGCTTTGGAGTTTGGACGCCGGCGACTGGAAGTAGGAAACAATTTGAGAGCGGACGGCGTGGCGAGCAGTGGCCGAACCATAAACTGGGCCGTGCGTTGCCGGCGAGCTGAACCCACCAGGGCTCGAGAGAATGAACACGGTCAGCCTCTGCATCATCAGCAACGGAAGAAACTTACACGCATAATAACAGAACGAAGTCTTACAGAACAGCATATCATGAGTTCATGACACTGAATCAGCACCCAGATACTGTAAACTGAGGCACACCATGTTATTTCTTTTGACAGCAAGTTTAAAATACAACTCGGCATTCTTCATTACATCTGATTCGGTCCGTACACAAAGATAAGGCCTCCAAAGATTAATATGGCGTGGTGCCAAACAATGGCAGCAGCCCATTCAGATTCACTAAAACCTGAGATCGAGCCTATTTATACGACATCCGTGGGTACTATTATCTACAAGTGGCATACAGACAGTACAAGAATTCCTGGATTAGAAAGCATCTTTGATTAATCGAAGGGGTCGATCCGAGGGTCATGCTCACTAGCCATTGCCATTCCGGTGCAGAGGCATGTTGGGCACATTACCTGAAATGTTCATAGATTGTTTCATTTGGAACCAGAATTTACAGTTGAGAATTGGAGACATGAGACTTGACACTGACTTACCTTTCCAGCGCCCGAGCAATTTGGGCATCGCTCTGTTCTTGGTGCCGATAAAGGCTGATCATTCCCACTGAACATTGAAACAGGTTCACTAAGCACAATAGCTCCTGTGCTTGAACAGCGGGCGCAAGCCAGGTAACCTACAAGCCACCATATGGAACTCTCAATGTCCAAGCAAACAGTGTGGTATCAGCTTACAGACATGACCTTTCACGTGATAAAAATAACTGTCAGTAGTAGGGCTTCTCCCATAAAGAAAATAAGTCTCAATATGTGTGACTCACTACATCTGCCAAAAATAAGTGGTGTATGCTCTTCTTAAGATTATTTGTAGTAAATAGGTCTAAGAAGTTTTGGATGAAAACTTACCAGTTCCTAGACAGTATTTGCACCGTTTATGTTCCTGTTGTTTCACATTGTTGATCTCAACGACCATTAAAGCAGAGATAACTCCAACTGCTCCACCAGAGAAGGAGGCCACAATAGGATCTACCTGACTAAAATACAGATTACAAAATCAAGAAAGAAAAGGTAAATAAATTTTTTTTTTTGCAATGTAAGAAAAGGTAAATAATCATGACACGCCAATCTGAATTTGCCTGGCTACGTGGTGAAACAGAAAAATAGACAATGGAACAATGGTAATACCTCAACTGCATGGGCAGATGGACACTGCGGATGAAGTCTGCGTAAGATGTGCCTCCCAAACCAAGTTTAAGTTCCAGCTGCATGGTAAGCAGTTAAACATTCTCTGCATTATAGCACTTGGCAAAATAAACAACTTCTGTCAGATTCAACAAATGAGAAGTAACTTACAATTGGTGCAAGGAAACCACCAAAGACCATAATGCCAGCAATGAGAGTGAAACATGTGGCGTAGTAGACCTTCAGATTAGCTGCACTCTGTTTACAACAAAAAAAAACTCAGGTCGCCAACTGGTTTCAAGTTTGAATTAGATACACCATATAAAAATGTGCACTAGTGTTCATGGAGACAATGGCACAAATGCTTACCAAGGGAGGCAAGAATGGGATGAATGACGGAAAATCAGGAAGCTCCCCTAAAGGCTCTTCAACTGAAATTCCGAGTTCAGCATTTTTTATTCTTTGCTGTATTCTCAATCTGCGTATCTATGAATAGGACAAAAGGAGAATAAGGTCCTATTACTGAAAAAGGTAATATGATACAAACTTTATAGTTTGGAGCAGATATGACTACAAGAATAACAAGTGAAAATAGAGAGACCTAAATATAAAGTAAAGAACAGGGTCACACCAAAAAAGCAAAATGCACCATTCTGAAAAGAAGTAATCAGACAGGAAACAGGAAGACAGAACTAATAGAAGTTTCAGACTCCTATGGAGTAGTTAGCAAACAAACTTAGCTAGTATGCTAAGTAAACTGGTGGCCTAGAGAGTTTATTCCGATGGCGCCTTAGTTGTATAGCAGTAACCATACTAGCAACAGATTAGGCAGAGTGCTATCTCTTTGGCAACAATTTCATACATGGCGCGCTTAGACAATTCACATATAAAACTGACAAACATTGACATATGACCAAAAAATGAAGTTAACACACCTCCTCCATATGCAAAAATATCTTGTTTCGGCGGCTCCTTATGTTATCCTGAATCTCCTGCAAGTCTAGCTTTGCAAAATCTTGGACCGTCTCAGGACCCTCAATGATGCAAAACCTGCAAAGCCAAGGGAACCAGAGCTCAACGCTAGCTCCGTTCAACACAAAATCATATACCTAAATCGTACTCCCACCCGCAAAAGACTACTACACGGTATTCACCGAGAGTTCAAGGGCAACATCTCTGTAGGTCAGATCCAATAAAAACAGCAACTTTGGTATGGCATATTCAAGCATGCTTGATCGATAGAGAAGCTACGCCAAGTAATAACCCATGCTTACTAAAGAACTGAGAGCCTGCTCTGTAAACCAGCGATAGATTTCCGTACTCGCGGGCAGCAGCCATGGCAAGCACGTTAACTCACAACTTGTAAGCACGCAAAAACACTTGGCTCACTCACATGCAGCATAGAGCCGCAGAATACAAGCTACAAACAAGAAAAAGCGCAGTTACCCTGGTGATGCGGCGGCCTGGTCATCCGCGGCCCCGAAAGGCGGGGTAGGAGGCGATGACGACGACGACGGCAGGTCAGAGGAGCCGCCCGACGCCGCAGCGGAGGCCTCGACGCGCCACCTGCGCGCGGACGCCTGCAGGCGCAGCCGTTCAACATGGGCCCGCGGCGGCCGGAGGCAGCCGGCCCCGAGGCCGCTGCAGGCGAGCATGCGGCCCGAGCAGAGCATCGCCGGCGACACGGTCCCCGCAAGAAATTGGAAACCTTTTATTTCTTCTTATGCCAGTGGATAAACGAATCGACGCCTCGACGGCGACGGATCGGACTGGAGAAGTCGGATTTATCCGGGAGGGAGGAAGCGGTGGCTGCGTGTTCTGAATCTTCTGATCGGTGGAGCGGGGAAGATGAGCGTGGCGGCAGCAAGTAGTGGAGCTCGTGTTTTCTACTCGTCTTTCTCTCGCGGGTCGAAAAAAGAAAATGGCGAGTGGGATTTGAGACGAAAAATATCAGAGATTAGTGGAGTAACTGGAGTCTGATGGGCGGGCCGCTTGAGCTTGTGGCCCGCCGCCTCGTCGTCTCCAACCACCGGCCCCTGAGCACTAGGAAGCACCACCGGCCGGTGACCACCAGTCCACCACAGTAATCACTAATCACTGGCCGGTGATTACAGCTGGGTGACTTCAAATCAGAGCGGTACGCGTGCAGAAGCATTCTCAACTTTATGTATAAAAAAATAGACAAGAAGTAATTTCATTTTATCCATAAAATCCTTAAATTATACTCCATATTTGTTTGGCACGGATGAAAGTTTAACAATTACGCTCTTTAGTTTTAAATTGTTGTCACTGTTAATTTTTTACGTCATATTTGATCATTGATCTTATTAAAAAAACAATTATAAGTTTACACATTTAAACTAATAAAATAAATTTTTAAATATGTTGTGTAAAGTCATCAGTGACAACAATTACAATGGTATACATAAAACTTAACATTTTGCTTTTTCCTTATTACGTTTTTGTCGTCGTGTGACTGAGTCTGCATCATAGTGCAAACATTTCAAACAATGGGCGACCATATACATCTCATGACGTTGTAGTGAGGCTGGGATGGAACCATCATCTTAAAAAAAGAGATCAATTTGGGATCTGGAGGTCCTGGTGCAAACTGCAAAAGGAAACGAGAACTACGCCCAACCATGCCGAATGAATAAGGTATGTCGGAGCCCAACTGATGGCCCAGCAAGGCTGTCTCCAACTTGTTCTCCATGGGCTAGGCTGCCTATAATACCAACCCGACGCAGCCCAACCGAAAGGTCGAAGCACAGCCCATAGCCCGCCCAGCCGCCGCCGCACGGCTCGAACGCTAAACCCTAGCTCACAGCCTCCTATATAATCACCGCCTCCACGGAGGAAATTCTCATCGCCGCCACGGACTGAGATCCTCGGAGTCGACCGCCGCGCCTCATCGATGTGCGGGTCATTTCCGTGGCATCTCGCTCCTTGCATCCACCCGCGCCGGTGCGCAGCCGAGTTAGATATGTTTCCAATCCGTGCTCCCTTCGCTCTGTTTTTCTTTGTTTTTGTTTGGTTGGTTTCTTCATTCGATGGCAGTGACGACTCGGAAATATTCAAGCTCAACAGACCAAATCACAGGTCTCTCTCTATATATGAGATTGATTTGTATGCCGATTTTCCCGCTGAACCGAGCCATTAGATTTCACCGTCTTTTTTTTTCTGTTCAGATCTGGAGTTTTATTTTGATTTTCGCAGTTCAGATTCGAAACTGTTTGTGTTGGAGCCTTGGAGGAGGTGTTGCGATGAGGATAACAAGCTCCCTCTTCTGAAGGAATTGAGGACACTTGCTGGCAGAATCGAACCAATAAACCACAGCCACCACTGAGTAACTGAATCCTTCTTCCATCCGTTGTTTGGTTTCGATTTCTCTGTTTCTTTTTCGTATTGATTTATTTGGATAGTGAGGATTAACTGATGCATAATCCAACACTTGATCCGAGGTCGGCTTCAGCCGTCCGTGTGATGCACAGAACTTTTGCATCTGAATCCATCGATTTGCTTTTGTTTTTTCTTTTCATTTTCGAGTATTTGGATATGGAGTCTGTATCATGGGATGAAACCTAGAATCAATCTTAGGACACCTTCTGACACAGTGCTTTACCCTGCCCTGTGAATGAGAAGGAACTTCTGTTCTGATGATACCTCGTTTTAAATTTCTTCTGCATTCTTAGATTTGCTTTTGTTCGTTCTCTTCTGTTTAAACGGGATACTAACGCAGGCTTCCGCGCTGGTAAGGATTCAACTCATCAGTCCTGATTTGTACTCCTAGAACTTCTCAAGAAGCCTATGATGATTAGCTATGCAACTGGAATTACCGTCAGATCTGCATGTGACGAAAATTGTCTGGCTTTCCTGAGGCTTATGCCATATATGTTGGTCATGTAGTGTATATTTTATTTTTAGTTTATTATGCTCTACTCCGTAGTTCATTAGATTTCTGTTTTCTCTTCCCTGTGAGGAGCACAAGACCTACCGATAGGAAGTGCCGTTTGACACTGTAAACAGCAGCTGCTTCGGACCACTGCAGGTGACCACCCTTTACCATAACCTTTGTGGTTTGGTCTAGCGTGGAGCTCCCATCTGCAGTGGAATGATTCAGCTGTGGTGCGTGATTTAAATCGGGTCTCTGAGGGATTATTCAGGACCGCATGACTTGTTTTAGGTTAATGTTAGTGTTCATTTGTACTTAGGGCCTGATGCCACGTCTCCGGTAGCTCCGAGCACTGACCTGAGATGCTATGATTAGGCCAATACAAAGTTGTTTCAACATTTCACTTGTTGATAGGAACCTGGGGCTGTTTTCCATCGGTCCTCAGAGCCGGTTTCTGTGATTACATTTATTTTTAAACCAACCTATGAAATTTTTAACGTAACATTGTACAAGTGGCGATGATGATCAAATCAAGGCTTGTTTCTCTAACATTCGCAGTTGCCGCCTAAGAGCTTTCGCCCTGCCAGGCTTGAGAGCTGATGCTGCTAAATCCTTCCTTGGATGTCTGAGCCATGCTTATTTTTCTCAGCTTTGAATTATTTTTTATTAACTGATTTTTGTTGTGTTTACTGTTTTGTGTTGCACATGATTATAGAAGTAAGGCTTGTTTCTCTAACATTCGCAGTTGCCGCCTAAGAGCTTTCGCCCTGCCAGGCTTGAGAGCTAGTGCTGCTAATTCCTTCCTTGGATGTCTGATGCAATGCAAACGTTGATTATTTTTCCTTTGTTCAGCTATGGTGTGTAGAATGTTTGCCCTATGATGATCAAATCAAGGCTTGTTTCTCTAACATTCGCAGTTGCCGCCTAAGAGCTTTCGCCCTGCCAGGCTTGAGAGCTAATGCTGCTAAATCCTTCCTTGGATGTCTGAGGGCAGACGATGGCACTATTTTTTTCTTGCTTTTCTGTAAATTTCTTCGTTCAACGGTTTAAAGGTTTAAAATTTTATACATTTGAAATTATTTTTTAAATAAAACTTTTTGAATAAGATGAGTGGTTAAACTTGAATTGAAGTCAATGAGGACATCATTTTAAGAAGAGTATGTGTGTATTAGCGGCATTGTTACCATTTCGTTTCTGAAGTCCGATCGTTCCCAAGTATTTTGTTCAGAAAGAAATATCGAAAGCTTTTTGTGTGGCTTCTGGGTAAAATTCTGGCGCTACGGGGCTTCCACTCCAGCTGTGCCACAGGATCCGGAAGGCACTTGTTGCTACGAAAATCGCGGCGGATATATAGTTATTAGAGACCCAACGCTTTTCGGCCCGTAACATGTCAGTTTCCTTAACCTTTTGCATTGTGAATCGCCATCAGGTTCCCTGCCGACACAACAGAACCCCATGTGATAAGAAGGAAGCAACCTGTACTGCGTTCGTCCGCCTTAGCATCACTTCCGCCTCATGGCGGAACCGTGCGCGGCGGATAAAACATCACCTGCCTCTTATCTTTACCGAAACTGATAGCTAAAGGTTCTGCAGGAAACGGAAATCTTTACAAAAGCCTAGTGTCCATGTCCACCCGAAGCCTAAGGTCTTGTCGGGCGCGCCACTAACCCGTGATCATTGATGGTGCAGTTTCTGCTGGACATTTTAGGTCCCGTTTGGAACGGAATATGAAAAAATATAGGAAAAAAATATAAGAATAAAAAAAATGAGAAAACTGTAGGAATAAAAAATAGAGAAATAAACAAATTAGGAATGCATAATAGAACTAAAAAATAAAAATATTAGTGGAACTTAAATACATTTTTATAAACTATATTATTATTATTATTTGTAATAATTAATTTAAATTAATTGTGCGATTCTTTTTTAAAGCCTTTTCTATTTCGTCGGTGTTTTGGAGTTTTTTTAAAATGGTTAATTTTTAAAGATTCAAAAAAGTTCTCATGTTTTCAAAGTTTCTCAAAAAGTTGTTCGGTTTGATTCGTCTTGTTAAACTCTTGGTATATATGTATTCTTTGAGTTAACTTCAAAGATTTTTAAAATTATTTCATTAATTTTTAAAAAAATTTAAATTTCGTTCCATTAATTTATTAAATTTCTAAAAGTTATGCATTTAGTTCTCAAATTTTCCCCAAGTTTCTTCGTTAGGTCATTTCGTCCACTGATTTTCATTAATGAGAATCTTTAATCGAGAGAGAACAGGGCAGAAATCGAGAGAGCACCAGCGCTAGCGACAATTCCCTTGGGTTTGAGTGGATGTTTTCGTTCCTGTAAAATGTGTAGGAATCGATCCCTTTCCTGAGGAACCACAAGCATCGTCCCTGCGTTGCAAACGCCTATGCTCGATTCCATTGCAAAGGAAAGTCTTCCTACGAAATTCCTTTGCCATCCCTGTACTCCAAACGCAGCCTTAACCGTCGTGTCGTGGCTACAGGATCACGACCTTCAAATTAGCCATATCGATTACCGTCACTTGCTCACCTTTTATTGTTATTTTTCCTTGAAAGAGGGATTTTTATCCCCATGCGGATGCGTTGGGTCGGTCTCGAATCCAAGCGGCGTCGGCTTCAACGAGCCGCTCTACCAACGAGGTACAAGCTTGTCCGCACCTTTTTATTGTTATTACTTCATCTCTTAGGACTGGTACGTGCCAGTGCCACTACCAAATGCCGCGTCAGTCTTTTAGTTTAATTTCAAAGTGATAATAACATCAAATTGAGAATGGGACGATATAACATAAAACGTTACGTCTGTTCACAAGATCTGAAATTCTGATTGCACTTTATATATCATATTTTTCTTTCAATTCTCCATCAAGCACATATCGTGTGCACTAGGATCGATACCAGTTTGTGTTAATATTGAGTATTTCAAATGCAATACTCCACTGTCAAAATAAAGTGGCGAACAGATTCATTGTCTGCACTTTGTACCTCTCTGTACTTGTTTGTTAGGAGTACTGCCGAAAGGTGAACCCTGAACTGACGACTCTTTCATGCTCCATGCGAGCGCTCACGGGCTCGCTAGGTGCCCAGAAACTTGCGGCGCCATGGACAGTTCTTGGTCATCAACCTTTAAAAGCTTGTGAACGTAACCGGCCGGCGGCACAATCCCTTCCTCTCCGGCTTTGGCAAGCAGATGAGATCTCGGCAATTACCTGTCGACACCAGCCAACAAACAACAGCTACCAGATTCTTCAGGTCACGGGGGGCTCACCGCTCGCGGGTCTCGGGGATCTTGACAAACCATCACGCAGACCAAAAGAGATCATCAGTAAATAATCTGCACAGCCCCAACCGGATAAATTAACGAACGAAGTTTCGCTTTCATGCAATTCAAGTGCGTTCACCGGCGGGGTAGGCCTGAAAGCTACTTCCGCGACAGATTTTTGTAGATTTTCCAGTAGCAATGCTGGCGCAAAGCAGAGCGAGCATGAACGACGCAGCCAAAGCGGGTGCCAAAAGGCAGCAGCGGGAGAAGCAGACCACAGCTGAATGGGCCGGATCGGCCGGTGGTGCGCCATCTCTTTCCAAAGATTTTGTTTTCTCCCCACTGATCCACCGGACATCCATAATCCATTCCGCGGCAACAAGACGTAAGCTGTGTTGCTTGAGCTTTTGCAGCGGCAAGGCAACACAACACGCGGCAAGAAAAGTGAGAATGCGCGAGACTCCATTGCTTCGTTCAAGGAAGCAGCTAACAGCAAAGCAATGGGGGCGAGGTGTGAGGAACGGCGAGAGCATGCCCTTATGCTTGCTCTCGCGTTCCTTGTCTTTGCGTTTGCGTTCGCGCAGTGCACCGACGTCGACGGAGAGGGGAAGGATGGTGGTCCGGCGGAGCCAGAGCCGGCGACGGGGAAGACTGGGCCGCCTCTGCGGCCGGGGTGGACCGGCGACTCCGGGTCCGGGCAGGGGTCCAGCCCTGACGGTGGTTCTTCTTGGCACTACAGCTGGGGCTGGGCTGCGGGGCCTGACGGGAAAGGCGGCGGCTTCGGGTTTGGCTACGGAGGCAGCGATGGCGAAGGTGGTGGCGGCGGAGGTGGCGGTGGCGGCGGAGGAAGCGGGCGAGCTTTTGGTTTCGGCATTGGCGGATATAAAGGACATCACGGCGGCTTTGGAGGTGGCGGTGCTGCGTCTGGCGGACACGATGGCTTCGCTGGTGGCTCTGTTGGCGGTACTGGAACTGGAAGTGGCGAGACCGGTGGATTCCGTGGCTTCGGAGATGGTGACGGTGGCGGTCACCATGGCGAAGCTGGGAACGGCGTCGGCGCTGGATATCATGGTTTGTCCGGTGGCGGTGGGCCGAGTGGCTGGAGCAAGCGTGGCCTCTTCCGCAGCGGGAGGAGGACGGCGCCGAAGGACGGTGGTGGCATCGACTGAAGCAGTCCGTCGCTGCTCCAGCCAATCGTAATTAGTAAGCTCATCATAGTAACTAGCAGAAGCACGCAGCTGTGCATGATGTAAAATGTAGTGCCTCTCCATGGTAACGCTGTGTCATCAACTACTGCTTGCTCCATCTCAAAATACTCTTTCTATCTCAAATTATAAATTATTATAGACTAAACATTTTTTTTCAAATTATGAATCATTCTTACTTCTCAATACACTTTCTCTCTTTTTAATACTTTTTTTTCTATGTCTCTCTTTTCTTCTCGTTTTCAGCGTATATCATATTTCTTATTTTTTTTAATTTTCGTGTCCAGCTCTAAAACGACTTATAAATCGAAACGAAAAGAGTAAATGTTCATCTAAGTTTAGTTAAACTTATCTTTACCAATGATTTATATACATATAAATTATTTTTAATATATATATAATATATATTATAAAAGATTTCTTATGAAGAATTAAAAAATACAAATACTAGATTTAAAGTTAAACAGATCTATAGAAATCGTTGATCAAAGATAACCTCGACTAAACTAACACGAACATTATTTTGAGAGGGAGGTAGTATGTGCTTCATGTTCAGATGTTCTCTGCCCTCTTCTGTGTACTGCCTGCCCGATGCAAGTTACTTCGGTGCCTGAGGTACGCAACAGCAAGAGCAATTGCCGTAGTGTAAACTGGCGTATCCCTCATTGCTACGGAATACCTTCTGAACAGATTCCGAATTTGAGCGGTATACTACTGTGCGGACTCAAATACACAGAAGCGAAGCTATTCCAACGAGATCAAGCTTGTTCACAGCCGTATCTCACAAGAATACTATCGTTATCATTCTTCACCAGCAAATTCAATGAATTTCTGTCCAAACTACAAACAAATAGTAGTACCTGAAAGGACTAGATAAATGGGATATATATGTCAACAGAGTACCAGGTAAATTCTGATGTGAAGTTCAGTAGACAGAAGCTGAACATGAGAATACATGACAGAATTTCAAATTCAGTTACACACTTAACATGCAGCAACAAATAATTGGAATGAAATAAAAATATGCAGTTGGGACTGAAATATCAACATTGAGTATTTCTGATACGTTAACATTACCCTTTGAATTGATATTGGGCATATTCAACTGTAATTTATCTAACGGATAAAGTTGCATATAGGTTGTCTGAATTCAATGTGTTTTAATGCACAAAAAAAAAATCATAGATCATGGCATTTGAGGAATTTCCTATCAAAAATTTATTGAGGACAGTTAAGATATGAAAATTTCAGTATCAATACTCATTGTTTACAAAACTAAAAAACTTCTCTCTTCCCTGCATTGTTCAAGAGAGAGAAAAACTAAATTTATAAGGTGCAGTCACAATAATTAGTTAACCTGTACAAGGAGGTTTTCCTAATATCGATATAAACCATAAAATACAAAATCTAGTACAACCATCCAGTGCATTCAACAGATCCACAATAGCACCTTTTCTTCTTTATGTTGCCGTAAGAATCATGAACCGCATCTATAACATAATTGTAATCATATGACAGCTCTTTGAGGGGAGGAATATCTTCAATAGCAAAAAACATGATATGAGGCATATTCTTATCATCATGATCATAAAAGGATATTCTGTGGAAATAGGTTGGGGGTGCAACCATGGTTGATGAACCTTGCAAAATTGCCACGATTTATGGCATCAACAGTAAACAAAGTTTCTTCATCTTCGTTACGACCACCCCGAAGAGAGGGAATTTTCTTGCATATGCTCTCCCAGCGAGGCACATCATAGTAGTTATTGCCAGCAGCAAATAGGTATTCATCACTCATCCTTTCCTGTGCTTCTTGGTCCTCTATTAGTTCTCCTACATATTCACATACAAAGCTGCCTGCCGGTATAAAGTCAAGACATCTTACTCCCCATCCCATCGACATGGTTTTGAAGACATGGAGGCGAAACTTGATCCCCTGCTGTCTAACTCTATTGTGACAAGTAGGTGGACACTCGCAGGATGGGCCACACTCGTAAATGAGAGGCCTATCTTCTAGAAGACCTAGCGCACTGAAAGGGAACATCCCGCCATTTTTTACTGCACATGCACATTTTTTAGAGAGTGAACATCCACCAATGCAATCACAACCCAATGGAGGGTCCGGTTGATACTTCAATGGATACTGCATTTGTAACATGTATTCAAATGCCATCGGGTACTCATTTGATATAGTATTAATAGCAGAAATAGGCATCTTCTCTAGACCTCCAGACATATCAACCATGAAAATTCCATCAGATGATTCTGTATTTTTTGTCTTTAAAACTTCATGCATGTCAATGCGTTGCTGCCCTGTCATCCTCCTTAGATGAAATGTACTAACATAATGATCTCCCATTATTTTCTCCCTGAAGAGTTTCTTAACCAAGTATAAACCACCATATACATAAAAAATATGTTGCTTCAATTGAGAACGGTCATTTGGTTCGGTTACTATTGCATGAATAACACGGATAGGAGTATCAGTATCCATACTCTGTTTTATTGCCAAGTCGGTGCCTTCTATATTCTGATCACTAGTTGTAGTCGTTGATCCCACATATAACAATAAATCCAAATTATTATTGGAGGCAGAGGGCTGTGCATAGGATACAATGCTAATAGCTCGACATGTCTCATCCTTCTTGTTGATGTGATCAACAGGCAGCAAGGGTGCACGATATATGCCAACAATGGAAAGTTCCATGTTAGAATTGAATACGTCGCCAATCTCAACTCCCAGAATGTTTCCTACATGCCTCTGTTCATCGTATTTGACACAGAACCTCTCCTTATAGATGTTGAAAGCTGCAAGCTCAGGCATTAGGCCATGTCCTCTTTCCCTAAACTTAGTCTCTTCTTCCTCCAGGAGTTTCTTGTATATAACCCGAAACTCCCGCAAAGTTGTCAATACATTCTCTCTGACCAAGGAGATTCTTTTCTTTAACGCTGATTGGCGATGGCCATCCTTGTAACTTTTTATCTTCTTTGACACTGAACCTGTTCTTTTCTGAACTTTAACCCAGGGGCGGTTCCTAGCAGCTGAAACTTTGACCATGGCAGGAGCACATCGCTTCGATCCATCTATGACCATGGATGCTGGCAATTCAGTTTGTTCACCAGATCCACTCCGGAATCTGTTCCATTTGGGCTTGAATCCAATCTTGAACCTCCATGGTACCACTACCTTGCGCCCCTTGCGACGACCTGGAACAGTACCATCAGTAGTCCTGAAACCCTCTGATTTGCAATCGCTGCCCGCCGTATTGCTCTTCACAGCAACACCATTGCACTGAAAGCCGCGCAAATTGCCAGGTTGAGTCGCGCCAACGGGCTCTGTACCGTCTCCGTTATTCTCAAGACCCTCAGAATAAATAAAGTTGCCATCCTTAGGCAGAGAATCGCCCTTTTGGGCAGCTGCATTGCCGCGGAGACTATCAAAACCGCGATCTCCACCGCCCCCAACGCCGCCGCCATGGGGAAACTCGGCGCCCCCGGCGCGATGCAATCCCTCGTCTCCGAGGTCCCAGTCGCTGCACGAGCCTGATAGCGCACGACCCTCCATGCGGCTAACCTCCGACGCCTCTAACCTGCATTGAACCGGATTGGAAACATCGCCTTGCTTGATCTCCCGCCGCACGTAGCCGCTCTGGAATCGCCATGGCGCGAGCACCTTGTACCACCGCTCGCCGCTCGCCGTATACAGCAAACGCGGGCCCCCGCCCTCCATCATCGCAAGAACACTGCTGCGGTCGGTTCGTGCCCCCCGCGCGCACGGTCAGATCGAACCAACTAAACGCGAGACCTGCACGAGTTAAACCGTCAGACGAAAGCGGAACGAGCGGGCAATGTGGAGACGGGCGTTCCAGTCTGGTCACGGCCAGCAACCCCCATGTACCTGGCTCCGGCGGCGGCGGCGGGGAAGGAGGATCGGGGATCGGCGCCTCAGGGTTCGTGGCATAGCAGTGTGATTCGGGGAATTCTGGAGCTAGCCCGCGGCGGCAGTTGTGTTTCTCGTGAATCGTGCCTTAACAAAACCTCCGAGTCCGAGGTGGGTGGGTACGCGCCGCAACACAAGAAGTACACCACTGGCCGAGAATTTTCAATTTTTACCATTACGTTGGTTTTTTAATATTTAATTTTTTATTTAAAATCACTAAATACATTTTTCATTTTAAAATATAACAATTTGTCAAAATTTTAAGTATTTTTACTGTTTTATATTGTATTAAAATAATTATAATATGAGTTTAAATGATGTTAATAATATAATAAATATAATGCATTATTGCACAATATAATAACACATTATAAAACAATAAAAAGGTTAGAATTTTAAAAAAATAATATATTTTGAAGTGAAAAATGTATTTAATAGCTCCAAATAAAAGGTTTACGAATTGAGTGCTAAAAATTAAAAAATCGACAAATTTAATGGTAAGAATCGAAAAATCTCCGCTGGGCCACGGACACGGTTCGTTCTGCTTCGAAGGAAGCCAGGTTTGCGTAATGTTCAATAGAATTTTTTTTTAGATCTCTAAAGGAAGAACTTTGAGGACCATTAAGTGGATGGAATTGTAAACATGTGCACAAAACGTCATATAAGTTTTAAAATTTGGGACGCGCGAAATAAAATTTGCCTGTATGCATCAAGCAAGAGGAGCTCTATCTAAAGGTTGACGAAAGAAGCGCACCGTTAGATCAATGATCTAACGGTTGACTATGATGAGCTTTTTGAATCACAAATTCTCTTTCCAAAAGAAGATCAAGTTGTAGCAATCTAGAAGTACACGAAGAAAAACTTTCAGTGTGACACGAAGGAAAACTTGCGAGTATTATTATTCGTCTCACCTAGAGATATTATTAGCTTAGCCAATGTAGCGAAACTTATCACCCAAAGCTCGTTAGGTAGACTGTTGGAGATGAATTTGGATATCTCACCAAGTCAAAAACAACTAAATTCAGCCCAATCGTCATTGGGCCTGTTACCAGTCCTTGTACCTTCAGGCTCGATCAAGCTGTCAACAACAACAAAACACTGGAAGAACTGATTGGTTGATGCCTCGCGTCGGACACAAGTATAACAGATATTATGAAAAAATTGTTGCGACAGGATAACGCAAATATATGATCTGCATAGGTCCACGGCTCGGTGCTATGGAGATTTAAAGTTAGCTTTGCCATCAGAATACGCAGGTTCAGAGCACCAAACACTATAAATTACGCAGTCTATTTGTCAAGAGAAGCAGAGAGCGAGCTGTACTCCATCAGTATCCGATCAATCTACACCACTAAAGCAAAAAAAAAAATTCGAGGAAAAAGAGTGCATATCAAGAAAGCAATGCATGCGTGCTGACAGACCACGGTTGGACAGGATGCATGACCACGTACCTAGCACGCTAAACTACAGCCGCCAGCCACAGACTAGACTACAACACGCGTGCGGCGGCGACCTTGATCATCGCTTTTCACGCAGCGAGCTGCTGCTTTGAGCTGCGTCCGGAGCTAGCGCCGGCGTCGTCGACCTCGGGGAGGCAGCAGTACTGCAGCCTCGGCGGCGCTGGCGGAGCCTCCGCGCACAGCATCTCCGACTGCAGCACCGCGCAGTAGTCGCCGAACGTCTCCGGCGTCACGTTCAGGTCGAAGCCGACGCCGAACAGGAAGTCCACCTCCAGGTAGTTCATCTCCACCAGGCTGATGCCGCCGACCTTGGCGAAGTACGCGTTGTTGTAGCATCTGCACACGTCGCGATGCATAGTTTAGTAATATTACATCACCTAGACTGTTTCATTTTGCAAAAAAAAAAAAGGAACTATCAGCACTGAATTGTGATATTATACTCCGTCAATTCTTTTGTCAACTTATCCTGCGATTGAGTTTGGCCAATGACTGACGGCGCAATGGCAGTAACAGTGGAAGCATCAAGCGACCGAATAAAACACAACCAAATATCCAAGCACCAAACGGATTCCTTATGAACGCCAAGTTGCCCAATAATTACAACCCGCAGCAAAGACTTGTAACCTGAAACAGATAGATACGGATAGATGCTGGGTCTCCTGGCATGCATGAGGATCGGAGCTGAGCTAACCAGCGGCAAACATCAGCGGAGACGGCAAGTTGGCAGTCCCAATCACCCCTCCAACTGGACCCGAAATAAATTCCAAACAGAAAAGGTGACGGGGGCACGGTGTGGAATTCTTAGTTTTATGTCTCGGGTCCACGGTGGATGTGTGTGGGTGGACGGAAGCAACAGTGGAACCACCGGGATTGCTTTGCTGGACAAGCATAATTTTGTCCATGTAGTACTATGTGTGCTGTGCCTTGTTTGCAAGGACAGTCACCTGGATCGCCCAATGCAAGGCCTTGTTTGACAGTATCAGCATAGTTGGAGAGAGATTCTACCCCTAGCCCTCCTTGGTAAGTTGATTTAGTATGATTTACTAGAACAGTGGTGTCCAATGATTGTTGCCGTGAAAAATTTCTGAATTGAGAGGTGTAGGTTTTGCTGTATACCGGCCCGAAGACAAAAGTTTGTGTAGATCCTAAATGAAGCACCGACAGCTGACGGATGATACTGTTACCAGAAGTAACTGATTTAATCTTTTGGGAAGTAAGTAACCTCGTTAGAAACTTCTGAAAGGAAAAGGAGAACACAATTCTGATTTTGGGAACGGGCATGATGCTTGAGTTACTTGGAAGACACTCCCAAACTATTCCTAGCTAGGATCTTTTTGACAATTTTGAAAATTGTGAAGCTGGGAAGGGGCCAACAGGGGACAAAGAAAGATGCTTGTGTTGAGAGTGGCAGTAAAGCACTTTTGTTATGGACACTATTTGCGTAAGAATCCAAAGCTTTCAAATTCTCTGTGCTCAATCGGAAAAAACGCAGAATTGCTAATCCATGTGACCCCTGACCCCAATGGTTTCTTTCTCCCAAGGAATTCACCGACAATTTCTCTAAAAAAATACAGGATGGGAAATTCAGAGCCAAAGGGCATGCCAAGAACAGAGCGAAATCGCGCCAAGTTATTAATTGACCCCTGTGTTCCCAATTATAGACAACCAGTTCACCACGAGAGTAGGAGTAGGTAGTTCATCCGTTAGCTGATCATGTATGATACGACGGGCACGGAAAGTTACTCACATGTCGTCCATGAACTTGACGGCGGCGAGCACGGCGGTGATGAGGAGGCGGTGCACGCTGTAGGAGTCGACGGCGAGCGCGAGGCGCCGGCTGCGTCGCAGGAGGCGGTCGAGGTACACGTAGGCGACGACGTAGCACGCGGGGCTGCACCCGGCGAACCGCGCGATCCGCGCCATGTACGCGCGCACCGAGATGCTCGGCTTGACAGTCGCCCGGAACGGGGACGCGGGCGCAACCGACAGGTCCGCGGCGGCCGCCGCGTCGTTGCGCTCCGCAACGCGCTCCAGGATCCCCGCGAGGGCGGCCACGACGCGCGGCATGTCCTCGTCTGCGGTAGCGGCGCCGCTCTCCGCCAGCTCCTCGCAGTGCTCGACCATGGCTTCCTCCGGGCTCGGGTAGTCTGGCGCCCCGCACGTGTTGGCGTCCTGGGCTGGTGGACAGCAGGTGGGCAGGGAAGCGCAGACCCTGTTATATATACTCCTCCTCGTCGGAACGGAGATGGCGGGGATGCGGTTAAAATGGTTCCGGTTAGTTTTTTCCTTGCGTTGATTTGGTAGAGTTGGACCTAAATATCGTTAGGTTCGGCATTTTCGGTGAGCAAATTTGGCTAGCAGCGAACAGATTACAGCTTGGGTTGGGTGAGTCAACTAATTGGATTGGATCATTTTAAGTATTTTTAGATATATTTGGTCGGTATAATCATGTTATGATGTTAAGTAATGGTGCATGTAGGCAGTGAAATGAATCTGTAATAAAGTAGTTTCGTGTAAACTTAGCTAGACGTTGATAGTTTTAGTTGTTTGTCAACATTTTACCATAGTTTTCCTTTTCTTGCACGTTCTCGATTTTAAACAATACTAGTATAAACAAAAAAAAAAACTGAATGCAAACTCAGCGAATTACTAAGGTTTCTTCACTCGGCAATAATCGGGAAAAAAAAAGGGAAAGCTGATCATAGCCCGCACAGCGCCGGCTCATAGATTTGTAAGGTCCTAGGGTGAACTTGACATGTGGGCCTCTTATCTAATTAAAAAAACATAATGTTATATATTTTTCACATGAAAGTTTTTATTAATAATGACATAAACTGTGAGAATTATATACATAAAATAAGCTTGCATTTTCAAAATGTCCTAAGAAATCAAGTATGTAATGTTTGAATAAGGCTATACTCCCTTCGGTTTCATAAGACTTTAAGTTTTAGAAGACTTAGTTAAACATTGGAAACATAAAATACAAATAACTCTAAAAATTTGTTAAGTTCAAAAATGTGAAAATTATATAATTAGATTTGTCTTAAAAATAGTTTCATAAAAAATATACATATGTCACTATTAAATAAAAACTTCAAAAATTTAGAAATAGAAATCAAAGTTATATTTTAGAGACTGTGTCGTTATCCAAAACGATAAAAACCGGAGTGAGTAACACCAAGGGGAGGCCTTCATAGAGATTTAAATGGTGTGTCAGATCAACTAAAGATATTTCATTAGAAGATCCAAAAGAGTCTGGCTGGTAGAGTTTTTGAGAATATTAGACCTACAGCAAAGCTGGATTGAGTTAACAGGCCCAATAGAACGTGTACATATTTTTCTGCTAGGGCCCTCTTTTTTTTATCTTTGCCGGAGTTTTATTTTGTACTTCCTCCGTTTACAAATATAAGATATTCTGCACGAGAATTAAGGAGAAGTGAAAAAGTATGATGAGCAGAAAACGAGAAGAAAAAAGATAAAGATTTATTGAAAAAAGAGAAAGTGTATTAAAAAAATGTGTATTGAAAAATAAGAATGACATATATTTGAAAACAAAATTTTAATGTTAGAATGATTTATAATCGTGAACGGAGAGAGTAGAAAACATCCATGTCAAGCCTCTGAGCAGGCCCTTAGTTTGGCTGAGTCTAGGCGGTCGCACTTATTGCCATGCCCTGAGCCGCCCCTGAGCCCGCACGAAACAAAACAACAAGATGGTGATGGAGGATGACTTAATACGTGCCGTATATGATTTTTCTCTCGTCGCATGGTGATAGAGGACCTTCCTCTTTCTGTCGAAACAATCGGGTACATCGATCATCGCAACAAGAAAGTTGCAACCTTGTAATCTTGCATTCCATTGTGGTTGCCTGTACTACAAATTTGGCTGGTGAACGGTACGCGTAACGGCTGCTCATGGTTCCAAATATGCAGAGAGATCACTTTTGTTGTCGTGTCTAATTGAAGAAGAAAAATTGCTGCTGTGCATTGAGATCGCGGACAAATTGGCTGCTTTCTCAGAGACTGATTGTGTTGGGCAATCTCGTTTCCCCGTCTGAGTTTTTTTGTGGGGCGGACGGCGGCCCACGAACAATTACCAGGCATCGGCGTGGGCAGGGCCAGGTCCGCACGTTGCCGACGCCGTGGCCCGTGAGCGGGTCAGTTTGCTTTGCGGGGAGGCCGAGCGGCGCTACAAGTTGTTTGCTTGAGGAGCCCGTGCCGATCCGCCGAGGGGAGCTGAGCCGGCCGCGTCGCCGACTCGCTCGGAGGCCGCGTGGTGAATTGGAGATCACCACTCACGTACAAGGACCGCCGCCACACGTACCCCGGAATCGTGTGGATTTGCGCTTTGCCGCGGTCCATCCTCCATGCGAAGTTGACCTTGTATCTTTGGATGGCATGGCATGGCATGGCGGGGGACTGGGCGACCTTATTGCTTGATGATGATGCTTCCAAACCGATGCGTGCATGAAGGCAGCAGCAACAGAGAAGTGCGTAGTACTAGTAGTAATGGTAGAACACTAGACAACTCTTGTCCTGATCTGTGCAGAGACACAGAGATATTGAACAGGATTAGGCCACACATCCAGTTGATTGTACACACCTTCTAGTCCTGATTCTTTATTCCTTGTACATTTGTCTCTGTTATATTCGAGAGGCCATGTTTAATCCATTAGTAATGGATACTGAATTGCGATTTTAACTCAAGTAAAAGAAAAATGGAAGGGTCTAATTTTACAAACTTCAGCATCAAAAGCTATGAGCCAATGATAAGGAGCTGCACCACCAGTATACAGGAAAGGATTAGCACAAAAATCATAATTGCTGCACACTCAAACTAGCTGCTATCATTCACGCAAATGCTCAACTCAGAACACCTCAGATTAGCTTTTCCAAGATCCTCTTGCTTACAAAAGAAAATCGAGGAACACTTCTTTCAATATGACGTGCAACGGCTAGATTGTAAAAGACACCCTACTGATAATCAGCCGTGGCAGCTGATTAGGCACTTCAGTTACCCTACGTGGCATGTTATCACCAAGAAAACCTAACTTGTAAACTTCAGAGCTCAGGTTACCAGAGTACCTAAACACAAGGATACAAGTGCATCTACATTTTAAAATTCTCACAGTATATGGGTGCCACTTGAAAGCAACTCAAGCTTTCAACAGGTAGCCATGTTAAGGTTTTCAATTCTTCTAGCTATCGAGCCAGAAGCCTGTATGATGGCATGTCCTCAATCCTCTGAATATCTTCAAGCAATAGCTCCCTTTCCAGCTGCCGGCGTGTAGATTTCATGACCGTCTGCAATTTAGCAGTAGGGTCGTGTGAGCAAGAATTCACAAGATATACATGGTTTTTTCAATCATATAACTATCATATGAAAATAAATGACAGGAAGGTTTATATCTGGATAATTTTCAGAGAACAACATACGTTGAAGTCCATGTAAGTAGCATGCATGTCAAGCCACTGTTGGTCCATCAGCTTGAAGGTTATGCAGTAGAGAATGTCAAAAGCTTGATCATTTTCTGTTTAACTCAAGACACTTTTGTTAATATTCATTCAACTGTCACATTTAAGTGTGTTTTCTACCAACACAAATAAACTGTTTTAGTACATCTCAATATCCATTTTGTAAACAAAGATTATACCTGAAAGGAACTTTAGGAAAACTGCTCCGAACAATGACCTCGGTTTAACTGCAGTTCACACCAAGATCAAGTATTAATTCCACAACTTCAGCCCAGGTTTCTAAAGCTCTACGTCTACAAGAATCTATTACTATCCAATAAACAGAGCTATACAATGAAAAAAACTTATGGATGGCAAACCTGCTTGAAGATCAAGCATTTGAATGAGCATGAACGTTATATTTACACCAGCCACAGCAAATGGGTACTCCCAAATTGCACGATCACCATTTTGCTTACGAAGAAGTTCCTGAAAAGATTTCTGCAAGGAAAAAGTTGGTTGGAGTCATTCGTGGCAACTGCAAAATCACAAGTGGAGTCCAAGCTAGAGTTTGGGTAATTGTATTAGTCTCGTGTCAGAGCTAACACTTGACTCCAACCTTAGTCTCGATAAGTCACAATAAATATAACTGACTCATTTTTATCATTGTATTTACATGCAGTTTTTTGTTCAATTTCATATCCACAAATAAGGATATATGTTGCGATTTACAATCAGATATGTGACTTGTGACACTGAACAGGCGTGCTAGAGATATAAGAGAATCAAGCTCTCAACACCCCGGATAAGTGTGGAAACAAATGAAATATCTCTGGAAGACTGAAACAAAGGTTTACACTCACCGGATAGTTCCTAGCAAAGTACAATAAATTCTCCAAGGAAATGAAGCCTCCACCTCTGCAATGCCAGAACAGGAAAGATTCATTCATCAATATATTTCCAGGTTAAAAAAGAATACTGACTCAAAGGGTATCAACTAGCAAATAGAACAGAGCAAAAGAGATCATACCTAAAATCTGTAGATGGATCTTTACCTTGCCAACCCATCTCTTTCCATTGCTCTGATATTAGCCCTCGAAGCTCAGTTCCAGGAAAGGAAGCACACCAAAGGGCTTGTAGTGCTTCCTAAAAGATGGGGAGGAAAAATAGATAACAGGTTAAGTAATTGTCTTGATTTTCTAAATTGTCAACTGTAAGGATATTGAGCACTACTAGAGGATCAAGGAATGATCTGGGTTGGCACGCACAATTCCAAAATAAGTTCAAGTTTCCATCTGCGAATGGCAGTGACAGGGGATAAGTGGATAAAATCTCATATTAACTGAGGGTAGGCAGGGTACAGACTTGGTAAAATTCACCAAGTTGTTTAAAATTTTCTTCTTGTGTCATTTCATTAAGAAGAAGAAATGCACCAAAGAGTAAAACACACCCGGAATGCACCCAGAACAGACTAAAAGGAACTAAACAAATGTGCCACATTAACATTAATATCCACATCAAGGAAACCAAAAAAAAAAAATACTAACAGGCTTTACTTCCACGAGGTATGCTCAGATCTATGAACACGTTAATTTTTCAACTCCCAGTCTCAGACTCAATATGTCAAATTTCATGGTCAACTCTCTAGTCTATACCTTGTCCACTGTCTGACTAATTAAATTGGAAAACTGTGAAGAGAAATTGCCCAAACCCACTTTTACAAGAGAAAAACAAGTGTTACCAGAAGGTCCAGAAGTATCAAACTACTGCAGAATTAATAACCACCAAAACACGTACCTGGTGATCTCTGTTTGTACTATCATACTGAACTTCTATACGGTACTGTAATCTCTGCAAGCATTCTTCCTGAAATAGGCAAAAGAGAATATGTTTGTTATTATTGCACCAAAATCTTACAGTGCACAGTAGTATAAAGTTGAGCCAACACGGAGGTATCATCGAAGGGAATCTGAATTTCATTCGGAAACCAACACAGAGTCGATCAAGTGAGCTACGCAGGAGTGCACGACTTAGAGGTTACTCTGCGATTCAGAGGCCAATTTGGGGGGCAAACAGCGAGAAATTCCAAATTTCAATAGCAGGCAGGAGATTCATTTTACATCGCACAGCAAACCTGGAGATCAAATCTTAGAGGTAGAAGCGGAGTCCCACCTGCGGAGGCGTCAAATCGAAGGAAAGGCGCGCGTCGCTGTCCCTCCTCTGCGCGCAGACGCAGGAGAGCCCCTTCCCGATCCACGCCGTCGACCCCGTCACGACCTCCGCTGCACCGCCAGAACAGAACCGTCAGGACCATCGTTACTGGCTAGTAGTAGAAGCAAAGGCTGCCGAAGGGAAAACCAAAACGAGCCGAGTCGAAGAGATCAGGCACCGGAAGAGGAGTGGTGGAAGGCAGCGGCGCGGTCGGAGCCGGACAGCCGGCGGACGGCGACGAAGGAGCCTCCGTTCGCCGCCATCTCCCGCGCGAGTGCGGCCCTAGCTTAGCTCTCTCGTTTCCTCCTCCCAAGTCCCAACCTCTACTCGCGGCGATCCATGGGCGGGCACTCCGCGGCGGGATCACACCGGACCAGACTGGCGGGCGGCGGACAGATCCCCAGAAGAAGGCCGGGGAGAGTCGGAAAAGGAATGGTGGATGGCCGGATCGGCGAGGCTTCGCGGCGGCCACTTCCGTCCGTCCGTTTGGTTAGTTGGTTTGCCGGTTGCCTGTGGCTCTCGCTCTCTGCCTCGTCTTTCTGGTTGGGCGCCGCGCTGGTGTGCCGTGCTCCTGCTCTGCTTCGGATAAATCAATCAATAGGGAACGCCGCCGCCCTTTGCTTTGCTTCGTCGATTCGCTATTATTTTTTCCTCCACCTTTTCTGATAGGAGTTTTTTTTTTCTCTCCTACTGATTTTACAAGTATTTTTGTTTGATTTGGTGCGAGCTATTTGACGTGTGTTTTTTGGAGATCCGCATGGTCCATGTCAGTGTACTGACTCCATATTTTTCTGTGCAAGTTGGAGAAGAGACTGACATATATAAATTGATGTGGTATCGGAATTCATTTTGGAACAAATACAGTACACCCGTGTCATCGTTCCGCGCTGTCATTTTCTGGAGTTGCTTCTAACGAATTCCTTACACGTGTATGTGCTCATCCCCGTGACTCGGCGACCACCCTTGCATCAGAATATCAGAGCACACCGGTAGCGGTTTGGTCACGTTCGGTCAGTGGATCTGGACCCAACGGACGCATCAGATGCTGTCCACTGACCTAATCCCACCCAAAGCACCTTTTTCTTCTTCAAAAGGCAAGGGAATGAGTCGTCAGGCTAATCATCTGTTGGGCTCATGGAACCTCTGCGCTTTATCAAACACTTTTTTCATGTTTGCTCCTCCTGTCATCTCTGCTTTGGAACTGTGCATCAGTTCACGCTGGAAGTTCCAAGCGTTGTGCGCGATCCTTTGCCATCATTCTCCGCCCGAGAAGGGATCGTGACAGTAGCATATGCCATGGACAAAATAAAAAACCCGGTAACCTTGTGGTCAGAACAAACCAGCGCCGGAGAAACCGATGCCCGGCTACGGCCCGTTTGAATGGATTCTTAGAATCCGGATAAAAAAATCTCACAAGTATTTATTTTGTTTTTGAGAAATTATAAAATCTTATACAATACTATAATTTTAATATTATTTAAAATTTTATATTACAATGCATATCAACCTATCTAAAATGATAAAATTTTGTAATTTAAATGATTAAGATTTTAAATTTATAGAATCCAAATTTTAGAATCAAAAAATTTAGATAAAATCCTTTGATCTAAACCGTTGAGATTTTAAATTCTCAAAATCCGAATTTTAGAATCCAAGAATCTAAAATCCGGATTCTGGGATTCAAACGGTAGCTAATGCTCCGTTTGAATCCAGATTCTAGGATTATGGATTATGGTAGAATCCGGATGATTATAAAATCTATACCGTTTGGATTAGGAGATTTTATCTAGATTTTTAAATTTTAAAATTCGAATTTTAAGATTTTAAAATCTCAAACATTTAGATTACAAGATTTTATCATTTTAGTTATGTTTTTGTGCATTATAGTATAAAATATTAAATAATATTTAGATTCATAAGATTTTATACAATTTTAATCTTCTAAAAACTCTCTCATTTACATATTATTAAAAAAAATTTGTCCGAATACTCAAAATCTTTGAGTATTCAAACGGCACCTAAGTTTCCTGGTGGCGGGTGCGTGTAAGAAAAAGAAACTCTGAACCCGGACAGACGGCAGGCGAATTCCTCCCGGAAAGAACACGCACACGCTGCTGCGTTACTGGCGCAACTGAGAACTCAGAGCGGACACGTGTGCGAGCAGACGGTGAGACGTCCCGATCCGCCACGGTCAGGGGGCCGGACGAACGACGAGACCAACCGGGAAGGGGAGAGTGAAGAACGCCCCGATTGCCCCAACTTTTCACGGCGCGGCGCGGGGTCCCCCACGCGCGGATCGGCGTCGCGGAGCGCGCGCTAGCGATTGGTGCCTCATACTCGGGCCGATGCCGGGACGGGGACCGGGGACGTGCGCCCTGCGTCTGCCGAGAACGATGCCCGGGCCTCCTCCGATGCTCCCGGTGCACCGGAGCTGGCGGTTGCGCACGAGACCGGTCGGGTACGTTACGCACTTGGAGGGTGGTGGTGGGGCTTCTGCGGTTGGAACGGAATATTGAGATCCACGCAACCGTGGCTCCTGATGGCAACGTACAAACTGTGTGCCCTGGATCTCGCAACAGGCAACAGCAGTACAGTACATACTGCACTGGAGGGTACTCCACTCGCATGACAGAAACTTCAGAGCAGGCGGCGGCGCTCAATGTAGGACTCCTAGCTCGTACATTATCGGTGATAAAAGTGACCAGCGTGATTAGATCCTACGAGCTCATCATTTCAGGAATACTGTGAGTAGGATAATGAAAACTCTACATGTTCATGCTCCGCGGCTTGGCGGTTGGCGCAACTTTTTCACAAAGAATCAGTACGGTACCTCCCACGCTACTGTCTATGCGATCATGGATTACCAGTCTCTAACGAGTGGTCAACTGATCATCGATCAGCCTTCAGAACGAAGCCGCAAGCTATAGCGATTTTATTTCTAAAACTTATAAAGGCGACGCAAATGATACTTCTAGTATCGTCTTCTCACCAACCTTTGTGAACCAAAAGCTTTCTGTATGCGTGCTAATTATTGGTGCCCATGCAGGCAGTGGATTGATTCGCGCACTCTGAATGTTTAACGCCAGACGTTCTTGCTGTAAAGCTGCGTCGCCGGTCACCTTTTCCTAAGCGAAGTGGCAGGGGTAATTTCAGTATCGAACCTGTTCATTCCCATCATTCAATCACATAAACAGAACAGATTCCAGGAGCTCCTGATTGATGAGTACTTTTATTCTCCGCTTGGTACCCAAGATATCAGTTCAGATTTCAGATCCACTGATGTAGCACATGCACCTGCATTATCGATGCGATTGTGTTTCCCATATTTCCACCACACGCGTACTATATGTACACGAATCGGCTCCGATGTGACTTGCACGAGCGCTCTCACGTGACGATGAAAAAACCGAGGAAGAACGAAGCTGATGAAGCTAACTGTAACAGTTAACGCTGCTGTTTTCAGCGTAAGAGCTGGCTGGTAGCTGAAGCTCCGCTCCAATTTTACTGTGTGCTCCGAAAGATTCTATTGGAACTACGGCTCCGTTCGGCATAGATTCTTGAAAACAGATTATTTAGAAAAAATAGTTTTTAAAAAAAATAGCTTCTTTAAAAAAATAGATTCTCTAAAAAAAAACCGTAAAAAACAACATTTTTAATGTTTTTTTACTCTTAATATAAATTAAAGAAGTATATTTTTTTAAAAAAAAGAAAAAAAATATAGAAGTATTTTTTTTTTAAAACTGTTTGATGAACTTTTTATAAAATCTAAAGCAGAATTATTTTTAAAATCTATACCAAACAAGCCCTACATCTACCGGATGAGTCAGAGTCATCTAGAATCTTTGGTAGCGCACACGCAAGAAGCAGATGCCTAGGCGTGCGTGGCCTCTGCGTGCGCAAGTGCAGCGCTGCTCACTCATCTTAAGTTATGGGGAAGCTTTCCATGTCACCAGCGTATCTTCTCGGTCATGTGCCGATGTGCGCCGGCGGAGCCGCTGAAGCAAGCAGCCTGCGCGGGCCATTTAGCGTTTCGGGTTGGCTTGCGATCTTCTTTTTTTTTTAGAATGGTTGCGGTCCTTTGCTGATGGGCCGCGCCCGCGCGCTGTCGCATTTGTGTGCCCAAGAAACCATTGTGGAATGTTTTCATTGTAAACTCCAAATAAATTCCAAGAGGCGCGTAGCCCCCCGCCAGGATTCAGGAATTTTGTGGCACAAGCTACATCAATATCCTTTTCTTTATACTACTACTGCAATCACTTCCTCTACATTTCTAATATCGGTGAATGCAAACATACAGCTTTAAAGTTCTGATATATAATATCAAACTAAATACAGAATGAATTACAAAAGGAGGGAAAAACAAACGGAAGAAGACGAAGCAAGCACGGGCGGAGACATTTAATAGATTCACGTAGCTACAGCGCAACGAACGAAAGAATTGAAAATGGAGACTAGAAGAGAAATTCTCCCTCTTTTTCAATAAAAGGGAATTTCCACCCTTTTTTTTCGGAGTTCATCCGTTCGTCGGCCTGCCTGCCATAGCTGCGCTCAGCCTTTGCATCTATGCAGTGGCCGGTGGCGAAGAGAAGATGAGGCTCATCAGGAGCCCCAACAGAACGCCTATTAGCCCAGCAAATCCAGCAAACGTCAAGGAGAAACCTGCGTCGCCTTTGCGGCTCCTACGCCGCCTGAGCACATCCTGAAATAAAAAGCGCTGTTCCGCTCAGTAGAAAAATAGAAATATTATTATTTTTTTAAAAAAAGTGTAGAATAAGGGAGTAATGAGTGTATGCAAAACGATGATAAGAGGATACTCCATTATTCTAAGGCAATACGTGCCGACCATGAACTTATCAAGCATACTGAGCTTATTGAGCAAAACACAGCCAGGCTAATGCCTTACTTAGCTTATTTTATAGTTTTCAGGAAAAAAAAATAGGGATCAAAATCCAAATGCCAATATGATTACGTAAAATCTGGCAAAGAAATTAAGAAAAAAAAAAAGGTTGATATACTGTACCAGTTCACGTTGCATTTGCTGATTTTGCTGAAGCATGCTGTCTCTTTCTTCCCTCAGCCGCTGAATACTCTGAATCTGAATAAAACAAAAGGAGAACCTGACTGAGGGTAATGGCATCAATTGAGATGCTTTTCCATTTGCAAAGGTTTGACCAGAAAAGTTCTTATTTCTGTTACAATGAGAATAGTTCATGAAGCACTCACTAGAGAGATCCAAACTTTATCTGAACATTTTTCAGTTGGACACTTAAAATATGTCGATTATGTTAAACGGACATATTGCCATGTGCAGCCATGCAAAGACCAGAAGCTATTTCCATTTTCTAATAAAAAGGAAGGCTAAGTGAGATTCTCTCCCTTTTTTTTCTAAAAAAAGAGCTCTTCTTATCGAAAAAGACAGAGAGAAATGTTAAAGTTCTGGCCCCAGCATTTTGACAAGTGCATAAGGCAGCATGTTCGTGGGCTTCTAAGCATCGCTCCCTCCCTCAATTATGACGCCCAGCATCGGTACCTTTTCCTTATGATCAACTTTATGGTCTTTCAACTGTCATATCACCCCCTTCAACATCTCCCTAACCTAAAATTATGTTATTAATATAAATGCCAGAATGCCTTTTTTTTATCACTTGAATTTGACAATCTAAGAGCCAAGGATATATGTGTTGTGTCACAAAACATTATAAAGTCATGATAAAGGATTCAAACATGTCATGTTCAAGTTGGAAGGATCGTTCCTTCTCTGAATTCATCATAGGAAAGCCTTAACCAACATGTATTTCAATAAAGGTTCGCAATAAAAATATGGGAATTGCTGTAGGGATATATTGCATTACCTCTTCAAGGCTTGCATTCTTCAGCATCTGCAAAATACGTGGTAAGCATGTGGTCATCAGTAAGCACATTTGCTGGGTATCTAATAAGTGGATCAATTCCATGTGCATATTGAAACAGAATCAGCACAATCGTACCGTCAGATCGTCAGATGCCGCTTTGAAGCTCCTGCTTCCTATAGATGAAGCACTAAAGTCGTCTGAACCTATACTGGGTATTGTGTAAACAACCTTAAGCTTCATTTCCTCAATTACCTTATCAACCTCCTTGTTGAACTACAACGAAATGATATGCAGCGGTGAATACCATTTCACTGTAGAAACAATGCGATGTGAAACCTTATAAATCAGTCATGTTGCATTTTTCTCTCACCGTATCAGGAGGGATCTCATCCATGTCGGTACTGGCAGCCACTCTCGTGCTCTGAATCAAGAATTTATCCTTGCACTGCATATCTGGTGGGTACTCTTTCTGTGCCTGGAGGGTGACTACATGCCCGAATAGGAACGCAGGTACGGATACAATTGCATATCAAAAACCAAACAAAGGGAGGATCCTAAACAGAACCATGGAGGAGCAGGGTACTTACTCGTTATAGTGCAGGAATCCCAGGGTTGGACGATGCTCGCGTTCGGCCGGACGAAATACTTCCTCGGCGATGTCGTCTTGACCTGAATGAAGAGGAAAAAAAAGGAGGAAATTTGGATCAAAGTGGCTCAGTTTTAACCAAACACCACGCAAAATTCTGTAGCGGATATCATGAAAGGGAAAAGCCACGGATGGACCTTGAATGCGATATGGTGCTCGCTGTTGTTCACCACCTTGAGATTGCAATAGCACGGCTTGTCCAGCTCGACTGCAGTCGGCAAGAATTTCATTGGGCGAAGAAAATGCGAAATTTAAACAATCGCAATGCGAATAAGATCTCACGAACCCCGCAGAACTTACATAAGAAGGTGAGCTCCTCGGGGTAAACGGAGATCAGCGTTCCGCCTCCGCCCATTGCAACCGCCTGATCATGCACACGGTGAGAGAAGCCTGGAGATGAAGGAATGAATTATTGCAGTAGAACGACGGAAGAGATTGTTCTTCGCCTATTTTTAGAGCGGATTCCAAACCTCTCACTCTCTCTCTCCAAGAACCGAGTGCAAGGAAAATAAACCGGGGAGAACTTTGATGGATGAATGGGACGGGGAGGAAGCCAGGGGCGGAGGAGGAAAGAGAGAAGCCAATGGGTTTGCTTTGCTTTTCTTGGCTTCCGGCGTCATTGACGGGGCAGCACTCACTTCTTGGGCCCGTGGCACTGTGGCAGTTCGCGCTTTCTGAATTTTTTTTCTCCATCTGGTAAACAGTCCTCTTTTTTTTTTTTTGGGGGGGGGGGGGGGGGGGGGGTG
>BCLF01000007.1:4592372-4604358 GCA_001602275.1 Zoysia japonica | reverse complement strand
CCCCCCCCCCCCCCCCAATATAGAACAAAACAGAAGCACAAAGAAATCATTCTGAAGAATATTCCTGTCTGATTAGTGGGTAATCGTTCCATGTTCTCTCCAACAAACCATTTGAATTTCTACATGATCTGTACTCAAGCGTATGGTAGGAGCTCATGAATTTTTTAATGGATGCCAGATGTGGTTTTCAATCATCTTCGACAGCAAAAAAGTAGTATGATGTGTGGACTCAGTTGTTGCTTGAAAGGAATTAAAACTTCACTTAAACTAAAATGTAATTCTGTCAAGTGTATTATAATTCAAGAGTTCGAGGAAACAAGTGATCCTTATGTCGGAAAACAAGGCAATCAAAATCAAGTGACAGGAAAACTCTTCTTTGGTGCGAACACTTGTCAACCCAAAGCATCATCCTCCACCTTAAGGCAGAGGATTGTTTCAGTCTCACGGTGCAATTACCAAGGAAATAACTGGCGTTATTTGACCTGGATAGAAGTCCCAACTGGTAGTGGATTTGGTTAGTGTCATGTCCTGTAGAAAATTTCAATTCCAATTTGATTAGTATCTATTATGCTAGCTACTAGTAATCCGTAGTAACAAACGCAGGCCACATTATCTGGAGACAAGCTTTTTTTTCATAATAAGAGCAATGGACGTACATATTAAATATCAGTTATGCATGTACTTGAGAATCCTGGTCTCGCATAAAAGGATGTAATTTAAATGCATAATGAGACAGACCTAGTGCAGATTTTGTACACCGAGGACAAATACATCTACACTGCATGCAAGAATATGCCAACCCAAAAGATACAGATGGTGAACTTTTGAAGTCTAGCGATTACAGTGAAGCGCACTGATTTGAACAACCCAAATTGTATTAGGACTACCCCTGCATATCTACTTTTACTTGAAGGTTGAGAAGCGGGGAAGCTTGTGTTTAAGGTAGTACAGCTTTGCTCTCCTCACTTTCTTGTGTCTGATCACTTTGATCTCCTTGATCCTGGGAGAGTACCTGCAACAACAAAAACAGTGGCGTTAACAACATTTGTTGCAGAAATTCTGAGTAATAGCAGCCTAAAGTTAAGAATTCCTATGATTGATTGCATAAATATAAGGAACAAGTCCTTATTATGTTCTTATAGATCATCAATTACTATACTATTTAACTAACTATTACAGAAAAGGAGAATTGCATGTAACCACATCTCTGTAACATCACAAATGCACAACTGCACAACAGAGATTGCAGAGAACACCAGCAAACAATATACGCATGAATCCATATTATATATGAGTTAGAAAAGGTCTCTATTGTCTACTCCCTCCATTCTCTTTTTCTTGTCGTTAGGACAAGCTGATTAGTAAAAATTTGTATTAGAATGTTTGTCCTAGTGACAAGAAAAAGAGAATGGACGGAGTATGAGGTAAGAAAGGAGATGAAATGGCTGATGTGCAACTTTACAATGCCTACTTAGAAGTTTACACACGCTTATAACATTTCCTGAACGAAAACACAGGTTTATAGAAAAACAAAACGTCAAAGTCAAACATGAGTATGAAATCATTGTTGGGTCTGGCCAAAAAAATGGAGGTAGTTATTTGACCTTATCTATCAAGTCCAGCTGGAGACAATGTACGTCCAGAAGAACCAGTAGTCACTTTCATTTTTCAAAGCAGAGAAAATAATTTCATAAACTAAAAAAAGGAAAATACTCTGCACTTGTGTGTTAAAGTTACAGCACAACTGGTTCTGTAAATCTGCAAGTTTGAAAGTGAGTGGTTATGGATTACAAGGTAGAGTGCACGATAGCTTGATACAAGTGAAAATCTTAAAGTACAACTATGCATGTAAGCGCGTAGACCAAAGTAATCGTATAAGCAACTTATAAGTAAAGTTGGTGGTTTATTCTTTGTTCCCTTGCACATTATCTAGAAAGAACCTATCAAGCTAATATACAGTAAATGTGTCAAAACCTATAAATATTTTCTTATGATCATGAGAGCTAGAGGAGTTGCAAGGCAATGATGTGTACCTAATGTCAGTATGTCAGAGTAGATTCATCTACCAAACGTACAGAGCATCTATGAGTTGATGATTTCGTGCAGTTAAGTAAAGGAAGCCGCAAAACTATTTCAAAACGCCAACATTTTAGTAATCGGTATCATCATTTCATACTAGGCATTTTATCTGCACTGAACATAACAAATACCACAAATCAGGTACACAAACTTACACAGGAAAGGTAATCTCAACTCCTACACCAGCAATGATCCTTCTCACGCGTATGGTAGTGTGAACACCACCTTTGTGCTTTGCAATTATTATGCCCTTAAAGAGTGACAATCTCCTCTTGTTCGGCCGTTGCTGCAATAATGCTAGATTACATCAACAATTATCCAATCAAGAATAGGTAAATAAGAACATTCAGAACAAGCAAAAAAAAAGTTCACCATTCTAAGCTCAATGATGTCGCCAGGCCTTAGATCAGGTATAGTCTTCACCTTCTCGGCCTCCTCAATGAATTGCTTATTCAGGATCTGGGACATCAGTTAATTGTAATTAACATGAGTGAGCTACTCAGTGATAAATTACTGGAACACAGAACAATGAACCAAATTTCATTTGCTTAGTGGAAAGAAAAAAAAAATCCTATGTATTAGGAAGAAAAAGTAATGCTCATAAATAAAGCCCATTGCTGACTTAGCCTTTCAGCAAAGTGGTGAAGTGCTTCTATAAGAAACTCCAAGCCATAGTGAGAAAATCAATTCTCCATTTTGTCAACTAAAACTAACTCCATATGCACTGTCACGTTAGGGACTGCAACGCCATGAACTCAAATAGTATGTTTATGATACAAACCCAACCATTAGCCTGAAGAAAGAAACTACAAAATAAAAACTCAAAATTCTTCACAACAATCAAACGAACGGTACTCCAGGATAAATTGTTGCTCCCCGAACCTACAGTGTGGTAAGGCATTTCGCAATCTCCATTTATCCACTACCAATCATCCAATCCTGGACGCTGCAGACCTTAAGAGAAACCAGCGGAAGAAATGCTCACCCCAATGATTTCTCCGAACTTCACCGCGGGCTTGATCGAAGGCGGCGGCTTGTCCGCCGCCTCTTCCTCCTGCTCCGCCACCGCGACAGCCCCTTCCGCCTCCCCCTCCTGGGCTTCAGCTGAGTCAGTGACAGGCTCGGCCTCAGACTCAGGCTCCGGCTCTCCGGCTTCCGCGCTGGCGTCAGCTCGGGCGACTACGTGGGCGGTGCGGCGTGGGAAAGCGTACAGGGAAAGCCGGCGGAACGAGGTGGCCACAGAGAGGACCTGCGGCGGTGCCGAGCGGTGGGAGAGGAGGGCATGGGGAAGCAGGGCACCGGTGGCGACGGCGGCGGTGGCAAAGGCAGCGGCCATCGGAAGGTTAGGTCGGACCAACGTGTCAGCAGCAGAGCATGGAATGATGGAACGGAGGACGGAGGCGTCGCCGCGGCGGGAGGATGGCGGAAGAGACGCTATCGGCCTATCTACTTTTGGGGAGAAAAGGGCTGTGACGCTGCACTCAGGTCCCACCGTCTATCCAGGTCAGATCGATCTCGACCGTCTGTTTAAGTGAGCCGTTAAGAAATGCACTGATCCCATGAGATCTAGGAAAAGAGATGCAATATCACATTGTCATAAACCAACTTGTTTGGGTCCAAAGACTGTCAAAGGAGATGTACTACGGTGAAGAATATTAACATCATCCTCTCTATCTCATTTCATTCTAATTTTCATAATTATATCAATGATATTTTTTCCCCATATTCCTCTATTAACGATGTGTTAACATGGCTATGAAGCTAGGAGTACTTTGCATCGCTGCACTTGAAAAATTGGAGTGTACTTTAACAACAGTCACCACACAGTGGCAAACCTATAGAGTTCAGAGCATCTTCAACAGTCTACTTAAAAAAATCACCCCAACCAAAACACAATTTAGGGTATATCTTAATCACCTCTTTCCAATAACTTGTCTAAATATGTTCCAATATAATTTAAATTTAGGTTAAGTTAGCAACTACTTCCAAAATTAGGTGCACATGAGATAGAATTAAGGATAAAAAAATATCCCAAATCTACCTCGAGTGATTTTGAGAGGGCCTAAAAAAGTAGAGAGTTGTTTAGAGATGTTGGAGATTTTTCACATTATCTTCTAATAATTTAATTTGGAGTGAGTTAATAGGGATTTTTGGAAATACTCTTACTTGAGGAAGATGATTCAACAAATCATCTAATCTTCCGCAACTAAGGTCCCGAAAAATAGCTTCTTAAAAAAATGATTTCTTTAGAAAAATAGATTCTCTACAAGAAACACTTTTCAAATCATTTAACAAAACAACTTTTATTATGGTTACAATGTAAAAATGAATGCTTTTGATTTCTAATACAAACTAGAGAGCTTTTTGAGAAAAAAAGATAGAAGCGCTCTTTTAAAACCATTTGGCAAGTTTCTTATAGAATTCCTAGCAAAAAGCTTTGAGAATCTATACCAAACAAATCTTAAATACACTCGATTAGCAAATTCTTCATTCACACCACCAGCCACCCGTTTATTAACCTTTTTATACATGGTATCCATCTGTAAACACAGACATGGTGCCATTTGGAGCTAGCTGATGCCCCACCCATCAGCAGCTACTGCTGAGGCAGTCGACTTCGAAGGATCCGAATCGGCCATCTTGATGATCTTTGGACTTGGACACATCAGTCTTTTTCCTTGTGAGTACGTGGCAGCTACCTGTCAATTGATGATTAGTGAATCGGAGATTCGACCGACGAGAATCTGGCCGTTGATGACGCTGCATGGAAATGTTGGTACGTGTAACATCTAGAGGCCACGACGGAAACAGGAAGAAAGCGCACGAAAATGGAAGGCAAGCAGGAGCCGGAGTCCAGCGGCCAAACAGAAGTGGCACAAAACGCGCGGACACTAGGGCGAGTCGAGCCCATGCCCAGAGTCGGGCGCGTGTCCCGCGTCCGGAGCGCGTCCGACCCGCCTCCCCTGCCACGTCCTCTTCCTCTTCCCCATTCCCACCACCCCTCCGGCCGGTCGGTCTCCCCTCTCTGCCAATCGCCGCGGCCACCACCACCCACGCCGCGATGAGGAAACCACCGGAGCCCGAGGAGCCGGGCCACCACCCCAACGCGCCGCGCGGCCTCCGCGCGCTGCCCGCGTTCTCCTACAACGCGCACCGCGCGCTCGTCCTGGCGCTCACCTTCGTCGCCTACGCGCTGTACCACGCGTCGCGCAAGCCACCCAGCATCGTCAAGCGGGAGCTCGCGCGGTCGTGGCCGCCGTTCGCGGACCCGGCGCTGCTCGGCGCCACCGACGTCGCGTTCCTCACCTCCTACTCGCTCGGCATGTTCGTCGCGGGCCACCTCGGCGACCGCCTCGACCTCCGCCGCTTCCTCGCCTTCGGCATGGTCGCGGGCGGCTCCGCCGTCGCGCTCTTCGGCGTCGGGTTCTTCCTCGGCGTCCACTCGCTCGCGTTCTACGTCGGCGCACAGGTGATCGCGGGCCTGCTCCAGTGCACCGGCTGGCCGTCGGTCGTCGCCATCGTCGGCAACTGGTTCAGCGGCAAGAGGCGCGGCCTCATCATGGGCGTGTGGAACGCGCACACGTCCGTCGGGAACATCACCGGATCGCTCGTCGCCGCCGCCATGCTGGGGTACGGGTGGGGCTGGTCGTTCGTGGTCCCGGGCGGGATGATCGCGCTCGGCGGTGTTCTTGTGTTTTTCTTCCTCGCGCCTTACCCCCAGTACGTTGGATACGGTCCGTCGCCGATCGAGCCCCTTGGTGAGGAGAGCACCGATGGGGAGGACGCCGGCGCCACCGTTGGCGTCCAGAAGGACAGACGAGATGCTGTAGGGATTTTGAAGGCGCTGTCCATCCCAGGCGTGGTCATCTTCGCACTCTGCCTATTCTTCACCAAGCTCGTCGCTTACACGTTCCTGTATTGGCTCCCTTTCTACTTGAGTCAGACAGGTACGCCCCCAGAACCTTTTTTTTAAGGACAACTTTTTTCAGGAGTTTATCCCAAATTGTTTGGTGTTGCTCATCAGCTCACGTATTTTTGTTGTTGCACATTACCACGCTAGCTTGGTGTGAAGTGTCTGGTTCCTGCTTCCCGTTGGATTCGCCCTGAAGGCGATTCGTATGATTTTTTTTTTCAGGAGTTCATAATGAATTGTTTGAAATTAGTCATGTACTCGTGTCATTGCAAATTACCATGTTAGATTGGTATAAAGTGTCTGCTTCCTGCTGCTATGCATTTCGATGCAAAATGTAAGGGGATTGTGCCAGCACAAAGTGGTTCCTTTAGAATAAAAACAGGAGGGCAATATCTGGTTTCTAGTTTTCGTCAATGGCCTGTGTTTTCGTCAATGGCCTGGTTGTAGTCGAAATCTGATTCCTGCCATGATTATTTCCGATGATGTGTTGTGGTTTTGTGCTTTGTGGTAAGCAAGTGTGATTGAGATAGCCATATGAAAACGAACTGCGAAGGAACTAGCACATGCCCTATATTGCTCAGAACTAATCAGTGATCACTGCCTTACTGAATTTTCTACAGTAATAGATTAACGCTAGCATGACCCAGGATGTCACATTGCTCTTTGTCTTACAGGAAGTGCTTGTTCATTTTTATGTCGAATAGAACTGCTATATACATACTGCAAGGTCATGTTACATTGCTCTGTTTTATCTTATCGCAACTACCTATTTCTTTCGTGCCAAATGTAGAACTTTTCTATGCATACTGCATGGCGATTTGTACCTCAGCCAATCGCTTATATTCATCCTTTTGATTGATCACTCACACGGGGATCTCCTACATCTTAAATGACTTCTACCATTTCCAGCAATTGGAGGCGAGTACATGTCAGCTGCATCTGCTGGGTATCTCTCTGTTTTGTTCGATGTCGGTGGAATTGTTGGTGGGATTCTCGCTGGCTTTATATCTGACCAGCTCCATGCTAGAGCAACCACTGCCGCAATCTTCATGTTCTTGGCGATTCCATCTCTTTTCCTCTTTCATGCATATGGGAGTATTTCAAAAGTGACAAACATTGGATTGATGATGATCAGTGGCCTGTTTGTTAATGGGCCCTATGCTCTTATAACAACTGCTGTTTCTGCTGATCTGGGCACTCACAAGTCTCTTAAAGGTGATTCTCGGGCACTAGCCACTGTCACAGCTATTATAGACGGGACAGGATCTCTCGGTGCTGCCTTAGGGCCGTTTATTACAGGATTTATATCCAAAAAAGGATGGGATTCAGTGTTCGTAATGCTTGCGCTTTGTTCAGCTTTTGCTGCTCTGCTTTTGTCAGTTCAAGTGAAAAGGGAAATTCCTCAGATCATTCAGAACAGGAGAAATCGCTCTACTAGCATGCGGAGAGGAAATGCAGGTAATGACTAAAGTCACTAATGTTGTTTATCTCAATTTCCCTATTTTAGAAAGCAAAATATTGGTACCTTAATTCTTAGTATGCTGACGCTCTATTTCCCGGTCTTGTAGATTCTGGCGTCCAGCCACTTTTAGTGGAGAACAGTTGATGGCGCGGTGGCATTCAACTCCTTTTAGTGGAGGGATCCAGTTTTGTGTGTTGTCTGTAACTGAACATTTTTGTTGTAGAGAGGCGCCAAACCAGTTACAGAGAAAGGAAGAAAAACAGGATATGTACAAGTGTCTGTGCTGTGTACAAGTGTGTATGCTCTGTACAAAGTCAATGATGTTCATGTGAAGTCTGTAGTATTTGAACGGCCACCGTTCGTTCCTGTTTCCACACTAGACATCCGATCTGTTATCGTGTCCCAAACTCCCAATGCTCCATTACATGTAAGCAACCAGGATGGTTGAAATAGCTCTTGCAATGCATGATTTCATTTTGTAATTTTACAGGCGACACATGGTACGGAGAAGTGTCTTGGAAAGATACATGTTTTTATTCAGATGAAGCACTTTTCATCTCTCCTGATTAGTTGCTTGCCACATCATCAAAAAAGCTAAAATGTCACTATATTTAACAAGAATGAAATTACCATCAGTAGTAGTGGCAAGCCTGAGCTGAATGGCCCAGTGACGGCCCACGTTGTTCAGACCACAGATCCGCGCAGTACACATTATGCGTAATTTGCGCAGTTCCGTGTCAAATTTCCGGCCACCTCTGACTACTTTTTCGCTGCTTCAGGCTTCAGCCCGCTAAGCGCAAATGCCGTTCTCTGCCGGCATCATCACCATGACGTGGGGACGGATTAGTTGTATATTTCTTTCTCTGTTTTGTAATTGTTATCGTTGATGTTTATATTTGCCGTTACTATTACACATGGTTTTTAGAAATCTGAAAGAACTTTTATTGCACGGGAGCTCGGCAAACTTTACGAATTGCGTGATGCAGAAGCCAAATTGTGGTCGCTTGACGAACTTGCTTCTCTGCTCATCAATGCTTGGATCACGGAGACGTTGCCCGACGGCTGCACGGCCCGCTTGCCGCGCCCACCGATCATCGCTGTCCCGTGCATGCAGCTGCTCCAACCGCGCGCGAGACCGGTGTAACCTAGGCAGCTCCTCCAGCTCCATGCAAGGACAGGACCGGCATTCATCCGTTCAGTCGGTAGACAGTAGTAGGCGAGAAGTAACTTTTGCCGAACCAACAATTAACCGGCCGCCGAATTGGAGCGCTACGGAAAGGAGGGAAGAGGCTTTTCTATCCTTGCAGCACAGCAAAGCAGAGAACGCCCCGATCGATCTTCCGTGGAGCAACCAACTCACGGCTCACGAGATCGAGGAAATGAGCAGGTCATCCGATGCTCCTCTGCTCGGGCCTCCACATCGAGTCGACACAACTCACAACTCATCACGCTTCAAAGGGTGTGCTCAAGGCACCACTAGCCGGTAGTACACGGTGACAACTCAAGCCAAGCGTGGTGACCCCCTCCCCTGGTGAACGGTGGTTGGGACGACGACGGTGGACAGACAACGAAGACAGGAATGCGATCGGAAAAGTGGGAGTGAGGGACGAAGGTAGCCTTGCTTCCCGTGCAATGCACCCTGCCCACCCAACCTTGTCATCACCCGGCCACATTGCTGTCACCGGGAATTCTATATCTCTCTCTAACTCTCTCGCGCGGGCGCTCGTCCTCCCAATTAACCTCGTCGTGCATGCATCAAGAAAGATCGGCCGAGGCAAGCGAGAGGGAGGGAGATCTCCAGGCTGGTGGTCGCGGACGGTGAATGGTCATGGACCAGGATCGATCCAGTTGTTTGCGCGTCGCTGTCGCGGGTGAACGCGCGCGGTGGCCGAGCAGTGAAGGGATCGCTGGTCAGATACTCAGATCGCGTGCGGAAACTACGCGTCTCTGTTGTGTATCCACGACTGCGCGCCATCGGCAATTAACCGGAAATTCGGGGATCCTGTGGCGCGGCTCCTCGGCGCAGCTAGAGGTGCCGTGCCTGCAGGAGAGCGAGCGATATATGCGCAGTGCGCACGACAGCTACGTACGCGCCTACTGTCTGCATCGAGCCACCGGCCGCAGTTACGCTTCGCTCTCTGGTCGATCTGTGCGAACGCCTAGCCCCGTGTATGTTTGCCTGGGCTTGCTTGCCGAGCGAGCGGCGAACGCTGGACTCCGCCAGGACCAAGAGCCGCCGTGATCTGAAATCTTAATGGATCGTTATCTGATAATGCTGCGGTGGTTGCGCGACACGTACGGCCACCGGATCTGAAGCGCATTAACTTGCTTCGTCGATCGTCCGATCTCTGTTCTTCACAGAGAAATCAGCCTGGCGGGCAGGTACCTGAACTTGCTGCATTCAGTTCAGAGCGATCGATCAGTTCGAAAAAGTAAAGAGAGATCTGAGGTGAGCTGGGCGAGTGCCTGAAGATCAACTTGCCTCCCAAGTGACGCGGCGCCCCCAGTCGTCGCTGATCAGTCTTTATCATTTCGTCCAGCAGCGACTACTTTTGGAGGCGCAGAAGGACGCGTGGATGTGCATGCTCCCATGCATTTTTCTCTCTTCTTCCCGTTGCTGTTCAGAAGATTCGTCGTTGGCGCATCAAATCGCAGCTCTGTTCGATCACGATCGCGTCGACCAGAATGCTAGTATTGCTATAGGAGTAGTTTATTGGCGCGAGCGCAACCACCTGATGATCGAATTACGCAACGCCCCCAGCCGGTGCAGTGACTGCTACGAAGTGTGAAAAAGGCTGCAAAATATAAAAAACAGCACTCTAATAGTGTTCCTTAACCCTTAGCTCCACGCGCGCTTCAATTCGGACCATTAGTTGATGATGAATCAATCGATCGATGGGAATGAACGTGACACGTAGGGATGAAGGTTTTTAAATTTGTAGGTCGGCCCACGACCCAAAAAATCTCTTAAATAAACTAAAATTTCATTCTATCCATACAAATTGATCAACTAAATATACTAGAAAGATGACCCACAACTATCTAATGGGTACCTATTTACATCCCTAATGACACGCCATGATGATAATTATGAAACGACATGATTTAAATTAACGATGTGCATCAGTGGGTAGTTGGGTGCCATGCAAACAAACCCTACCGAAATTTTGCCAAAAACATGTAACCTTTCTATAATGATCTGGAAAAGCTGCAGCTGGTTGCGTTAGCTTTAGCTTTAGTTAGTAGCGCCGACCGGCCCTTTCTGTTCTTTTTAATCGTTGATTGATCAAAGGCACCAGGAGTGACATATAACCTTTAATTATTGTTTAGTACTGTTGCAGTAAGTAGGAGTATAACCTTTGACGACAGCCCTTGTTCTTAATTAGTGATGAAGGACAAACGATAAGATCGGTGGTCTGGTTGGAGGAGTGAATAGTAGGGCATGCTGATTATTGACGTTGGGCCTCATGGGTTAGATGCTGTGTCATCGTGGTAGTGGGGGTGAGGCTGGTGGCATGTGCATGGATCATTAGCTCCATCATCCATGAGGATCGTGCTATAGCCTGTAACGAGCAGTAAGAAGAAATCAGAAAACGATGGATCATGGATGGTTAATCATCTGTATTTCCTCATGTGATTTATACGTCGTTTTCTGCTGTTAACCTTCTGAGTAACTTGTTCATGCGAATATGATATGCACTAGAGAAGTGGTTTCTTTTCCGGGGTTCCTTCTTTGTGACACATTTTCTTCCCATTTGCTAAGGAAATTGCTACAATATTACGATTTGATATCCCTGATGGCCCGCGGCCGCTTTATCATGGCGCCCATACAAATTAAAAATCGTTCAGCCTCCGTAGAGCAACCATCACTCTCAGCACGGAAAAGGCAGCACAGGAAAAGGCTAAGCAGCTGGCATTTGCACCAACCAATACAAGGACAGGGTCACCTGCTAGCTGCCATGCATGCATACCATTGCGTACGCGTAGACAGCTACGTATATGGCTGTACATTTGTACTACGTATAGTACCACATATGGATAAGGATATACTACGAAGCCATGGAGATTCACTGATAGGTACAAGGATGAAGGATCGTGTTATTAGTGCAAAACAGTTTCGTATACCGTACCCCCTGCCATGCAGCTATGGAGGTAGTACGTGCGTGACCACGTTAATTGCAAGCATAGCTGCACCATAATCAGTTGCGGCTCATCAGTGGCAGTGTGGACGGTGAGCTGGAGGCGGCTGAGCTAGCAGTTCCTTCCTGCTCGCTACCGCCACGCTATATAGCCATCACTCTCCCCGCTCCCTTCCTCCCACTGCTCTGCTCGAGCTCTGCTCCCAAGATCCACGAGCAGGACAGGATGGCTCTCCTCGGCCCCGTCGTCCTCCTGCTCCTCATCGCCTCCTGCGCCGCGCAGCAGGCGCCGCCGGCGCAACCGCCGCAGACGCCCCAGGCGCCGCCACAAGCGCCACCAGCGGGCAACCCGCCTCCCGCGCCTCAGGCGCCTCCGAACGGGAACCCGCCTCC
>BCLF01000007.1:4555116-4586603 GCA_001602275.1 Zoysia japonica | reverse complement strand
CGGGGGCGTCTCGGCGCCCGGCGCGGCGGGCGCGGCGGGCGTGGCTGCGGACGGCGGCTCGGTAGGAGTGGTGGCGCCCGCGGCGGAGACCGTGACGGCGAGCTTCATGCCGCCGCTGCAGTGGCCCGGGGTGCCGCAGACGAAGTAGCGCGTGCCGGGCTTCGTGAGCGCGATCTTGGTGTTCTGGTCGCTGTACGACTGGATGGAGTTGCTGGTGGAGCACGCGCTGTAGTCCGCGGAGCTCACCTCCGCCACCGTGTGCATCATGCTGTACTGGAACACTGCATGCAACACGTTGAACCTAATTGTCAGCGTCGATCGTGCGGCAAGAAAAAAATAATAATGAATTACTGATACTGCCATATGTCTATATATACATCCTCAGTCTCAGATAAGGGCCATGCAATTTTTGGTAGACCGCAGTTGAAGCAAGGATCGCCGTACTTAACAGCAGTACAGTAGCACTCACCAAGATTGTCACCAACATTGAAGGTTTTGCCTTTGGCCCATGTATCGTAGTCGACGCCGCTGGTCCACCCCGACGAGTCCCCGACCACGTAATCCTTGGCCAACGCCGGAGCGACGGCGGCGAGTAGGACTACCAGACCCGCCAGAACGGCAACCATGGTGACAGCTTAACAGACTCGGGGCCGGGCGGCCGCCAATTTAGATGGACAATTACGAAGGTACTACCAGCAGGCTTAGCTGTGGGCAGTGAATGCAGTGAGAAGCTTGGAGTGACGAACAGTGTTATATAGGACCAGTGATGTGATGCAGGTAGCAGCACTAACTAAAATGATTTGGTAAACTGTGGTGCAGTTGGGTTTGTTATGTTCTGTCGTCACCAACTCTCCCCTACTCTGCCGTTCCTTGCTTTGCTGAATCATGTCTGCAGAGGCACGGACACGTGTTCAGCTATTCCGCCATATAGTGTTGTGTGGTTTCAATTCAGATGGATAAATTTGCGTTACATAGTGCTTGCTAGTCACTGGCCACCTTTCTGAATATCGAAGTCCAGACACGCGATGACGCAAAACGCAACGGCAGGTTAAGAGAGTGACTTCTCTGTTTCTAGAACCAGCCAATATGAGTACAGAATCAGTTCAAAGAAAATACTGTATGAGAGTGTACAACCCTTGCCAAAATATGCATGTCACTATGTGTTTGCCGGTATTCAGTGTTGAGGTAGCCTGTTATAAGAATTTTTCTCCCTGCAACTTTTAGTGCATTTCTATTAGGAGACAATATGAACATCGAAGAAGCTTTGATAATATTTACTCCCGTTGGTTTTAAACATGTTAATATCAGGGCTAAGAATATGGAACTGAAACAATATAAACAAAAACCATAGAGAGTTGCTGTACTAGTTCTCAACTGAAGCAAGTACTGATAATATATGGAGCCATAGCCGGAGGAGCGCTAGCATTATGTGAATAAAAATAATTAAATTTAATGGAGGGAAGAGTCAGGGAAGGTACAACTAAGAAGCAGGCAGAGTTTTGGTTGAACCGTTGAACGACCCAGTTCGACTCTGTCTGCATTGGACCATGCGTGGGGCCTGAATTGGATCGTAGACCGTCAGTGATCGATCGTGTTTTTCATTATCAAGCAGGTGAGGTGACGTACTAGACGGCAGTTGGTGCCCACGATGGGCCATTCGTGTAGCTGCCAAAAAAAATGTCAGCTGCAGCGAACGGGGCCGAAAGCATTGACCTGTATGGTTGAACAACTACATCTGTCAAACGGCTCACTGGTATTTTATGCGAACACGAGCAGTAGACGACCAGCAACCCCTGCTGATTTTCGCCGAAGTTGCAAACAAGGAAGAAATGAATGTGTACAATGTGCATATACAACTTTGCTTAACAATTTAACAATGCAGTTGGACTAACATCATCGATATAGAAAGAAGGGGCCATACAACAATGGTGGGGTAATGCAGTCGCACGCCGATACAGATACGTGTAGTTTAAAGCTCAGCATTTCACGAATGCTCCACGCAACTAAAAATCTTAATCAACCCCATGGTTTACTTGGGCACGGTAGCCGTGACCAGGAACTCGGCGCCATCAGGTATCACGATGACCAGCCCTTCGTCGTCGCTGCCGGTCTCGATGCTGTACGATACGTGCATGGGCTTGGTACCCCTGAGAGCCAGCTCCTCCAGCCCGAGCTCCTGCCATTGCGCGGCCTCAACCTTGCTGTCCATGGCGCTGCCAGAATCCTGGAGGGCATCCGCCGTGAACGTCTCCACGCTCATCCCTGCCGGGTTGTCCCCTTCGCCCTTGCCCGCGACGGATATGACCGAGAACCGCGGCGGCACCTTGGCAGCGCCGAGCTTGTCGATGGCCTGGTCGAGGCAGGCCCTGGCGAGCGCGCGGTGGTCGGGCGGCGATGCGGTAGAGGTAGTGGCCCTGAAGAGGACGGTCTCGGCGACGACGTTGTCGGTGGTGGTGGTGTCGTTGATGGGGATCGACTTGATGCGCTTGGTCATGACGTCGGGGCGCTGGAAGTAGCTCGCGTACTGGATCATCGGGTGCGCGGCGACCTTGTTCTTGGCCTTGAGCTCGGCGTGCGTGCGCGCCCAGGACAGGAGGAACCGTGCGAGGGAGAGCGGGTCCGCCAGCATCAGGCTGCAGCTCACGCCGACGGCGTACCCGCCGTCGCCCTGGAACCTTGTCAGCTGCAGAAGAGATAACACGTTTCAGAGTTCATGCGCCGACGCATAAATGTCACTGCAGTGGTACTAGTAGTAGTAACAAAATGAAGACCCGCGTTGCTTTTTCCCCCCACTAGATATGGACCATTTGGTAGCAGTACAATCATTCAGTGATCAGCATGCATGCCACAGGCTGATCGATCTGATGCGCGGTTTGTAGCACAGAAATGGACCGATTCGAACACATGGTGATGGTGTCACTTGCGTTTATTGTGCAATCAATACGGGTGCTGCGCTGGTTACGCGTCACGATCGAATTCACTCGATACGGGTGCTGCGCTGGTTACGCGTCACGATCGAATTCACTCGATACGGGTGCTGTGCTGGTTACGCGTCACGATCGAATTCACTCGAACCTGCAGTGCTGTCTATGGTCCTGTCACGTAACGGCCCTACCTCATCCAACATAACCATGTTACCTAGCTAGAGTACGGACCAACTGACCAAGTGCAGGTGCATACGCAATATACGGAAACAGTCTACCGCCACGGATCGGATCGCATGACCCGCGTAACGTGCGATCGACGGATGGACGGATGGGCCAATCAAACGCATTCATACGTACCTGCACGAAGCAGAGCGCGGATATGTCGGGGTCGTCGGCGTTCACGTCAGTCCACGGCGCGAGCGCGGCCTCCCTTCGCGCGCGCTCCTCGGCGGCGCCGCCGCCGGCGAGGACGAGGAAGTCGTCCACGGCGCCGTCCGCCGTGGCGAGCACGAGCCTGACACCGGTGTCGTTGAGCTTGACCTCCCACGCGGACCCGTCGTCGGCGCGGCGCCGCAGCCGGCCCGCCATCTCCGGGTGGTCGGCCAGCGCCTCGCTCAGCGACTCCTTCACCCACACCGCCTCCTCCCACGGCGCCCCGTCGCCGCGGTAGTAGAGCACCACGCGCGCGCGGCGCTGCAGCGCGGAGGACGGCGCGGACGCGGGAGCGGACACGGGGCGCGAGCGCCCCGGCACGACCACTCGCGTCGGCAGCGCCGTCTGCAGGCCCTCGATGTGGACGTGCCCCGCCGCGGCGGACGCCATGTGTGCTCGCCTCGGGTTGGGTCGGTTTGGTGCCTGTGCGCGTGCGGGGGGAGGAACGCAGGACAGCGGCAGCTGTGCCGCCTTATTTATACGTGCTCCATGATCCATCGTTTGCCTGTCCAGTAAAGTACTACTCCAGCCTAGTTGCTGTATTTATCGGCGGATCAACACTACGGCGCCACGGGGGGCGTGGACATTCTTCAGCTTGTATCGACAGATACGATTCGGTGAGCGACAATTCCTGGTCATTCTCGTTGATAACCACACCGTAACCAGGATTTTTCTTTTGTTGCTTTCTTTGTTTCTCCAAACACGGCCAAACCAATACCAAAACTTCGGAAGTGTGATCCGGTTCTGGAACCTAAGTTCCTCAAAAAGTAGTGAAAAGACTGCCGAGGAATCCGATCCGTGCTGTTGGCATGCAGCTTCGTGGTGGTACAGTAGAAGACGGAAGACACCACTGATCCCCCGATCACGTCATGTACAGAAGTACGAGTACTAGTAACCGTTTCCATCAAGTCGAGTCGGCGCCGTTGGAACGCTGCATTGAACTCCTACACGGGCGTGTCAAAGATAGCTGCTGGCGGACGACCACCATTACTCGTTCCCAAAGGAACAGCCAACCGTGACTTGAGTAACTGGTCGATTCGTGACGCGTCCGGCGTCTGGCGAGCAGCGCACCACTGTTCTGAGGCAGCGCACGAGGTGCTCTAGACTTCTAGTTCGCGGTAGTCACTGCATCTCTTATTCCCATCTATGCACGACTGACGCCCGTCTCATCGAGCCACAAAGTTGGTAGTAGTTCGGTGTTGTTCGGTCAGTTTACCGACCGATTACTGACGATCCAATGATATAATCTGTCGCCATTTCTTAAACGCGACACCTTAATCTCTCATTGCGTGCCTGGTTCAGATAACCGTGTGTTGCGTTCACAATTCCGGACGCATGTCATTGCGTGCGGCGGTGGGCGTGCGAATTCCGGACGCAGTTTGTTGGTCGCACCGGTGTCCGGCGGCAGGTGATCAGGCACGCTGAGCTGCACCAACAACAAACAGCGGAGCGGCTCTGGAAGTTTGCGAGCGCTGACGCTCATAAGCGGACGAACGCAGGATGTCCGGCCGGCAGGACGTCGCTGCGCGCCGCTCGATCCCGCGCGCGGACGGCCCCCCGCGCGCCGACGTGCTTTTGCACGAGAGGGCGTGCAATCGGGCCCACGGGCAGCGGGGAGGCCGGAGCGGCCGCCGGGCAGGACATCCTGCCCTTTTTTTTTTTAGTCCTGACGCTCTGCTTCTTGTCGATTCTCCATGGGGCCGCTTGCCATGTCCCAGTCCTAGATTTCAGCAAGCTCCAGCGCACCACACCGGAGAGATCAGCCGCGCGGTGCAGGACATAGGCAGGGACGCGGTATGCCAGAACAAGGGCTTCTTCCAGGTGTGGATCTAGTGCTATGTACTCGTATGCGTATATTGCTTTTTATCCGTGTAAATTTGTGACAAAGACCCAGAACCTTTGCTCTTTGTTTTCAGGTAAGAAACCATGGAATTGGCATGGACATCCTTGACGGCGCTCTTGATGCCGCAGCTGCATTGTTCGACCTGCCGATGGACGACAGGGTGGACCTGATGTCCGACGGCGTTTTATGTTAAGTCGACGGCAACGAGATCCGTAGACATGTCCTAAACACTACTTCTATCCGTGAAGAGGGGATTGACAAGTGGCCTAAGAGATCTCTCCGTTGGTGGCAAAAGCAGCGACTTGATACGGCCTCAACATTGGGCCGGTCTTTCGTTTCATTTTCGGGGCGCTTCCGGCCCACGGACCATAATCCTGCTGTCTTATTTTCCCTCTCGATACTCTTGTTGTCGAAGACCTTTTTTCAGCCAAAAAAACTCGTTTTATAACGTTGTAAAGAAATTTTAAAAATAATTTCAAAAATCTCAGAACTATTTGTAAGATAAAAATATATTAAAATATCTACATTAAATTTAACTTTCAAACTGACCAATTCAGAAGCTACAGAATAAAACGCCGTAGTTCGGGCGAAGAGACCATTTGGAGACTTTGGCCTACTGCATAATCTCGAGTACTCTGATGCGATGCCTCTATCCAGGTTATCAGATGGGATTTCTTCAACACAAAGTCCGGCCTCCGGCGACGCGACGGATGCTTCACAGCGACGTCGTCTAGAACCTTTGGCATCACAGCGCGCGAACACCAAATTTGACTCCCAGACGCTTGATCGTGTACGGAACGGCGGCGATCGAGTCGTGGCTCGTGCCGCATCACCCGTGTAGCCGCCGGACACGGTGCGAAGCAACCGCAAGGCCGCCGACGCGTTCGACCCGCAAGGTCAGTTCCGTAATTTGTGCGCCCGCCCGCCTCGAGTTTTTATCGTTCCGCCCCTCGAGGAACTCCCACGTTTGCATCTCCCACCACCTGCAGGCCACCTCGTCGCCTCGCCCAGATCCGTCAAATCGTTCGTGTAACCACCTCCTCTCGCTGGCAGGATCGGAGCTGCTGGTTCCGCCAGATTCGACCGAGATGAATCCTGAGTAGTAAGGCCTCCTCCGATCCTCCTCCTTCCTTCGCTCCCCCCGTCCCTATGATTTACACAATGTTTCGCCGGCCGCGCTGCGGTGGTAGAAGCGTTCAGGTTGGTTGAATCTTACGGGGATCTCGTGAGGCTCGCGGTGGCGGGTCCACGCCAGCTTTCGATCCGGATCCAGGGATTCGTTTTGCGAATTCGGGATTTGCGATGTTTAGGGGGGGGGGGGGGGGTCGCTGTGCGGATGATGTATCGTCATGGAGGATTTTGTGTTGTTTAGTGTGATGCGTCGCGGATGAATGTGTCTTTCCGTGCTAGATTATGCTTTGTTTCGTAGGATATATATATGAGTGTGACAATAGTATCTGCTCCCAATGAACTGTTTTCTGCATATTGTATTAGAAGGTACTCCTACCCGCATTTGCAAAGTGATTTATCCCATGTTGCAGTACTGTAAGGAGCATAAGTCATATACGAAAGTTTGAACCTCTGCACTTCTGTAGAACAGTTATAGTCGTGTCATTATATTGCATGATGGAACGGTTTTGGTTTGAATTGGGATTGAATTTGTGTGAACATAATTTTGAATGTGGTGCGCAGACAAATTTTGTTGCACTGATTACAATGACCAATTATATATGCCATCGTATTCACTTGCTAGATTGGAATGTACTTATTATTTGGTATTTATAGATCAAATCTGCTTGGTCCCAATTTAATGACCAGATAGGTGACTGAATGGCATAGGAGAATAAAGAAAGTAGAAAGAAACAGTTTTCTATTGGGCTACAGGCTGATTTGTGTCGTGAAAACTTAGAACTCTTAGGTCTTGAAGAAGAGATGACCAGTAGGATCAGCCAGTGAGGCTCAGTTAAATGATGTTTCTTTTTCTCAATATAATTCAGTTTCAGTACTAACTCTAGTTTCTGTTTCTCAATTTCAGCGACTACCTTTTCAAACTTCTGCTTATTGGTGACTCTGGTGTTGGGAAGTCATGTTTGCTTCTCAGATTTGCGGTAAGAATTGCATTGCTTCTCGTAATCACTCACCTTTTCCTTCTGTCCCTCAAAGACAGGTTATCTAGTACTATAGCTAAGCAGTACACATAAATGCATTTTGTCAGGAATGTCAGAGTTGCAGCTAAATATTAGCACTGATTCTTTTTAAATGTTTCATCACTTTGGAAGAATTTAGTTCCTTATCCTTATGGACCTTTTTTTGAGGAATGGAACTTTTATTTAGGAAAGTCCTTATGCACTGAATTTTACTAATCTACCATGCCTTTGTGATTAGGATGATTCATACTTGGATAGCTACATCAGCACAATCGGAGTCGATTTTGTAAGTAAATATTCAATTAATTTACTGAAAAATCATATGCTTCAGTCAAGTTCTTTGTGACACAGTAATAAGTTCTTGATATTTTTTTTTTCAGAAAATCCGGACAGTAGAGCAAGATGGGAAGACCATTAAACTTCAGATTGTAAGTTGCTGCGCTATATTTTTATAGGGTTTGATGGCTTTGTGAGCCCACCCTATTTCACCCTGGATAATCTGTAAATAAAGTGGAGTAAATGTTATATATACTTTCATGAACATATCCCTGATTTGTAGGAAGTATATATATAACTTATGTTCCAACTAGTTATACGACTAGCAGGACCACAACTTGTGTAGGGACATGCTATATATCTAGATCTGTGCTCATAATATTTTTTTTTTCAAGTTAAGACATGATATTGATTTTGATAAACTTTTTATCAACAATATCTGTAACCTATCATGTAAGGAAAATTTCTACATATTGAATTATTGATTCTATTGAAATTCTGTAATCTAGAAGTGAGAATCTAAAATCAAATTATCATAATCCTGGTCCATCCGTGAACTAAGGTAAATGCAACTCATATCAATATACAGGAGTCCAGATTCACTTGAAAGATACCAATACATGTTTATAAAACTACTGGTTCATTCTTCCTCTTAATAATGATTGTCATTGCTGCAGTGGGATACTGCTGGGCAAGAACGTTTTAGGACAATCACTAGTAGCTACTACCGTGGAGCTCATGGAATTATTGTAAGTTGAACAGCTTAACTGAAGTCCTCATGAAATGTTCTCGACCACCTTAATCGTTTACAATACCATTTGTGTTAATTTTTGCTTGCAGATTGTATATGATGTGACAGATCAAGAAAGCTTCAACAATGTAAAGCAGTGGCTGAATGAAATTGACCGTTATGCTAGTGACAATGTAAACAAGCTCCTTGTTGGGAACAAGAGCGATCTCACTGCCAACAAAGTTGTGGCAACTGAGACAGCAAAGGTGATTTTTCAGTTCTCCAAGCTTCATGCATAGACTATGCCTGGGTTGGCAGTACTTCATTATCATTAATTTCCTAGGATTATTCAATTAATTACTATAAATACCATGCAGGCATTTGCTGATGAGATTGGTATCCCATTCATGGAGACGAGTGCCAAAAACGCCATCAATGTTGAGCAGGCTTTCATGGCTATGGCCGCATCCATCAAGGATAGGTACAGCTAACACTATTATGATTGAATGTTCTTTTATTATCTTGACACTTCTGGAATTTAGGAAAATTTACTTATCATACTTCTGTTGCTCCAGGATGGCTAGCCAACCAGCTGCCACAAATGCAAGGCCAGCGACGGTGCAGATCCGTGGGCAGCCTGTCAACCAGAATACATCTTGCTGCTCGTCCTAAGATTGCCTGATTCCTTTGGTTCCATGTGTAAACTCGATGTGATGACTGCGGTTTCTCCAGGCAAATATGTTTGCGTTATTCGTTTGGAACACCCTTTCTGGTAGCATATTTTTATTGATCAGATGATTATTAGAGTTACGAATATGTAAGGACGGTGCTGGGAGGATCCTCGGTGTTCAAATACACAACTCAGGAACAAACAGAGTCAGTTGATTTCATTCTTTGAAATTTTATACAGCCTAATTTGTGAACAGCTATTGTAATATTCAATTCCGTGTTCTTAGCCCTGGTATTAACATTCGTTCTTCAATTTTGCTTGTTGGATGGTTATTTTCATTTGCAATAATTGTGCCGGTGACTTTTCCCTTGTGGTCTTGCGCATCAGAGCAGATCAATGTGGATGTGATGCGCATTTCGTGGTCTACTAATATGAGCTGTGTGCGTCTATCATGCAACGTAGACGACTGTTCGACAATGACCTGTGGCATGGCCCGCCACCACCTTCTATGGATATCTTCCTGTATGCCATATTGGCATCAAGCAAAGGTTGACAAGTGATATTCTGCTGTCGGAGCCACAAAAGCGAGGAAATCTATGGTTTTCTCGATTCATCTATGCACTATAGAGGGCTTAGAAGCTCCATGTGGTTGCATCCATCTTCATCATCAATCCAAAACCAGTACAACTGTCCAAGAACAGTCGAGAAACCCAGGGTCCCTTTCTCCTCCATCTGATTATGAGATTCTCATTGGATCTCGCTCGCAACGTGGCGATAAAACAGGTGCTGTTGCGCCGTTCCCTTCAAATCATTGTGATGAACATGAACCGCGCTCGCGCAGCTCTGCGACCAGTCCAGAACAAGCCAAAACACGTGCACTGTGACATCTTCGTGAGTGGCTTTACGGAAAGGCGTGTAGTGGCTGTGCCCGTCCCGCCGGCGCCCCACAAGATTCGCCGGGAAATTCACGGCGCTTTTGGTCCACCACCGCCACCGCAAGCGGCGGGGGCAGTTGAGGTGGAGCTGCGAGATTCAGCACGCGGAACACACGATGGTGGTGCAGGCTTGCAAGGGCGACGCAGAGCAGGATCCGGAAACCATGGCTGTCCCGCGTGTAGGAAATATTCCTGTCGCTGCCGAAAGAAGAGACACAAAGAATAGATCGGCACAGTTTTTTCCCCTTCCTGATGAAAAAACAGTACAGCACTACAGTCTCTTTTATAATGGCCAAGCTAATCCTCCCTCTCAGATCTCAAGTTCGCGTGAAAATGGATTTAAAACTTCACTCTCGTATTAGCACTTGTAAACGCCTTAGTATTTTTTAAAATGATTGGAGAGACCATCAGTAAAGTTATTCGAACTAAAATTAGTACTAGCAGTATTTTACAAGTACAGGGTCCATCTCATTGCTCTACTTTGTAGGAGTGGCGATGTCCGTCAACTCACCCGCGCATTCCCTCACGTTCCCCCACGTCGGATTTGCATTGTTCACGCCGTGAATTAGCACCAAGGCACGCCTCGAATTATTTTATTCATTGGCTCGTCACCACTTTATCGCTCCGTCCACTGCGACCCCGTGATTACACGGCCCGTTGATTGGCCACTGGCGTCGCAAAGCGCACATCAAGTAGCTCTAACACACACACCCCTGTCATCTGCATAACTAAAAATAATATAATGTGGTCCATTTGCATTGGATTAATTTGAGACCGGAGACATCATCCCAGCATTACGCACTGCTCGTGGCGAATGAGATTAGAGAAATTCGTACTGGATCATTCGTGGATCCGGTTCGCGGTGTTGAGATGTTACCTAACTTGTGCCTTTTTTAAAAGAAAGAAAGAAAAATGATACTTTAAAAAAGGATGAATGAAAAAAAGGAGAGTGGAAAATAGTAGAAAAGGACTTTTAAAAGGAACCCGACCGTCGAAATCCAAATGGACCGCCGGTTGTTATCCTCCTGTTTCCTTGCTTCAAATGCAGTTGCGTTTCAAAGATTATTTGCGCCAACTCTAAAATCATCGCGTGGTTGTAATCGCGCACGGGCTCTAAACTTTTTACCAGGACCAGAAAACTTCGCACGCACGCTCCTCGACGAATGCTAAAACGAGGACCGGGCCGAGGCCTGGAACGGATCGTTCGACGATTGTCAGACGGATGAGCGCAGCTCCAATCGCTGACGTCCGGGACACCGCGAGGAAAAATAGGTGTGCATCGGAGTTTAGGCGATATCAAGGGGCTGTTCAGTTTGTTACTTTCGGTATTTTGATCATCGACACAGTAGAATTTATATAATCGAAGAGTAATTAGGTGCACTCTTCGTATTCGATGTGATTTAGTCTACGAAAAATTCAGAGGGTTAATCTGATTCGGGTCAACTGAGAGGTGTAACACCCTACATCCAAAGAGAGCGGTTATGTCACACGAGCGCGCAGTGAGATTACAATGACGAAAAGGTTTTTTGCACGGGAAAGAATCTTAACGCTTGAGTGTAGTGTACTGTGTCATTTATGAATCTATCAGAGCCGTATCGTCTAACATCCTTAGCATCTCTTTATATATGGTCAGACTAGAGTTACATGGCTTAGAGCCTATACAACTCGACGACTCTCTGACGGGTGGAGCCGTGATCTTCTGACGAGGTTGATCTTCTGATGCCCGCTAGCACCAAAACAAATGATCGACGTCCTTCGATGGTCCTTTCGAAAGGCAAATGCATATTTACTATTTGACTTTACCACCCAACGGGTAGCTTTAGCTTCTGTCAGAACGCTTTACCTTCTTTTAAGCAGCTTTACCTTCTTGTCGAGTTGCTTTATCTCCTATGGCACGTCTGTCAGGAATTTCTGTGTCTGGTCAATAATCTCTGCGTCTGTCAGATGTTGACTGTTGAAGCGGTGGCCAGCCTCTGAGAGTCGCTTGACTGTTGAAGCAGTGGTCGGCCTCGAGAGTCAGCCGGGTCTTATCATCGTCCGGCCCCGACCCTAGAGTTGTCGGGCCGGTGCCGTCGGGCAATTCTGGCTATCGAGAATAATCGCATTCGGGCTGCCACACGGGTTTTAGTGTAACTAAGTCCTCCACAGGCCACGATTTGGGATGTGGGCCGCATCTCACACCTAGGCTTTGTATTTGTACCGGGCCCATTAAATACACGAGATACATGGTTTCGACAATTACATATGTGTGTCTTACCAAAATTTGAAGTTGCCAAATCATAGTGTTGCTAAAATTGAAGGTAATGAAATATTGTTTGGTTTGTAACCTTACCAAATCATTGGCACAATGAAAAAAATAGGAGTTTAATTACAACTTTACCAATTGTTTCTAAATTTGTACCTATGACATATGAGATCCACATGTCATATAATATTTTTTAAAGAAAATATAATCAAGTGACATTTTATTTTGTAGATTTAATTAAAAACAATTTAATGATGAAAACGTATCGTAATTTAAATGTACGGTTTTAAAGATATAATCTAATAAACAAATTTCGGACTTTGTGCCATGTGTGATTTGATGCCATCTAGCACTGTAGCTGTTTCTCTCACTTACCAACGTGTTGGGCGGCAGTTTTCTTCGCCCGCGCATGCGCCAACGGTGGCAGTGTTCTGTAGCTCGACTACGTCAAATTTTACAGGCGAGCCAAGGCACAGATCCAAACCGCATCAAAATTTCATCGACTGACTAAACTTTAGAACGGTCTTTGCGGGTAAAGAACCAAACGTACCCAAGCCGTGGAAGGTGAGATTGACAGGCGCTCGTCATACATCCCTTGGCCCAAGACCGTACGCCCAGGCGGCGCGTGATCTTACGACGGAATTTGACAGGCAGGACACGCCGCCGAGTCAAGGCGCGCGGGGACGGAGGAAGGAGGGCGCCGCACGGCTGGCATTGGCAACGCTGTTGCGTGCGACGGAGTTTTAAAGCTGCGGCTTCCATCCCCGGCCCCGCCGAGCAGGCAGGGTGCGTGGGCCACTGAGACTCTGTCGCGTGCCTCGGGGCCATGAAGTCGCGACGTCAAAGCTGCAAGTGGCAACGACCCTCCCCCCCGGGGGCGACGTCAAAGCTGCGAGTGGCAACGACCCCCCCCCCCCCCCCCCCCCCCCACTCCACGTTATAAAATCGCACCGCTCCAACTGATCGTAGCATATTTTCGACAGAGATCGTGAGCGCGATTGACAGAAGGAGATACAGCCGAGCAAATGACAATCGCCGCGGCGGTATCCGCGCCCACCACCGCGCCTGTGCACGTCGCGCCGCGCCACGCCTCGCCGACGGTGCAGCCGCGCCACCGGGAGCACTCGCCACTGAAACGCGGCAGCAGCGCGCCGGGACCGGCGCTCTGCTCAACTGCAGGGTCGTCTCCAGCGGCGACGGATGGCGCCAGGGCGCACCTCGCCAACCTCGACCGGGTGCTAGGGGCAAAACCGCCTCAGGTGCCGAGGCCCGCGAGCCACACCGCCTCAGCACCCAAGCAGCAGCAGCAGGAGGACCGCGAGCAGGAGCCGCTCAACGTCAGGCACGGTCTGATCAACGCGCTGAACCTCTCGTTCTTCGTGCCCTTGCCCGGGATGCGGGCGCGAGCCGCGGCCGACGAGCACATGTCGCCGCGCAGCCTCATGCACATGCAGCAGCTGCTGTCCGCGGACTCCCCGCGCGCGTCCCCGAGGAGCACGATCGCGCCGCTGTGGCGGAGCCTGCACGGGGAGGGAGGGTGGGCGGGTCTCCTCGACCCGCTCGACTCCGACCTACGCCGCGAGCTTCTTCGATACGGCGACTTCGTGCAGGCGGCGTACCAGGCCTTCCACTCGCTGCCCACGGCGTCCGCGAGGCACCGCGGGCTCATGCTCCCCGACCGCTCGTACCGCCCCACGCGCAGCCTCTTCGCCACCTCCGCGCTCTCCATGCCGCCCTGGGCCAAGCGCCCCAACACGCCCGAATGGCTCACGCAGCAGTCCAACTGGATCGGCTACGTCGCCGTGTGCGAGTCGGAGCGCGAGGTCGCGCGCATGGGCCGCCGCGACATCGCCATCGTGCTGCGCGGCACGGCCACCTGCCTCGAGTGGGCCGAGAACCTCCGCGCCTCGCTGGTGCCGCTCGACGGCGAGACCAGCGACAGCCCGGAAACGGGAGCGGAGAAGCCCAAGGTTGCGCGGGGGTTCTTGAGCCTGTACAAGACGGCCGGGGAGAAGCTGAAGAGCCTGTCAGACGAGGTGATGGACGAGGTCCGGCGCCTCATGGAGAAGTACAAGGGCGAGGAGCTAAGCATCACGGTCGTCGGCCACAGCCTCGGCGCCGCCCTGGCGCTCCTCGTCGCCGACGAAGTCGCCACGTCCATCCCCGACGCGCCGCCCGTCGCCGTGGTCTCCTTCGGCGGGCCAAAGGTGGGCAACCGCGCGTTCGTCGACAAACTGAACAAGAGCGGCAAGGTCGACGTCCTGCGCATCGTCAACGCCGGCGACATGGTCACCAAGGTGCCCGGGGTGGCGCCGCGGCTCCCGCTCAACAAGGAGCAGTACGAGCACGTGGGCGCGGAGCTCCGCATCGACAGCAAGAACTCGCCGTGTCTCCGCCCGGACGCGGGGCCCGCCTGCCGCCACGACCTGGAGGCGTACCTGCACCTCATCGACGGGTTCACCGGGACGGGGCTCCCGTTCCGGCACGACGCGCGCCGCAGCGTCATCCGGCTGCTGCAGCTGCAGAGGGGGAACGTCAAGAAGGAGTACGTGAACCGGGCGCGCGAGCTCGGCGTCGACCCCGCCGCGCCGGCGGACGTCGGCCGGAACATGGCGTACGGCAGCTGCGCCCTCGCGAGCCCATCGTCATGACCACTTGACCGTGTAAATTTTGTAGAAGAAAGAAAGAAAGAAGAATTCTTTCGTTAGTTGCGAATGCGAGCGTGGAAAGTGCCTCATTTTCGTTTTCGATGTCGATGCATGTACAGGAAAATTAAGACGCAAGTGCGCGACGTAATTAAGCAAGTGAAAGATTGTGACATCGATATTTCCCTTGCCCCAGGGAACCAGTCTGTTTACTGGTAACTGGCTTACTCATCCTCTCGAGAAGAGACCAACTCTCCTCTGCAGTCGAAAGTCTCAAAGATGACCCCACAATTTCAACCCTTGAACGTCATGTTAACAAAATACGCAGCACGCGAGGCCTCCTTGCCGTCTCCGGCCACCTTGCCGGCTGCCAGGCTCGTGCGACCACCCACATCAACGACCGCGCACTACTCTCGCTTCACCCGCGCCCTCCAAATCCTTGCCACCCAGAGGCCGTCACCCGACTCCGGTGCATGACCCCCCAACAATCCAACATACGGAGTATGCCACTGACCACTAGCGTCTCAGTTCCAGTTACGAGTTTTTGAAGAGCTGTCCCAAAATCCCTCCTTTTGATTATTGTGTGACCCATGGCCGGGATCAGGGATCATGTAGCGGTCGCTGAGCCTGGAACAGCCGGAGGTCAAGAACGCCATCAATTTGGATGTGATGACTGATGAGGAGGTTGCGGGCTGCCATCGAGAAGATTGGGGCCGATCTCAAGGTCTGGACCTTTTACGTTTTGACACTTCACCTGATAAAATGATCAGATAGTGATTATCCAGCTTTTCAGTTTGAGTAGAAAACACGTGAAATGAGTTTAAGTGCATGTGCCAATTCTAGATGAGTGGATTACAGTAGACGATTAAAGAGTAGTTGCAAAAGGTTCGTGACCAGAGAAATTGATGGTTGAACTCGGTGTCATGCATGCTGACACAGATGTTCAACACGTTGCTGATTTGAATAGTTAAAAGAGAACAGAAGGATGAGTGGATAGAAGAAAACAAACACAACGTGTGCATTATCAAGGAGCATCTTTAGAACTACTCTATCTATTTGCACATGTGATTGTGCAGTTGTTCTTTGCACGCCCGGTGGACCTGCGCTGACAGTGATTTCTCATCCACTTTGCTGACCGATCATAATTGATTCGGTAATATTTGTCCCTTTGCTTGCTTTTCCAAGCGATCGACGTTCGGATACGTTCAGGAATCGAAAATCTTCACAATCACAGCATAGTGAATCTTGATATCATGCGAAGCCACATCTCAGAGCAATACTATTAGTAGCAGAAAAGGAGGCTAATGAGCTCTTATGAAGTTCGGGACTATGCTATTTCGATATTTCGAAAAGATAATATGCTATTTCTTTGAAGTCTACGCTATCGTCATTTGAGGTTGGTAGTGAGAGAAGCCCAGCTATCGGTTGTAGCCCGTCTGTTGGGCCAACTACACTCGAGTCGGCTGGAGTATAATAGGCCCATGCGGCCCTCAGCATCTGGTCCATTAGTCAACGCTGCTGTAGCTCGCGGCGGCGTCACCGCCCGCGGCAGGCGCTGGCGGTGGACCCCGGTGTCCGGTGGCCGCACCCGCACTGGCCACTCTTTCGCCGCGCACGCGGCCACGGTTGGCATACGATACATGCTATTATAATTTTATAAAATTTAAAATATAATATTCGAAATGACTTATCACTCACTTACAAAATTCTATTTATCATTAACATATTAATAATATATTTTAAAATTTATAAAATTATAATACACGTATCAAATTCGCCCTCGGCGTAATGGCGTCGCCTGCGACCAAGGCTTATACTGTACCCACCGGTACTCATCGTTTCTCTCTGCCCATCTCGCCTCGCCTGTGCCGAGTCATCATCAGTCTCCCGCGAGTCTCCAAGTCCCTCCCGGCTCTCTATCCTGCCGCTCCAGAGTAGGAGAGTCCAGCCAGCATGCGCTGTCTGCGGGGCCTCCTCGCCGTCTCCGGCCACATCGCCGGCCGCCACGCAGTAGGGGGCGGCACCTCAGCCTCCCCGTACAGCGCGCTCTTCGTCCGCACCCTTCAAATCCTCGCCCAGGAGGGACCGGTCCGCCTGCAGAAGCTCTCGGCGCCCGACTCTGGTTCGTCCGTGCGCGCACCCCAAGTCCCCAATCTCGCCTTCTCGAGAAAATTTTGCCTTTACTCTGGAGGATCACGTTTCTTAACTGCCGTGAGCTGGTGTTAGGTATCGTGGAGCTGTGGCTGGACCGGCCGGAGGCCAAGAACGCAATCGGAAAGGAGATGCTTCGGGGGCTTCGGACCGCGATTGAGGAGGTGGAGGCCGACGCGACGGCGAACGTCGTCTTGATAGCGAGCTCCGTGCCCAAGGTTTTCTGCGCGGGCGCTGACCTTAAGGTACCGGCTTCATTACCTGTGTTCAACAGGTTCGATTTTGTTAATTATTAGGATTAGATTTGTGATTTCAGTGACTTTGGTTACTGTTATTTAGTTTTTGCTGCTATACATAAAGCATGTGATATGCTTGACCAGTGTCACATTTTCTGGATGGGTATATTAGGTGATCTGCTTGATCGCATTAAGCAGCGTAACACTCCTTATGAACGGCGCATTTCAGGTTTTTGATTTGCTAATACTTGACAAGATCGTGCTGGGACAACGGGTGGCTGTGCTCTTGCACTTGGTTATAGTTTAGAAAACAAATTTGGGGGATATTTTGAGAAGATGGGAATTGTACTGACACTTACGGAGTAGAGAATATGGACATAGCCAAGAGCTAGTGGAGGGTCAGACTTGCCTTCTATCAGTTTGATTATAATAGTGGCGAACTTCGAAGTCTGAAAACCCAGCATAAATTGACATTACAAGAAACACAAATGCCTTTGATACTTTGCGTGTTGATTCCCATCTTTCATTATGTTGCTAGCCATTTTCATATGTTTGACCTTACTATCAGGTTTTGATCCAAATACATGTAGTCGTTGTCGTTGCAATATAAATAATGGAAGCAATGATGTCATGGCATCTGCTTTCTATGTTGTGCTAGTTATAATTTATACATGAATCATAGTCACGATATATTAACTATTGACAGGAAAGGAGGTCAATGGGTCCTACTGAGGTTCGGGAATTCGTTAATTCCTTAAGATCCACATTTTCATCATTTGAGGTCAGTTCAATGGTTCATGTTCTGTGGATGCTTGATTGTCCTGTCACAGACTTTAGTCACATAAAGTCTCCACATATTGATTATTACACTTTGCAACTTATCAGGCACTGTCCATTCCTACGATCAGTGTCGTCGAAGGATTTGCTTTTGGTGGTGGTTTAGAATTGGCTCTTTCCTGTGATCTTCGCATATGTGGTACTTTCTTTTTCTCTGCATTTGAAGAATTCCACCTCCGTAGGTGAACCAGTTTTGTTCAATCTGTCAGTCATATTCAAAAATGTTATCAGGAGAGGATGCAAAATTCAGCTTGCCAGAGACTGGCCTTGCTATTATTCCTGGGTACGTATCCAAGACTGCGGTTTGCTTTATGAGTACCTTTTGTTAGTATTATTTCCGAAAAACAAAAGTTTTGTTAGGATTTGCATCAATTAATACTGTAGCCTATTCTTACGAATTTAACAACCAGCAAGTGATACCTCTTCTCATCATCAAGTTTTATTACCCTAATGCAAGCGCTCTGCTGAAATTTCAGTCTCGATTCTATTTTGTATTGAAAGAAGGCCGTTGAGTTGCTCATTAAACTTGAGGAGCATATTAAAATGGAATTATCTTGATAACTCCCTGGAGGACCTATTTGAAATGATATACTCCATTATCTTATAACTCCATTTGCTGCAACATTCAGAGCTGGGGGAACACAGCGCCTTCCTAGGATTGTCGGAAGGTCCAGAGCAAAGGAACTAATATTCACTGGGCGTAGATTTGATGCCGTAGAAGCTGTAACTATGGGTAACTTTAACCTTTTTCTCCTTTTCGTTTATACTGTTGTTATGGTTTCTTTTTCTTAGGAAAAGCCTCTATAAGTTGTTGGGAGGATCATTTTGATATATATTTTCCGTGGCAGGAGTAGTAAACTACTGTGTTCCTGCTGGTGATGCTTATCAAAAAGCTCTTGATCTTGCGCGGGAGATAAATCAGAAGGTAAGAGATGTCTGAACAAAACATGTGTAAAGAATTAGCCAAAAATAAAAATTTTTGCCATCAGAATGTCCTGGAGTTGCAGTTCGTACTTGTGTTGATTAAGTTACATGAATTAGTTCGTCATAGATAACTCCCCATCATAGATAACGAGCTTAGTGCTTTCTATTTTTCAGGGCCCGCTAGCGATAAAAATGGCCAAGAAAGCCATCAATGAAGGGACCGAGGTAGACATGTCCACTGCATTGGCTGTCGAAGAAGAATGCTATGAGCAAGTCTTGCATACTCAGGATCGTCTTGAGGGCCTGGCAGCATTTGCGGAGAAAAGAAAACCTGTATACAAAGGAAAGTAGTCTAATGGCGATAGTAAGTAACACTAAACACGTCATCACTAAAAAGTGGCAGGATGTATGCAAATTCATGTATTTTTGAATAGACATCACAAAATAAGATGAATATGGAATGCTCTTTGCAAGCGAATTGAGCTGCCCCAGTTTTTTCAAAATGTAGATGGTCAACCACAGTGGCGGATGTAGAGGGGGTGCATGGGGACAGCTGTCCCTCAAAATTTGTGCAAAAAAATCAATTATATATGCTTATTATATTAATATATGCACATATATTTTAGTAAATATGAGTAATAGTAGCTACTCTAAAAACATAAGAAAATATTAATATTGATCTAAACCCATGTTAATTGTCCCCCCATAATTAAAATTCCAGATCCGCCGACCAGATTTGAGTTTTTGCCTGTGCTTACCCCTCAAGACATACTATCCGACCTTGCACTTCTCTGATTTATGAATTCTACTAATAGTGTTATGTGATGAACAGGAAGCCTGAAAGTATCAATGGGCCAGGTTTCCCGAAAAAAAATTACAATAGCCAACTCGACAACGATCCATGGGCTCCTAGACCTAGACAGCCCGATCTCATCAGTCGGTGCGCCAGCGCCACGCAGCTTGCACGGGGCGTCCAGCGTACGCAACCCCACGCAAAACCCAACACGAAGGCCTGTGGCCGCATTGTCGCTCTCGCCAGGCCGCTTCTTCACCTGCCCCCGATCTCTCGCCACCTCCGCTCGTCGCCTCGTCGTCCTCCGCCGAGCGCCGCGAAGATGGGGAAGCGCTGGGTCCCGCTCGAGGCCAACCCGGACGTCATGAACCAGGTAAGCTCTCGCCCCCACCCCAGCGGGCCCCGGTTGGGTTCGCTTCCTCCTCCCGTCCTAGCTTTCGGCCGACGCTCTCGCTCACCGGTGGCGGCGGCGGTGCTTGCTGCAGTTCATGTGGGGACTGGGAGTCCCCGAGGGGGCCGCACAGTTCTGCGATGTCTACGGCCTCGACGACGAGCTGCTCGCCATGGTGCCCCAGCCCGTGCTCGCCGTCATGTTCCTGTACCCCCTCACCTCCCTGGTTAGTAACCCATTCCATTTCGTATGGTCTCACTAGGTGATCCGCTTCGCCTCGCTTTGGTTTGTGTGATACCCTATTATTTATTGACGGGTTTTGGTGTTTCCGGTGAACAGGACGAGGAGAAAGAGGAATCCAGCGCTTCAGCCTCATCTGCTGCAGCGGACAAGGTACTGTTGTATCATCCTGTTCTGTTTTTGCTGCCATGCTTGCGACATGTTAGACAGAATGCCTCGTCATTTTGGAATTTACTGATGTAGGGTCAAAAAGATTTATTAGCAAACTGAAAATGTAAATCCCCTAGGATATTGGAAAACAGTAGCCTAGTGTTATGTATGTTACCAGACGTTCATGAATTTGTTTTACTTGCTTATTTGCAGTGTTGCTTTATCCAAACTGGGTAATGATGTTACTGCATGAATTTTACTAGTTGAATCCACTGCATTACTATGTAATGGTTGCTGATCACGTGTTTGTTAAAAATTGAACCCTGAAAGCTCAGGCATTCATCCCCATTAAAAACATCTAATCATGGCTGCGGTAGTTTTTGATAGTTACTGAATTGCAAATATATTTTTAGCTGCTGAGATATGTTTTTCTGTTGTTACTCAAATTGAAAAAGGTCTAACACTAGAAATGATTGTTGCAGTTTTGGCATGCATCTCAACTTTTATTTGGAAATAATTCAATAGGTACTCTTGAAAGCATTAATAAGTTACCATTGAAGTTTTTCAGATATTCAAACTTTTGTTTTTTAGTGCTTAGCTCAGTAAACATGCACTTTAATCCAGATGTGGAAAATCATTTCCTTCATACTTCTATTTAAATTTAGAAATCATACAATATTAGTGATACTTTAGAGCTTCTGCTACTTTTTTTTTTTTCATTTCACTCGTGCAGAACTTCCTCTCAGATCCATTCCTATTTGAGCAAATGTTCTGATTCTGGAATCAGTCTCGCGGGGTTTCATCTCTAGCTTACCCCAACTTGCTTGGGACTAAAGGCTTTGTTGTTGTTGTTGTGATTCTGGAATCTCTTTACATTGAGAATACTTCTAAGGCCGATATGTGGATGTATGTTCTTTTCTTTTTTATTTTCTTTTAATCCTCATATTTCATGATGCAGGATCTGAGCAAGAAGGTATACTTCACAAAACAGACTGTTGGCAATGCTTGTGGAACAGTTGGTGTTATCCATGCAGTAGGGAATGCCACATCTCAGATCAAACTAGGTAATTTTTTGAACTTTGGATGCCTATTCTTACACACTCCAGAGATTGCACGCAGAAGTTTAGCTGTAAAAAAATAAGTGAAAATATCACTTCAATATGTCTAAAAAGCTTTGTTGTGGTTTACTAATTCAGTTGAGTCAGCATGATCGATAATCCAGTTTTTGTGTGCCAATTCAGTTGGCTTAGCCCATTGTAACTAGCAGCCTGTCTGATCTACTTACCAATTGTTAGTACTTTATGATGTTATACTTCAGAGTGCAATTACTTCGCTTGGTTTCTGCAACTGTCTTTTTGCTTCTTACTAAATTTATACAAGCTCGAATGAACTCAATTGAACACACTTCTTGAGTGTGATGCTTGTCCCAATAGTTTTTTCGATGCAATCATTTTTTCATATTGTAGTTCTGTTTGATTTTTTATTACTTGAACAGGTGCATTTGACAGAGTAGATTGATGTCTGAATTCTGTTGAACTTCGACCTCTGCAAAGACTTACTCGATACTTTTTTTGCAGTTGAAGGGTCCTATTTTGATAAGTTCTATAAGAAAACAGCTGATATGGATCCAGTCCAGGTTATTATTAACAATATATTAATATACTTTTCTAAATAGTTGTTGTAATCCTTATTTATGAAATATCTGCTATTCTCAGCGTGCTGCCTATCTTGAGGAGGACGATGAGATGGAAAATGCTCATTCTGTTGCTGCTTCAGCGGGTGACACTGATGTAAACATTGTTTTGATACATGATTTATTCCAATGCTGCATTAAAGATTATTATTTCATGTCCAAAATAAATCGGCCTTGCGTATTGCTATCATACTGAGTTGTTGACCACCACTTTTCATCGAATCTCAATGTTAAATTATGTGGAGGAAAAGCCATTCTAGAATAAGAATAACCATAATTGGCAGCTTGTGTTCTTTTGATTGATAAGTTCAGCTGGTGACGTGATATCAAAGTGCTATTTCTCCCTTTTTAAGTATGCTGTTAGCACACTTCAGTTATAATAAAAGCTCATTGGAATATTGCAACAGTGGGCTAAACATATAAATGCTCTTTTATCAGTTAGGCCACTATTTCTTCCTGAATGTTTTTATGCTTCTTATTTTGCATCTTAATTTTTCTTGCTTTACTATGCAGGCCAATGTTAATGTCAATGAACACTTTGTATGTTTCTCCTGTGTTGATGGTAGGTGCTTTATGGTCCCTTCTTGAATGCTTATCTTATTATTATAACAACATTGATCTGTCTGTTGGTAATCTTGTAAAATATCTTTACATGCGACAGGTGAACTTTATGAGCTCGATGGACGAAAATCACAACCCATATCTCATGGCCCTTCTTCACCTGATACATTGTTGCAGGTCCAAAATTTCTTTTCATTCTGCTCGCTTTCTTTTTCTTTTCTTATTATGTAATAAATAGATGTTTTGCTTAATTATGCTACTTAATTCTCATGTTGGGTGGTTTTTGCCAGTTAAAAGCACATAAATATGCTTGCTGCAATGTATTTTCTTGATGTAGCATCGAGTGTTTTTCTCGCCTTGCCTTGCCATTTTAAGTAGTTGTGGTCGTTTATTTGGATTTGTATTTCTTTTTTTTCGCTTTTCTTTCCTGTGTGATCTAATCCTATTTTTTTTGCCAAGTTGCTCTGTTGATAATATTCTTTAAATATGTTTTCAGGATGCTGCGAAAGTTATCAAAGCCAGAATCGCAGAGAACCCTGATTCAATGAACTTCAACGTCATGGCTTTAGCAAAGAACTGATGTAGACCGTGCCATATAAATTTTCTTAGGTGAACACGGTAACCCTTCTCTTCAAGTTTGCTGGGCATAGTATGGAAAGTCTGCATAAAGGAAAGCGAATGCCAGAACCTCTGTTTGAAAATCATTTGACCTGAGATGTTTACGTACCTTGTTTGCTTTGTCGGCTGGTGCAAAGGAATGTATTTTACCGGTAGCTTCACATTCCTGTTTATTCGATCCTGAAAGAAGTTATTTATCATGAGGTTATCGTATAAATTTTTAGTGGGATGATTCAATTTCTCATGTATGTTTGATGAGGTGAATTAAAGATAAGGATGCAAGTGGGTACCCGCTAGAGCCATATTTAGTTCAAATTTTGTGGGTATTTACGGGTTACCTGCAAAATTTGATCTAAATGTGGGCTCGTGGGCTTGCCCACTTGCATCCCTAATTAAAGAGTATAACAGCCTCAGTCCTGCTCGGCGCTCTCTAGACAATCGCTAAAACGCATCATAAGCTTATCAATAATCCTGGACCCTGTGGAAACATTGGATGGTGCTTGCATTGCGGCTATTGCAGCTAGTAGAGCAAGCATAGGTGAAAAAAAATGCAGTACTGTAGTATTTTATATGGACGTTTCTCACCTTTTTTTATTTCCAAACACTAAACGTTTTCTCTTTGTAGTGTATGCATGTTTTGATATTGAAAAAAAAGAGGAGAGAAATGGTAAAGCGCAAGGAACTAGAACTGCTGACGCAGAACTATTGCGTGGGAGCAATTTGGGGCGGCCTGCATACAGTGTCCAGAGCATGCGCAAGCGACGCCGAGTACGCGGCCATCGCCTGGAACACGGCAGGCAGCTTCCCCTGCACGCTGCTGACCGTCGCCGACCTCGTCGCGTCGATTGCCTTGGCATGCCTTCGCATTTCGTCCTCCAGCGTCTTCCGGCACGCTGTGATCTCGTCCTTCCGCTGCGCCACCTCGTGATGCGCTTCGCGGGCCTGTCTGATCTCCTCCCTCCAGGGCCTCCCCCATTGCCACAGCGAGAAACCCCCCGGCATGTACGAGTCGTAGTAGCTCTTCTCCACCTGCCGCAGCATCCGCGACTTGCGGTCCAGCTCCCGTGAGCACTGCCTCACGCGGCGCGCCACCTTCAGCTCGTCGCTCTGGAGCCCGTAGAGCGTGTGGGTGGCGCCGGCGAAGTTCTTGATCGATTTCAGCACCTCAGCGCAATGCACGCGGTCGAGCACCTTCCCCCACCGGTCGACGAAGGCGGTGAGCTCGGAGGCCACGGGGGAGGAGGCCTGGACGCCGCCGTTGACCGGCGTCAGCGTCAGCCTGAGCCAGCCGTGAACCGCGTGGACGTAGTCGCGCTGGTGCCTCGCCACGTGGCCCGTGGCGGTGGACCAGACGTTCATGGCAGACTCGAGCGCCCTTGTGGCCTCGTGGTGGATCTCCGTCGTCGGGTCCATGGACGTCAGGCTGCTCAGCCCGCGCAGCTGCTGCGCGACCACGCTCTGCGCGTCGTGGTGCTGCCGCATCGCCCGCCACATGTCGAGCGTGGCGTGGCAGAGCTCCAGCAGCTGCCGCGCGAGGTGGGTGTCGCGGAGCTCGGCGATGGCTGACGCGGTCGCCTGCACGGCCTGGTTCGAGGTCGCGAGCTGCGCGCGAGTCCGTTCCCACGCGGCCTTGAGTTTCTGGATGTCGACGCCGATCTTCCGGCTGTACTCCTGGTCACTCAGCACTTTGAGCGCCCTGTCGTGCTTGATCTGTAGATGCTCTCTCGCCTGCATTACAAGATCGTATCATTCAGAGCAACAATTTATTAATGCAAGATAACATCGATGACTAAAAATGTTGCGTCTCGGTCACTCTGTTGTTCACCTTGACATCCTTGTACAGCTTCTTCTCCCAGGCCAGGAGCTGCTGCAAGGTGGAGCTGTGCCTCGGCCGGTCGTTCATGCTGTCCAAGCGATCGACCGATGGCGCCGACAGGCAGCATAGCGCGCCCAAGAAGCTGTGCGAGCCACCTGAGGCAAAATTCAGGGGACCAGTTAACAACGACAGGCACCCTAAAAGCCAGTGACCGTGAATTGTGTGTGGCTGGGCCTAAGCCTTACCTTTGAACTCGGCGCTGCTGGTCTCGAGCAGGCTCAACACCGCGTCGCCGGCCATGCTGGCCTTGACGAAGTACTCCTCCAACCCCGCCGCTACCTCCGCGAGGCTGCGGTGCCTCACCGTCAGCCTAATCTCCTCGTGTCCCAAGCCGACGCTGCCTTCTTCGGTTCGCGTGGAGGCCGCCGCCGCCGCCGCCGTGGCGCCAACGTCGTGAACACCGTCCTCCTGCTGCGGCCCCTTAGCCGCGTGTTGTCCCTCGATTGCGCGCAGGAGCGGCGGCGGCGACGACGGGGGGAGGACGGGGCGGTGCACGATCGTGGCGGGCGGCGTGTGGTCCGACACCGGGATCGGCTCGCCGACCGCGAACCGCGTGAGCGCGGACGCGACGGCGCTGAGCGACCTAAGGTACGCGGCGTGCGAAGCCGCGAGGTGCCGCCGCAGCCGCACGGCCTCCCGCATGAGCCGCCGCCGCTCCCGGCACCGCTTCGTGTGCTCCCGCGCCGCCGCGCGCGACGCGTCCTCCTGGCGCGACGAGGCCGCGCCCATCGATCTCTCTTGCTTCTTCCGCGGTCGATGTCGGGAGCGAGCGTGGGACTGTGAGTGGCAAACACTGATCGGCAAGCTAGGAAGGTTTACGAGGTTTTAGCAGTGATGCTGATTCCATGGAGTAAGTGTACTTATCGGCATCGGCGGAATGGACGCGTTATTTATGAACACGCAACCAACGCAGACGAAGAATGAACAAAAGAAAGGCGTGCTGCAACGCGCGGAAGGGAGGAAGGTGGTGGGAAAAGGAGGAGCAATCCGCCGCATATTCAGATGCAACTCAAGCATTACGAGAAATGGACAGCTTAAACAGAGGGCTATCGCTTGGTTGGTGCACCAGAATCCCGCGGCCATCCACGTAGCTCCGCTGCTTTGCTGATTGCTTAGTCGTCAGTGAAAAGGGAGCACGCCGATCGACCGTGTTCACAGCTGCTCGAAGCCGCTTCGTGTCGGCTCGTGCGGCTCGCACACTGACACGACTTCGCTGAACTGGAAGGTCGCGATTCTACTGCAACACGTGCTCTCATATACTGTATCAAATTCTTTGAAGCACTCCAGAAGAAAAGCACTACAGCTAATAGCACTTGGCGAAGAGAGGCGGATCGAGTTCAAATCTCGGTGCGCAAAACGTACTAGCCGGTCATCACTGTCATCCTGATCCGCCGACGAAGACGCAACGACCAATGCATGTTGCCTTTCCTTAATCCCATTTCACTCGTTAAGAAACTGGATCGTGCTTTGTGTCGGCTCGAAAGGAAGAAGGTAGGGTCTCGCACGAAGGAAGGAGCCAACCATTATCAAAAAAAAAAAAAAAAAAGAGGGAAGGACCCAACGAACCAAAATATTCATCGCTAAGAAAACCGATCGAGACCGACCCCGCGTTCTGGATACCAGCTTATCTCTACCTAGGGCTCTAGAGCCATCTCGTCAGCTCCCACTGTTCCCCCCCTCCGTCCTCAGCTTTCGTGCTTAGTGCGTCTGCTTTCGCCACCGCCCTTTTCTCGAAAGCCGTCTGAATCCGTGTGAATGATTGTTCGGCTCTGTATACTCCGCGATCAGTATGTTCGTAAAGTGCAGTTTGGTGCGGTTCCTTACCCATCGATGCCTATTGGTCTGGTTTGGATCGGGGATGACGACCACGGCGACAGCGGATAAGGCGGATCTATCGCGAGACGATGGTGAAATAGTTCTTTTCTTGTGTTGGTGGCGGTGAAGTTGGTGCCCGGCCTGGATCCGGGAGGCTGGAGCTACAGGCTACAGCTTCGTGTTCACGGTGAGTCAAGTGGGATTTCGTCGACCGGAGATGGGCGGCATGGTTTGCCGATTCGTGAACACAGGACGACGTGGACTTCATCTGGTTCTGGAACTCGCTGCGGCGCGTACTCGCCGCTTGCCCGTGGCCGTGGACATCGATCACCATGCAGTGCGACCAGTTCTGTTATTGCGAGGCCGCGCGTGAGCATGGTAGCGTTCTTCCGGGACTGGCACGAGAAGGCGCGCCAGGTACGTGTACCCAGACAAGAACGAACGAGCAGATCCATCGTGTTCGATCGACGAGCTGAAACACGAGCTGTGGGCGTGTTTAAGGTTTACAAAACCGCTTAAAACTGACATGTTTTTGCGGTTTTCGGTGAAATCGATTCGGTTCGATTTTACTAAAAGATCGGTTTTCGTTTTAAAAATTTTAAAAAAATAAAAAATTTGAAAAAATTCGAAATATCGAAAACCGGTGATTTCAAATTTTGAAATTTGAAACCGTAAAAACCGAAGAAATCGATCGGTTTACTGTAGCAGTTTGTTCAAATTTTAAATTTTTATTTTAAAACATTTTTCGACCGATTTGATTCCAATCAGTTTTAACGGTTTAAAAGAAATAGTAAACCTGGCGTGTTGGGTTTGAGTGTCGCCAGACTAGCGACGCAAAGCGTTCGCAATTTCCAAGACCGGATCTGACGGACGCCAGAGACAAGGGGTGGTCGTCACTCCAAGGGAATCCGATTCTTAGAATTTGATAAAAAAAATCCTACAAATATTGGAACGGATGAGTTTTTGAAAGATTGTGAAATTTTATAAATTTAAATATTATTTAAAATTATATATCATAATACATACTAATCTATCTAAAATGATAAAATCTTGTAATCTAAATGATTAAGATTTTGAATTTATAAAATCCAAATTTTAGAATCAAAGAGGTTGAGATTTTGAATTCTCTAGAATTCAAAAATCTAGAATCCAGATTCTGGGATTCAAACGGTACCTAACTCGTTACTTCTCTTCGTCTCAAAATAAATGACGTTTTTTACTTTTTAAATCAACGTTTGACTATTTATTTTATTAAAAAATTTATAAAAATATAAAAATAAATAAATCAATCTTGAAGTATTTCTAATAATGAATTATTTCACAATAAAATAAATAAAATTTTCACAAACTTTTTGAATAAGACGAACCGTAAAAAGTAGATGTTTGAATTTTTTTTTAAAAAAACACTTATTTTGAGATAAAGAGTGATTATTTGAAGTAACGGCCAGGCTGGGCGCGACCGCCACGTCCCGCTTTGCATCTCAGTGGATCTCGCACGCGAATCGCATATAAATTCTGAGAAAACGATCACAGACGCCTCGAAAAGCTTCGAAGCAACATGCAGAATTTCAGAGAGACTGATGGATGGATTGCGAGGGGAGAAAAGGAAAGGAGAAATTGTGGACCGGGGTGGACGGAATTCGGTGTGGACTGGGGGGAACAGAAAAGGAGCGCCATGCGCAGGTCAGTCGGGCCGTGCACCTTGCATCCGCCGTGGGCTTCGGCTTCGCGCACCTCAGCGCCTTCAGTTTCAGTTGCAGAGAACGGATTCAGAGGTTCGTGTGTGACAGAAAATGGGGCACCAAAATTCCCAATCAGGTCGGTGTCCCCCCGGATTAAGGTTAGCTATTTTGCCTTGAACTTTTCGTACCGTGAACGTTACTCGTAGAGACCCACACTCACTTGAAGCGGCGCACGGGTCACAAAGCAGAGTTTACACTTGCATTTCGCTGGCGCCGTGCTGGACCTTCACCCGGTGACATCCCAGTTTCTACTTTCCGACGTGGTTTCTCCACTTTCTGACGGGACGTTTCTGGGACACGCATCGAGTCATCGAGATAGAGGCAGGCAAAAGAGGCTTAGGGCTCGTTCGGCACCATAGGAATAAAACCAGCACAGGAATGAAAACTGACCTGGATCGAGTGGATCTTTGCCGGTTCACTCAATCCATGTCAGAAATTAATCCTCCTTGGAATCATTCCCATTGTAACAAAATAACTCTTCGGCATCACAGGAATTAATCCTGATCAGTATTATATCAATTAATTAAACCCATGCTGTATATCATCAGTAGCATACATCAACTCTTTGCAGTGTAATAAACATAATTTCAATATAGTCTCAATTCAGAATTCAGTCAAACCATCAACTCTAGCACTACCAGAATTTAAGTGATAAAATGAACCACAAACTGAAAGATTTCACAGCCACACAACAAGGAAAGAAGAAAGTACAAATCCTGTTGTAGGTGATGAAGTGTCAGCTCCATCCGCACTCCTTCCGACCTGCAACAAAATCACAGAACTCAAATACAATTGAAGGTCATCATTGAGCAGTGAGCATGACCATCACTTAGTAACAAGCAAAAGCAATTGACCGGGGCAAATCAAGGCGGAGCAAGTGTTCTAATCATATTTTTTTACGAATACCAATTGAATTGTTTCTTATAGCAGCTAGCTTATCTTTATTATGTCTGGCACCAGTAATAGATTTCTCCCAACTACAATGTAAAGGCTGGCACATTAACTATGTTACAGCATAGGGTTCCCACTTCAGCAATGCACAATCTGAAATGGTACTATGATCAATTGATCACCATTGTAAACTCCAGAAACTCCATTGTGTATGGAAGTTTCAATCTTAGTTGTGTGTCATAATTACAGAAGTATATGTTCAAGTCAGTATACTGTAGCAATGAGCACAAAACCTTAAAAATGATACAACTATGATTTTGCTGTGGACTTCAACTATTTTATGATGTGGAGTTCTATGGCATCAAAATTCTGGCTTAAAAACGCAGTGCATAGGCCTGTGGAGACGTTGGGAAAGCAGGTAGCATCAAGTTAGGAGAGCTCCTCCAAGACCTCCTACCAAGACCCTAACAGGTAAGCTACAACATACAAGATGCTAATGAAAGAGAGGTTTGGGGCAAAAGAGTAAAAAAATTTCTTCAAGAATACCAAATGAGTAGAGTTACTACTTAGACAGAAAAGAGCTGAGTCCTACTAAATCGAAGCTAGCTTTGCAATATTCAAGAACTGCTAATGAGATATAACTACTAGTATACTACTATCCAAATAGCATCATACTGCTATCGTATCCACAAAATACAACCGAAGCGGACCATTTGTGATTGCATCGTCAGCTAAATCAAAAAGCCTGACAAGGAGCCAACAAAATTATCCGCTCCTACGATCAGGTACAGAAAATAATCAGGTCTTGGCCTTCTGTAACAATCGAAGTACTCATAGATGTTATTAGCACCTGTATTCACCATGGACAGGCGGCCAGTGCAACCAACGCAGACTCATACCTATGTTGGTTTTTTTGTTTCAACCGTGTAGCAGGTCGAGACAACAAATTACAGGCGTTGCAAGTATAAGAGAAGAAAACGGCACAATTACACTCAGGCTATTAAAAAAAATGCACCTTTTCATCGAATCAAAGCAGAAAGGGAAACTACGGAACTGTTCATGAACTGAACCGGGGGGGGGGGGGACAAAGTACTCTCTCCATTTTTTAAAATTGTTGTCGTAGTTGATTTTCAACTCTAACTTTGACTATTCGTCTTATTCAAAATCTTTTACAAAATATAATATTTTTTATTATAATTTTATTTATTATTAGAGTTATTTGAATCACAATTTAAAACTTTACACATTTGACGAGATATGAATAGAAAAGAGTACAAATTCCACGAACTGACCTTCTCCGGCAGCTGCGAAGGTAGACGGGGCTGTTCCACGAGTGTGATTCCAGCGGCTGCGGGGATGCGGCTCCAGCGACCTCTATACCATGCGGGCAACTCGTCAAGATCCAAGAAAGACAAGCAGGTAAGAGGAGTGCGAACTTTGCCGGCAAGAAACAAGCGGGAGGAGGACGTCGGGTGGGGGGGAGGCCGAGTTGCCGTCGTCGTGTCACCGCTGGTTCACCTCGCCCGCGCCGGCCGCCGCGGCACCTCGCCCGCACCGGTGAAAAACAGGCGAGCGCCCACGCCGCGTCTTCATCACGCGCCGCGGCCAGCCGCCTCGCGCCGAGCACCTCCAGCCCGCGCGCGCGCGCGCTCGCCGCCAGCCACCTCGCACCGCTCGCGCGCTCGATGCCAGCCGCCCCGCTCCGCTCGCTCGCGCAGC
>BCLF01000007.1:4528171-4554823 GCA_001602275.1 Zoysia japonica | reverse complement strand
TCGCCGCCAGCCACCTCGCACCGCTCGCGCGCTCGATGCCAGCCGCCCCGCTCCGCTCGCTCGCGCAGCACGGGAGCGCTCGCTGCTCGTGCGCGCCGCTGCCAGCCGAGGCTTCGCTCGCCTCGCCAGGATCCGATCCAGAGGTAAGATGATAGGGTTTCAATCCGGGCCGAAACTGGGGTGGCAAGGCCGGGAATGGCCCGATTTCATTCCGGGCCAGGCGTAACCGAACGCCCATTCCAGTTCAGGCCTGGTTTCAAAATGGGCCAAAATATTCCGAGTGGAACGGGCCAAGTTCCAGGCCGTTCCGGATTAACCGAACGAGGCCTTATTGGGATAGATGTAGAACAATGACCTCGTCATGACCTACGGCGCGGCTTTGCTTCGGACCCCTGCTTGCTCCGCTCTAGAAGGAAGCCATGAAATGCTGGAACCCGGAAACTGGTCTGCGGTGCACGAGTCAGGAACGGTATCCAGTCTTCTCGAACATTAAAACGTCGGAATGCCCACGGTCCGAACACGCCCGGTCCTAGATGGAAAGCGAAACGATCTGGAGCATCTGGCTGTTGCCCCGTCTACCGGTGACGCTGCGCGAGTGGACGGGATGGATGCCGGTCGCTCTCTGTTCTTCTAGACGGTCTCCGCTCTGGTACTTTCTGTGGATGGACGAAGCTGAAGGGGAGGGTACAGTGCTCATCTTGTACCCTCCACTCAAATTAAAGGATAAATGTTGTTTCAAAGTACATATTTCAAATTTGAAATTTGAAATGATTCAAAAAATTAATATGAAAGACATGAATTAAACATATTTAAATTTTGGTATAAAAAACAAAATATAATTTTACTTTCAATTTGAAATTTGAATTTGAATTAAAACTATTGAAAATTGATTTGTTTCAAAAAAATGTATGTGAAACAATTCTTGTTCAAAAACACATAGAAAAACATGAATTTTGTTTCGAAAGAAACATAAATATTTTAACTTAAATTTGAAATTTGAATTTCATTTCAAGCTCAAAAGGTGAAATTCAAAATGTCTCAGAAAATATATGCGAAACAATTCTTGTTTGAAAATACCTAGGAAAGATGTATACATATTTGAAATTTGGCATTAAATTTCAAATTTCATTTTTAAATTTGAGAAAAAAATACTTTTATTTCTTTTGATAATATTTTAACATAAATTTGAATTTTGAATTTCAATTCAAGCTCAAAAGGTAAAATTTAAAATGTCCCAAAAAATGTATGCGAAACAATTCTTATAAGATACGAAATAAACATATTTGAAATTTGGTATTAAATTTCAAATTTAATTTTTAATTTTGAGAAAATATTTTTATTTCTTTTGATACCAAATTTCAAATATATTAAAATATATATATATATTTAATTCATGTCATTCTAAATATATATTTTTTCAAACAAGAATTGTTTCACATACATTTTTGAAACATTTTTAAATTTCATTTTTTAGCTTGAATTCAAATTTCAAATTTGAGATAAATTATTTTTGATTCTTTTGGTACCAAATTTTAACTATGTTTAATTCATATTTTTTTAAGTATTTCTAAACCAAAAAATATTTTACATACATTTTTTAATCATTTTAAATTTCAAATTTAAAACATGTACTATAAAATAATATTTCGCTGTTAAAATATGTGGAGGGTACAAGATGGGAGTAATATACCCTCTCCGTGCATGAGGGGACTATGTACAGTGCTCAATTCTGTACCTGCCTCCCATATTTGAGTCTCTAGCTTGTTCCTTTGTCTAAAATAGAGAGAGAGAATAAGTCATTTCAAATTTAAACGAAATTATTTTTATTTTTATATCAAAATTTAAATATGTTTAATTCATATCTTTCTAAGCCCCTGTTTGGGGGGAGCTTCTGCTTTTCCACATTTTGGAGAAGCAGAGTTTTGAAGAAGCTACCTTGGGATTTTGGAAAAGGAGGTATTTTGGAGAAGCGAACACTAGCTGTTTGGCATACCTTGCTTCAGGATGAACGGTGGCGGCGGCACCGAAGGGCGGCTCCAACAACGACGCCGATGAAGGGATCGTGTCCTCGGCTCCCGCACGCTCCGCTCTGACGCCTTTGGGCCCCAGCTTGCGCCCCGCCGCCATCCTCCTCACCCTCTTAGATCTGCCCGCACCAGATCCGCTTTGACCCGACGGCAACGCGAGCCGGAGGCGCAGAGGAGGCCAAGTCAGAGGGAGGGGGTGTCGGCGCGAACCAGAGGCAAGAGGCCGAGCTGAAGGGTGGCGGCGGCGCGGGCCGATGGAGAGAGGCGGCGTGAGGCGCGAGCTCGTGGACAGAGGCGGAGGGAGCCGGACGCGGAGGAGATAAGATGGCCAGACGAGAAAAGCGGGGAAGCGACCTCCAACCCGCTTCTCCGCTTTTAGTAAAAAGGGTCGGGACGCTGCTTTTCCGGTTCCCAGAAGCAACCCCATTTGGGGGAGCTTTTACCGATTTTGATGGTTGGGAAACGCAGAAGGTAACCGCTCCCCCAAACAGTGCCTAAATAGTTTTGAAACAAGAATTATTTCCCATCCTTTTTAAAAATATTTTCAAATTTCAAATTGTAGCTTAATTATTATCTCATTTGATACGAAAATTTAAAATATATTTAATTTCATATCTTTCTATGTATTTTTTGAACAAGAATGTTTCAATTACATGAAACAAATCAAATTTCATTTTTTGAGCTTGAATTCAAATTCAAATTTCAAATTAAAGCTAAATTATTTTTATTCCTTGTAATTTCAAATATGTTTAATTCATGTCCTTTCAAGTATTTCTCAAATAATAATTATTTTCTCATGTATTTTTTGAATCATTTTAAATTTTAAATTTGAAATATGTACTTTGGAACAAAGTTCCTACTTTAACACGGATGGAGGGCACAAGATAGGAGCACTGTAGTCGACCTCTGCTTGTGCGGACATCCACAGATAATCCGCTTATTAGCCATCGCCCATCTTCAAGATTTTCGGCGGCGATATTTTCCATGCCTTGCATAAGTTTCTGATGCCTGAAGCGCGCCAAAGAAACAAAATCATGCGTGAACCGCGACACGGAGGAATTCTCTGTGTAAAATTAGCAAGCTTTTCTTAATTAGCACAACACTAATCTGCACGAGCAAACCCTTATAGTACGTTGGTATGTATTACTTTTTTCGTTTTAAAATAAATGATATTTTTTATTTTTTAAAATCGACGTTTAACCATTCATCTTACTTAAAAAATTTACTAAAATATAAAAATAAATAAATTAAGCTTAAATTACTTATAATAATAAATCAATTCACAATAAAATAAATTAATTTTTTTTAAAAAAATTAAATTAAATAAATTGTTAAAAAAAATTAAAAATCTAAAAGAACATTTATTTTAAGATGAAGAGAGCAGTACAGAAATCTTCCAGCCTCAATACCCGTTCGGTGAGTTCTGTCTTGGCGCCCTGATCCACGGCGAAACGTTCCTGTCAAATGACACCGCCCCCACGAACTGCAGGCCAGCTGGTGAGCACAACAAACACACTGGCGAGCACCTGATTTTGAGTGGAACCTGATCGGAGCGGCCCATATTTAGACCAAACCACAGCACTTTAATTATTGTCACGGATAAGCACGACTGCACGAGGGGTCTTCGTCTTCGTTTGCACAGCGCGATTAACTGCAAAGTGGTAGAGCAGTATCCGGACTCTTCAGAGGCGCCAAACAAAGCTGTCCCTAGATGCACGAACCCGTCACCATCGCACCGTGCGATTCGTTCGCCCAAGCGTTGGTGGATTAGCAGTTTGTTGATCAGTGCGAGTTGGTCCTGCACGTGCTGCCTTTTTTGTGGTGCTTACGTTGCGGCGCCTCTGAATTCTGAGAAACGGCCTGATTTGATCGTCTGGTTGGTTTTGAATTCCGGGTCTCCATCTGTTGACCAAATCCTCTGTCTGGCTGCGCATCCTCGTTCCCACGTCATTGTTCGACGCATCGCTCGTTTCCAGCCAAGATCAAGATGGCCTGTCGCCTAGTGCTAAGCATGCGAACATGTTCTGTCCGGTCTCCGCCCTTGATTGGAGTGTTCAATATGCACACTCATGTAGTAGTATATATGTTGCCATGGAGCAATAAACTCGCCATTTTGAAGGGGGAAAAATGATCTAGAACCGTCCAATTTGAAAGGCTCGCACTTTGAAAAATGTGACAGGAGTATTTTAAATATCATTATGCTTAACAAATAACAAAGAATAGTATCTCTTCTAGAAATGATGATGCAAATATGCACAAGTTCAATACTCCAAGCTCTCACAATGAAAATTGCATTTTTCTACTCATCTGCATCCTTCCGTAATCTGTACAGTCAGATGTGCGTTAAATTTGTGTAGAGTAGGAGAAAGACAATTTCTCATTTTCTCCTATCATCCGTTTCGACTGTGACGGCGCCACCAATGTGAAACTGTGATTTTACACTACCTGCTGCTAAGAACATCGTACTGATTTTTCACAAGATTACACCCCTTTTTCATTTTTTTTTGTTCAGAACAGCAACCATCGAGGAACAGACTCCATGCGCGCCAGGAACAGGCTGATGCCGATTGCACAGTTTTGTCGAACATGTTCTTGTTGCTAGGAACATGTGTTGGATGTGGTTCTTGTTGCTCTGTTCTTACACTCTACTCATTTCACCACTTAGCTGACTAGCTGCTGGACAGGGCCGGCGGCGAACCAGGGCTGGGCCGGGAGGTTTAGCTGGACGGGAGCCTGAGCAGGCTGCGCCGGTGGGATCAGGGCCATGGCCATGGACGCGGCCGCGGCCTCTCCCCTCTTCCTGCGCTTGGGAGAACCAGAGGAGGACGACGAAGGGGAAGAATCGGAGCTCGCTGGCTCGGGGCACGGCCGCTTGTCTCCCACGGCTGTGGCAGTGGCCGCGGCCGCTGCCGCTGCGGCGATCTCGGACCCGATGCGGAGCGGGAAGTTGAGGAGAGCGCGGGAGCCGCGCATGCGGTAGGCGGCGCGGTCGTACGCCACGGCGGCGTCCTCCGCGTTGTCGTACGTGCCGAGCCACACGCGCGCGCCGTTCTTCGCCGGGTCACGGATCTCCGCGGCAAACTTGCCCCACGGCCGCTGCCTCACGCCGCGGTAGTGCTTCCCCCTGGACACCGCGCCGGCGGCCTCCTCCCTCCTCGGCGTCGGGGTCTCGGGCTCCTCCTCGGACGACGCGAGGAGGCTGCCGATGCAGGAGCCGTCGTACGAGTCCGGCGACGCCACGGGCTCGGGCTTCACGGCGGCGAAGGAGCCGTCGGGTAGCCAGCCGCGGGAGAAGGCGTCGCGGAGCGCGCCGAACACGACCATGTCGTCGGCGTCGTCGGGCCGGAACGGGAGCGACTCGCTCCACTGGTCGGCCACGAGGCTGCTGAAGCTCGTGCTCCGGCAGTACACCGGCCGCGGCGCCGCGCTCGGCGCCGGCTCGTCAAGATGGTGGTGCCGGATGCCGTCCAGCGCTGCTGTCTCTGATGCCGGGTCGCGCAGCATCTCTGTGTGGGATCGCGATTCCCTCACGTGATTTGGTTGAAAGATTTTGAAATGTTTGAACCGGACTTTGTCTCAGAAGAGGCTGGGCTTTGGTCGCGATTATATATAGCGGAGACTGGATAGGAAAGGAGAGCAATGTCATTTGTCGCCTTGCTTCTAGTTTCTTTGAACTTTCCTGCGATAACATCACGTGGCCCTATCTTCTAGAAAGACACTACAATAATGACGCCATGTTTAATTGAAAATCGAAATTGAACAAAATTGAGTGTACCTAATTACATTTTAACTCGTTATACATACTCTCTTTAAATAATTGACACCACACTTATGAACTTATACACACATGCTAGTGCTATGAGTACCTCTGAAGAGCTAAGGTTATTAATCTTGTGATCCCTAGTCACTGTAACCAACTCTGCTGTTGATACAGACGTCACCTTCTACTGAAAGAATAGTTAGCTCCAGTATTAGATTCAGAAAAAAAAATCAAACCTTGACTTTTTGAAACTTCAACAATCAACGAGTGGAAAACTCAACTCAGGTAAATATCTTAAATGAAGTGGAAAACTCAAGAGCACCAAGTGTAACACATTTAAGGTGGAGCATACTCCAGTGCAAGGTTTTAAAAACCGGTGAAAACTAATCGGTTTTCACGATTTTCATCAAATCGATTCGGTCCGGTATAGAATTGAGTTTGATTTTCGTCGAAAGCCGGATCTAACACTGTATCAAACCTTGGCTAACTAGCCGACGACATTAGTTTTTGACGAAAACCGATCCAGCCCCGGTTTCTAAAACCCTGCTTCAGACAGCATACTTTTATGCTTTTACAAAAATACCTCGCGGATCTATAATTCAGTCGCACGATGCAAAGGTAACCAGAATATAGGGTTGCTGCGGAAGAAAAGCGAACCACTAATCCTGTCGAATATATATAAAAAATGGAAACTGCGCACTCAGGAAGTCGCTGTTTTGAGCACTAGCAATTTTGAAATCACGCACAAACGCACGCATGCGAGTCAGCAAGGCAAGGACAAGAGGAATTCGTGTGGTCATCACGAGCACCTAATTAGATGAAACGTCATGTTCTCATTCACAAAGGGAATATCAAAAGGCGACCAAATTCTAATAGAATGTCTATCATCGACGGCCAAAAATTTCAACATGCCAGGTTTTTTCTATGCACATGTACATTTCGTCGTTACAGAACAGATAGACGTCATTTGTTGTATTTTACTCGTCGATAGGGAGCGCTCGACCTCCTCATGAGTCATGGCACGTGGTGCATTGCATTTCACCCTGCGTTCAGGGCGTCATGTGATGATGAGAGCTTGAGCTTGTTGGGTCTCTTGACCTTTGCTCATCAACCAGCCTGGCAATGAGCTGAAGAAAGGCATGGCGCGACGGTGTTTTCCCGCCGTTTTCTACGCTGGGTTGATTCATGAGCCATGGCGGACGGTCACCGTGAATTTGTGCGTGCGAGTTTTCAGAGACTGATATGGGAGAGAATGCTGGGCCTCGGAATACGAGACACCGTCAACCCACCCGGTGTCCATGGCTCTACTCCGTTGGAACGGAAAACGTATCGGTGTCACGTTGTCGGGGCATGAGCACAAGACGCAACGCACAAGTGACATGCGAAGCCGCTGCGTGGTTTCCACTCCCGGGCAAGGTTCCAAACTGCTCCGGGAAAAACGGCTTTCAGCACCCCCGTTATCTGAGGAAACCCCGACCTTCCGGTCGCTGGCAAAAGAGGCCTCTCTGGAAAAAAAACACATCGCCGCTGGCGCTCACGGGACCCCCGCATGACGGGCCCGTCAAAAAAATCCGCGTTCAAACTGCTCCACGTGCTCGTGGAGTTCATGGGAAACGCGCCGTAGAAAATGTACCTTCCAGTAACTTTTCCACCGGTATGAAATTCTGCCACCAAGACTTTTCTATTTTCCCACGAAGAAAATGCTCTACAGTACTGAATTTTTCTCCAGTGTTGGTCAGGTTTTTGCTGCAGAACCGTCTCGCTCCCTCGCTCAGGCGCAAAGATTCCGCCGGGTCCTTTCGCTGTCTCACACCCTCGGGTCCAGTTTAAGTTCTCCATTTTTGTTGTGTTGCAGACATGATTTCGTAATTGTTTCAGATCCAGTCAGGTTTACAAAATCGGTCAAAATCGATTGATTTTTATGGTTTTCGATGAAATCGGTTCAATTTAGTTTATAAAGTTGATCGGTTTTCGGTTTAATAAATTAAAAAAAAATAAAAATTCAAAAAATTTTAAAAATCTAAAAACTGATCAAACCGGCCAATAAACCGGTCAAATCGGTCGGTAAATCAGTAAAAAACCGTTCGAACCAATTTAATTTTAAATTAAAAAAGATAAACCGAAAAACTGATCGGTAAACTGATAAAACCGACCGATTTTCTATAAAAAAATATATAAAAAAATTTGATTTTTAAATTTATCCAATTTACTGTAGGTGCCGACGGATTTTCGAGACTCCAGTTTCTGAAACCTTGGACTCAGCCGCGAATTCAGATTGCGCATGTCGTTCTTTCGCAGCGGATGACAGAGGCTGCACCTTTGACCTTTCCTAGTAGGTGCTTTGAACCTTGCCACTGCCACCCACCAACGCCAACCATCAAAATACCGAAGGAGGTGCATGGCAAAGTGAAAAGGGGTGCCATTCACAAAAAACCAGTGGTGTCGATTCCGACGAGAAAATGGAAGAAAAAAAGAGAATCCCCACGTGTTCTGCTGACCATTCAGGATTCGGATTTAGACGAGGTCACGGTCACGGCGATGCACGAGGAGTAAACGAGGCTGTGAGGCGCTGATCCCGTCCTTCCGGGCAGTTTCCTCGCGACATAGACCGCTGTTCAGTGTGACCTGACATGGGAGGGGAGAGAAATTTAGGCTCCACAGGTCGCCGTCAGCTTTTGTTCTAAGCTTATTCCACTTGTTTGACGCAACGGCGATCAGTAGCGATAACGATGCCCGTGGAGATGAGTGTTGACAAAGCGAAATGGAGGAATAGAGGAGGTTGGTCATAATGGATGAAACAATTAGCGCCGGGGCCGATTCTTGAGGAGAGCCGTTATGGTCAGAGACCTGTTTGACCGAGCTACTGCTAGCGTACAGAGCTCTCTCGCTGATGCGAGCATCTCCAACTGATTAGGTAAAAAATATTCCAAGGTGCCTGAGTTTAGCTACTCGGTAAAACAAAACACCTGTTCAAAAAGTGAAGTTAACCAACAGATTAGCTAAAATATGCCAACGATCGCTTTATTCAAAAATACGAAATCCTGATCTGGCCTGACTCCTGCACCGCACGCCTCGCGCCGCGCTCGCCTGCCGCCCTCGCCTGCCGTGCTTGCCCGCCATGCGTACCCTCCCGCCCTCGCCTGCTGTTCTTGCCCGCCGCGTTCACCCTCCTGCCACGCTCGCCCGCCGCCGTCGCCTGCCGCACTGGTCCATATCGCTTGCCTGCAGCTGCGATTGCCCCACGCTCAACGCTCGACTGTGCACTCTTGTCCCCAGAGGTTTTGCCTCTGCGCTCGCCCACACGCGCTTGCCCATCCGCGCTCGACGCTCGCCTGACCACGTTCGCCAGCGAGGGAGAAGAAACAGGGGAAGGGAATCATAGGAGATTGCGAGCTATCTCGTTTTTTCTACGCTCTCCGGTGACTGTCAGCGAAAGTTGTGTAGGTTGTAGACCTGTAGTTGGTACAGCACACTGATGATTCTGCTCGAAAACTCATTCTTCCGTCACCTTTTAAAAAATCGAAAGGATGGTCATCCAAAGCTCCAGAATTCTTGCAGATCTCCACACTTGCAGAACAAACATCGGCGAAACTATTTCACTTGAAACCACTCCAATAGCTGCTACTGGGATTTAATTAAAGCTCTCCAAGAAAACTTATCAGAAAATGCTTCGTCCATCAACGCCGACCAGCTCGCCATCTGCGAAGAGGAACTGCGACGGCTGCAGCTGGCCATCCAAGCCAATGGGATTTCGGTCCTGATCCGGAAAGGATGCTCCTCCGCGAGCAGTCGATCCAACACCGGGAGCACGAGGAATTCAGCTTGGGCGTGGTTCGCCACCGGAGTGAACCGCTCCATGTCCATGAAACCAACAGCATGCAATGGATCATCACAGTTATTCATTTTCCAATTTTCAAACAACGCACTGCTCCAATGAATATCGTGGGTTGGTCCATCTTTTTTCTTAGAAAGATTAAACTAAATTGTAAAAAATAGAACACGGTTTAAAGATATCCATCAGATCATCACAAGGTGTTTCTTTCATAATATTGGCAGCACATTTTCATACAAGGGATAGAAAGCATCTAGCAGAAGTAGAAAATTCAATAAAAAAGGAATTTTTTCTCAACTCTAGATTAGTAAAGTATTTGACGGATCAGGCTACTGAAGTGCCAAATGCTAATGCTGCTGCTCCACGTTAAGATGGTACTAGATTAGATGCTTGCTTCTAGCTTGTTCTTGTACCTTACTCTGCTAACTCCTAGCGGCTGCTCCTGCAGCCGGTGAGCTGTCGGTAGCAAAGGCCCACGGGGAACTCAAAAGTTCTCGTCAACAGCATCGAAGAGAGAGGACATCGTCTCCAATGGCACTGCGGGCATTGCCGTTGAGGAAGAGGAACTCGTCCTCACCGGTCACCTCCATGTCCTCCATGAGCAGCTCGTTCTCCACCATGGACAGCGTTCAAAGCGTCGTCGTGGGGGAGAGCCCCGTCGATTGGACGACGCGCTCGAGCTCGGCTTGCTGGCACTCGCGGGAGCCTACGTCGACGGAGATTGGCGTAGCGGTGGAGTGAGGAGGCGCAGCGACGGAGAGAGGCGCGGTGGTGGCGGCGACAGAAAGCGGCAGGGTCGGCTGAAGCTCCTCGCGGCGCGGGGGTGGCGGCGACTGACAGCAGCGCGGCGACGGGGAGCGACGCGGCGTGGCGAGATCTAGGAGCCGCAGCGACGGACGGACGAAGAGAGGCGTGGTGGCCGCAGAGGTGACCGGTTCTATCCGCGCGACCCTATGATCGACTGGAGCCCCAGCATCTGCACCGTGACCTGACCCCCGGAGACCCAATGGAATGATTTCGTGGCTCGGTTCGGAGGTCCACCGGGTCGAACGGGTCCACGCCCATCCGGACGACGAGGAATGGACATCTCAAATCGAGCGAATAGGGAGTCGGTGCTTGGAGGGCAGTGACGCTTGCAGCTACTCGCAGGGCACTGCAGCATGTCGGCTAGGCTAGAAAAAAAAGGAGGAAGGTGGAGACGTGAAACGGGGAGGAAGGTGTGCGCGCCGGGGAAAAGGATGCGAGCGCGCGAAGAGCAGGCCGCCGCGCGGGAATGAGCGGATGGCGAGCCCGGCAGGCGAGCCAATCTGGAGAGCGTTAAATCCGGGATGACGAGCGAGGCATAATGGCGACGGGGATGGAGGCCCTGGTAACTTAATAAAAAAATAATTTATTTTTTTAACGATCGAAAAGCATCGAAAAGCAGTTAAAAAATAAACTATTTTTTATTTATTTTAAAAAGCTGTTAAACTAATAAACTGTAAAATAAATTTGATGGTTGACACAGTTTCTATTTATTTCTGTTAATAAGCTAGAAATAAGCTGAGTTAAATAGGTCGGAGACTTCGTCAGAGCTTTGTTTTAACCCAAAGTAGGTATATTTAGCTTTAAAGAATGATTTAATTAGTCTGTTGGAGTTGCTCTAAAGCAACATCATGCTAAATAAAAATGCAGAAATTTGGTCCGACAAATAATCAACTCTGACTAGAACTCACGGTGGAAGAGCAAAGCTAGGCAGAATCAGAGTTTTAGAAACTGGGCTCCAGCCGTTTACGGTTTCGCCAAAAACCAATCGGCCAGTCTGCAAAACCGACTATCTAGCTGGATTTGCTGCAGTAACCAGTTCGGTTTTGATAAAAATCGGACTCTACTCTATACTGTACTGTACCGAACCGGTTTGACTAAAAACCGTAAAAAACTGTCACACCCCAAAATTTAACCTTAATTAAAATTTATTAATTTAAATTGTCACTAACAAAATGCTAATATTTTTCCTCTTCTTTCTCTCCTTTTTCCAAAGTAAAAAATTTCATTTCATAATTCCAAAGTCAATTGTTTTCTCGTGTTTCATCTTAGTTCAAACTCATCTCATTTCTTTGAATTCCAAATCCATTCAATTCTTTTGAATCTTATTTGACCTCGGTCAAATATATCTCTTTTAAACAGGTAACTGCTCTCCAGATTTTTAGAACAAAATTAAAATCGAATTTGAAGATGAGCCCAAAAGAAAAGTTGTTCGTCCTAAAATATTATACCACTTCACAAAATCTTAAACCCATCCAAACTCCGAAAGTTTGTTTTTCAAATCAAATAGACGTACATTGGAAAATAATCCATACTTCCAGCAGACAACCTTCTTAATGATCATCTACTTTCAAAATTTCGTAACTTCTTAATTGCTTTAAAAAATGCAATTCAAATAATTTATGTTGTAAAACACATCCTATAGATCCATCTCACAAAATTTCACCTTGATGCAAGCTTGTTTGCTCTTCCTTTTTCTATCAAAAACTCTTAAGTTGAATTGGCAATACTAATCCGCGGGCCCCACCTGTCATCCTAAGTTCTCCGGCCCTCTTCTCACCCCGATCAGACACAGACAAGCGAGCACCGCCACCGCGCCACCCGACAGCTCAACGTGCCTCGACACCCCGACATGCACCCGCCGTCCGCATTGAAGGCGTTCTTATCCTCCACCTCACCCCCTCCTCTCCGGCTATAAAATGCCGCAGGCTCACAGCGCAGCTCAGAGTTGCGCCTCCGCCCTGCCTGCCCTTCGCACCGCCCTCCTCTGTTCCGCGCGCCCTGCCACCGAGCGAGGTCACCTTACGCCACCATCACGGCATCCCCTCCATCCTAGGCCACTCAATTTTGGAGGAAACGCAGCAGAGGTCGAGCTCTACCGCTCTGCCTTTGTGTGCCATTGCCGCAGGTCGCCCTTGCCCGTGGCCGGCGTTCTCCTGCGCCTCCTGGCCTTCCCAAGCCCATGACAAGAACCACCGCGCCGCCCCACTCCTCTTGAGTCTGAACCCATGCCTCCCCGGCGTCGCTACAGGATTGGCGCCGTGCGCCACCGACGCACGTTGCCTGTGCTTCGTCGCCGACGTTCTGCAGCACTTCTCCGGCCTACGTCGCACCCTCAGCCAGACTCGCAGCGCCTTCCTCACTTCCCCAGCCGGCCCCCTTGGCCCATTGGCCGCCCTGCAGCCCCGCCATGACTGTGGTCCACGGCCACATTCGTGGACCGGCTCCCTTGGCCGTGGTCCACAAGCCGTGGACTCGGTCCACCATTCTGAGGAAGAAGGCAGCCTGCATGGCTTAAAAGGTATTTTACAGGAAACCCCTTCAAGTTCTCTTCACTTTTATTCTAGTCCAGAGCCTTTCAAGAAAACGCCTATGCCATTCTGTGACTTCATACAGGTCCCTCTGATCTTTTAATAATTTTGAATTAGCCCCTAGTAATTTTTTGAAATTATAATAAAGTCCCTAGAGCCATCATGCACACTCAAATCACAATAGCTTTCCAACCGTAAATCCGTTTTCAACGATTTTTGTATCGTTGAAATCATTGTATCAAGCTTCACCTATCAAATCATCCAAACCCCATTTACTCTCCGATCTTGCTGGTTTTTCTTATTGGTAAGTTTTATCGGAGCTTTAATTTATTTTCTTTATTAGCTTTTATTGGTTTTTAATACTAGTGTTTTAGTGTAATCTATTTTTAAGTTTAGTTACATACTAATTATAATGTGCACCTCATCCTACTAGTATAATTTAGTGCAATTAATAGTATGCATTAGCGCATATGCACCTGCTAGCTCTATGTGAATTAGATAAAGTTAAAATTATATAATTGTTAGTAAAATACTAGGTTACCGAGATATATATGAATAATAATAAGTGAACATAGCTCATATAAGCACTTTACCATGCATGCACATGCATTAGCACCAACATCACACAGTAGTTTTAGTAACTTAGTTATAAAGATAAAATTTAGTAGTTAATTGTTAATTAATTACTAGCTACTCATAACATCACATGCAATTCAATAATTGAATAATTATTGAAGGACACACTAATGCTAGCATGCCTTTCACCTTGCATAAACCCACCTCAAGTGTACACGCTACTTGATATCTTTAATTTAGTAATTAGTACTTATGTCACTTTTTGACTTTAATTTAGTAAATTAAGTATGTAGATTAAAATAAGTAGTTAAATTACTAGTCACTTTAGATGATATATAAATACTTAGAATTAAATAATTAGCTATGACACATTATTCCTCACAACCACATTAACATGTTGTCCCTTATGCATTAAGATATTAATTAGTGTAGTTACCACTTGTTAGTTCTGGTATTTTAATTAACTAATTGAATTAGACGATTAAGCACTAATCATTTAGGATAGCCACACATATATATAAATTAGATAATTAATAATGACGTTATGCCCTTCACCGCACTTATAGTAATGTTATCTATTTGGTATAGTAGTTAAATTATAAATGTAAATTTACTAAATCGTCTTTAATCATAGTTCCATGCTTGTCACATAAAAAAATAAAAGTAAATATTAGATAGCTCATATAAGTCCATTACCTTGTATTCATATGCATTAAGACAAATGCCACGCACTAGCTTTGGTAATTTATTTATAGGAATAAACCAAATAATTAGCTGCTAAATACCAATCATTGCACACATGTAGATAATTGAGTAATTAATCAATAGCACGTTTACACACTTTACCATGCATCATTACCTGTGCCACACGTTGGATTTATTAGTTTAATCATGCACTCAAGAATTGGCTAACTAGTCATTAATCATTAGAGAGCAACTGCATATTAGAATAATAAGTAAATAATTCCTGGTCACTGCACATCCATTTATTTAGTTGTAAACTAAATAGGGGTATTTTTAGAATGCATCTAATAATTAAATATATGGTACAAAATAAGATTTACACCTAAAATGACACCTCGAACTCCTAGGAATAATCTAGGCAAAAAATATAATATAAGGTTATACTCGTAGGAAGGTTGTCATACAATCGCTAGCGCATACACTCACATGACTAAGTAACATAAACACAAAAGCATTGTTTGAAATGAGCTAAATAGCTAATCGCTAATTCATAGCAAATACCGCTAAATCATGATTATGCATAAAACGACACCTAAAATTCCAGGTACTACATTAAGCAAATATTAATCTAAGTGCATACTCGCATAAAGGACTTAGTATAATTAAATAATACCTAGCTATGCTTAACTATCTATGTAACCTCGTAAGCACTAAGATAAAGCATCTAAATAAATAATTATTCTAATAATTAGCCTATAGTAAATAACACTAATATGCACTTAGGATAATGAACCTTGCATGAAGATAGCCATTGCATCATGCGTAATGTATCTTTGATTTTCTTGTGGAGTTTATTCGGCTCTTATTCGAAGTTTATTTGAATCTTATCGATTCTTCTCGAGCTTTACTTTTTTTTACGGTAGTTTTATTCGGTGTATTTTATCGCGTAGACAACGCTAAATTCGAAAAAGAGCTGGACCTCAAGAGAAGACAGAAGAATAAACATACGAGGAAAAGCTCGAAGACTTCGGCATCAAGCCAAGAATTCAAGACTAAAAAATTTGAAGATTATCGGAAAGATAAGTTCTGAAGATTAAGGATTTGCAGGCAAGCTCTAACCTCTTGATCATGTTCATCTTATAATTTGCTTGCGTACCTATATGACTTAAATGCTTGCATGTTTATTTTAAACTATGTTAAAATATTGTGTAGTTAATACCCTACTTGATATTACGTATTTATATTTATATCAATTACTTTCTCATACTAAATATGAATACTACCTTGTTATCCGTTACCTTGTTAACCATAAGACTTCTTTTGTTAAGGTCTTTTAACGAACAGAAAGTTGCCTTGATATTAGATTGCTTAGAAACTCTTATGCCATAAGAGGCAGTGCATCGCCACACCATACATCAATCATTTATTAAATGTGTTAAAATAAGTTTGGTGGTGTGAGTAAAATAAAATGAGATGAGTGATAGTGCAATTGATACTAGGTGAAAATGAGTATTTCTGGTTGTGAGGAGTGGCTTCTGTGAAAGGTGATGTGATAGGTGTTAAGCTTTGGTTTGGTTCATCTGCCGTGGACAAGCGCTGTCTCAGTCACATAAAAACCGGTTCATCGGATCTCAACATAGTGATTTCGTGCAACCACACAACCTGTTTGGGCGGGACTTACTCTTATCTACAATAACCCCTAAGGCGGTCGAGAGATACAAATTACAGGAGCAGACGTGAGATACTCATAGTCCGGTCTTTGATTAAAGCAATAGCCCACGCCATAGGATCGTATTGCTTACCGATATACCCTCTGGTTTTGTGGATAGCTTAGCGTTCGTTGGAGTGAACGTTATGCGACTCTGTTGATTAAGAGAAGCATAGCCTGTTGATACAGTATACAACCTCTGCAGAGTGTATAATCCATTCGAAATGTCCGTTGTCACGGTATTGACATATTACAGCTTGAGCTCACTTTGATTAGTCTTATATTATCCTTGTTAGAGTAAGTGCGTTGGAGTAAGTGCGTATAGGTGCTCGTGTTTTAAAAAGTGTAGACTATGTCAGAGTACTGTACGGTTGCGTGCCAGCTCCCAAACTAAAATTTGAGTACTGGCGAGATCGATAGACATCTCTCACAGGACTAATCTACTAAAATATGGACAACAACTATTCTGTATTCCCTTTTGTAAAGCTTCTGTAGTGAACCCTGCATAAAACTGGTTTTTTTTCAAAAAGAAAACCTGTAACCTTATGCTTGATACAAACAAATATGTATCTATATATACCTTTGCTTAGTGTTAGAGTTTGCTGAGTACCTTATGTACTCAATAGCTTGCAATTGTGATTTTAGACAAAAAAGATTCGTAGAAGATGACGACATGCTAGGTTTTATTTTATTTTTTAAGTTTGCTTGTGGTTTTGAGCCGTGTTTTTCGCTGCTCGCTTTCTTTTTACATGGTCAACTAATTGTGGATATTTTAATCCTCATCGAGTTACGGTTTAATGTCCAGTATCAGATATATTCTTCCTATTTGAAGTATACTTTTTGATATATATTCTGATGTGTTGGTGCGTACCAACTATTAATCTAGAGATTGATAAAAACTGTTCGGTTTTTGCTGGTTTCTAAAAACCTGGGCAGAATGGAATAGGAGTCGAAACTGCTGTAAGATGACCATCTGGGCTTTCGTACATCATCAACGGGTAAAACTGTCGGAAACAGGCCAATGTGGGCCGAAGTATGGCTCCGCTAACCGCGCAACGGCTCAAACAATTGCAGTGGGCTAATGACTCACGGCTGACCATTTGCTTTTGCACTGCAATTTCACGGAGCCTGCTTGGCAGCAGCTTCGTTTTAACCTGATACTCTCGTACTCCCCATGCAGCTACATCAAATTAACGTGCAGGAATCCATCCCGTGGTTGGATCAAGTGCTGCAAGTGGGTACAAAAGGCGCAAAAAAGGCAATTCACTGGGATTCATTCTCCTTATGGTGGCAATTGTGAAAGGAAAGGAACAGATGAAGCGTCTGATCACAAGTAACTTTCCTTTAGGCAGGTGGCTTCCCTGGCCACAGACGAAGTAAAACTTTCAAAATGTCTTCATTTGCTTCTTATGGGCTCCTGTTATGTACTTAGCGGGCCGGTTCTCTGTCTCCTGTATCTAGTTGTTTCGTTGTTGTTGCTGCTCGACTCTCCCTGGCCTTCAAGACTACTGCATGTAGTTTTAGGCTGTAACCTCTTTACCTTTCTTAATGAATGACAATTCTTCTGCCAATGTTTTTTTTAAGAAAAAAAAAACTTATGACCTATGCATGAGGATTTGATACTATCCGTCACACTGACTTAACGGTTTTTTCATTCTGTTATTGTCTTATACAGAGTATTCCTTTGGTTCTTAAATTGATGTCTCTGTCGATTTTTTAATTTCAACTTTGTCCATTCATTTTATTCAAAAAAATTTGATAAAAATTATATTTTTTATAATTTAATTAATCATTAGAGTTATTTGAATCACAACTTAAAATTTTATATATTTAAACTAATTTTTTGAATAAGATAAAAGATCAAAATTGAGATTAAAAATTAACAGCGATATTAATTTAAAAACAGAGGGAGTATATGAGAAGTCTTAGACTGAACGTTGCACACATAACCGCGTATCTGAAATCGCACTTCCCATCGTCCATATTTGCAACATGGTGTGTGTTCAGGAGACAAAAATAAATAAGAGGTTTGCAGAGCTCTAAATTTTGTTGTCAAGTGGTGTTTCAAAGCTAGAGGGTTAAATGAAAACTCCCTTTTTTTGGCAGTGTTAGGAATGATTATGGATGGCGTGCCGGCCTGTCGTTCTGATGCTACCATGCAATCAGCTGTGAACAAGTCTTCGGTTTTCAGCAAAATGATGCATACTCGGTGTCTAATAGCTCCAATGTAGTCGTCAAATATAAGAGGACCACGGTATTTGGCTGTGACTTTTAGTAATAACCGGGTCCTTAATGGTGTGCAACAGGTCTGCCGAATGCTGAATCCTTTTGTCAAAGAGAAGAATCTCACGGTCAGATGAGTCATACCGAGCATTTGGGTGTAATTCTGTTAGTAAAGTATAGCGTTGTATCGGCATTTACATATTGTTTAGAATCCATGGTGATTCCAGCTGCATCCGAACTTACTTGTCTCTCTGGTGTCGTGAACCAGTCAAAAGGCGTCCTTGAAGCAAGTTGTCAAGCCCCTGCATTTCAATCCGACTGATACTCAAATCAGGTTGGTGCCCCCCGTGATACTATATAGAGCATAAGATATGGCAATTCTATACTGGATGAGCTCCCATCGCCAACAGTTCGCGAACGTGCGAGACGGCCGCGACCGGATCACGGAGCTTGGATTTACGCGCCCAACTGGGTCATTTCTTGAGAGCGCTCGAGCTTGGACTCACGCGCGCGTGTCCGGGACGCGTTTGGTTTTGGTATTTTTCTTGCTGCTCGAAGCAATCCCCGCAGCGCTGCAGGACAAAACATGAGTAAAATCGAACGAACGGATCAAATCAAACAAACGCAGGCCGACACCGATTTCAGTCCAAAAATTTGCTTTTTCGGGGCGGATTGCTTCCGTAATCGCTTCTGAAGGGGTCAGCTTGAGAGACGATAACGATAATTAGCTGACCGGCCGGTGTGATCTGGTGGTGGCGTAATGGTGTCGTGGGTCACAAGGCGTAGAGACGGTTTGAGCCTCTGAAGCAGGTTTGTTCTGAATTGCTTCCGTCTAAAGGATAACTTCAGTGTTCAGAGTTCATATCTTAGGCGTCAAGAGTCCATACGAACTCAGGCTCCTGCATCGGTTTGAGCTCCAAGCAGATCGCGGATCGGAAGCGATAGATACATGCGTTCAAAGCAATGCTGCAGTATTCTAATTTGCGCCCAACCTGACAGCGTGACAAGTATATCAAGCAGGGGTACTTTCCTGAAACGCAGGGAGAAACATCGATTGGTACAGGGACTCTCCGCAAAAGCATCTGCGGATTATTCTAGCTGATCCGCTCGTTACAACCCAGGAGACAATGTGACAGGGCGATGTGGATGCTCTTGGTGGTCTAGCACGGCAATGACAGTCGTGGGCTCTTCTTTGGCTGAGGTGCCATTTTCTTTTTTACCGAGTGTACGTGTCCCAATCAGGTCTCTATCCGTTCATAGGGAGTGTAACCATAACCACGCTTACTGGACTCGTGATGGATGAATCTCGTACGTATGTGGACTAGACCGCTGTTAATCTAATTCGGTTACTAGAAGACCGGCGCATCTCAGTTTCTTCCTGGTACTGCGATTAAGAACACGAAGAAAGCAACCGCGTTCATGCAGGACAATTACCGTGTTTCAGATAGTATCTGCTAAAGGTTTGGCTAAAAACACGACTTAAAAAGATATCTGAAGGTGGTAACTACTAGCTAGTCTTGCGAAGCAGGCAGCACTGTAGCAGCCTAACAAAAAACACTGAAACTTGGGTTCAAGATTCAGAGACAGAGAAGATGATGCTGGCCGGTTGACCAGGAGGACATGCGTGTGTGTTTTCCCCTGACACGACGAGGACCTGGCCGTGCAGTTACGTGTCTCGACGCTCGGCCGGCCGGCGCCCAACCCCAATTGAGCCTCCCAACCGCGTCGAAAATGGATTGGGGCCTCCTCGGCCGGAGGACGGGGTCCAAAGCGCGAAATCCGGTTGGGGCGCAGCGCTGCTCACTCGTTCGCGGTGGGGTTCCCCCGAGCGCGCGGCCGGTGTTAGTTTGGCGTGTGGCGCGACACGAAGGCGAAGCCATATCGGATCAGACGATACGGGGCTCGATTCCAAGGCCGCTTTGGCTCGTTTTCCCCCTGCGCCCACGTCAATTTTCCGCCGGGAGCCGTGGCCTCTCGCCCGGCCGCTCGGCAATCGGCAAACGACGGTGTCGCACAGAGCGGGAGGTCAAGCCCGGCGACGTGAACCGCGCTCGCGGTCACGGCCAAACCGAAAGCGTTCGGTTGCGTTGCCTACCCGAGTAATCTGCGACCTCCCGAGCAGGGAAAAAAGTGCATGTTTGTCTTCACTAGCCAGTGTGCATGAGTGTGTACAGGCAGCGTGGCACAGTTGGCGCAGTGCAAACGCTCTGGACCGCGGACTAATCTTTAGGAAAAACTAGGACCGCGTACTCTCTGCAACGTGTCGGGCAGCAGCCGGTGCGCAGAGCAAACCTTCGCGCCGCTGCTGGTGTCACTGAGACGGCAGCTGTTCTGGTAGAGATGATGCCGGAGATCCGTGCCACGTCCGACACTTACGTGCTGTGCACACAACGACCGCGCGGCGGAATCGATCGAGCCTGGCTACCGGCCGGGCTCGTCGGGCACCGTCTCAATTAATCGCCGGTTGCCGGTCACGTCCTCGGTGGAAAAGGCTATCGAAGACGACGGCGCGAGGGCTGGGCGCGTAACAGAGAAGGCGTAGCCGTCTCCTTCATGCCGTTTTCGTCCGCGTCGAAGCCCAGCCCACTGCCCACGCCGACATTCAACATGTCACATACACAGCCCCCGCGTGCGCTATAAGTACACGAGCCGAGCTCACCCGTTCCTCATCGTAGTTTGCAGGCGCACGCACTTCCAAACTCCAGAGTCCTCTGTCTTGCCGCTCTCCGCTTCTGATCTTTCCCCATCCGGTAGCTCCCAGAGACCATGGACTTCAGCGGCGAGATCGACGATTTCTGGCTCCAGAACATCTGCGAACAGTTTCACGACGGCGAGGCCTGCCTCCCAGTTCCCGAGGTCTACTCTGCCTCGTCGACGGTGGCGCATCCCATTCCCGCGCCGCAGCAGGACTTCCAGTACGCGGTGTTCATGCCGCAGCAGCAGGTTGCGCTTGTGGACTTGACACAAGGGTACGCGGACGCCACTGCCGCAGCGGCTTTAAGCGCGAAGCCTGCAGCGCCACTGATGATACAGTTCGGCGGGGAGCCGTCCCCGAGGCCGTCGCTGACTATCTCCCTGCCTCCGACATCGCACGTGTGGGGCGCCGATGTCGCGCCACTGCCGGTGCACTCGGCGGCCGCGGCGTCGGTGGACGTCGAGGACTTAAGGAAGTACCGCGGCGTGCGGCAGCGGCCGTGGGGCAAATATGCGGCGGAGATCCGTGATCCCAAGAAGCGCGGCTCACGCGTGTGGCTCGGCACCTATGACACTCCCGTCGAGGCCGCGCGAGCTTACGACCGCGCCGCGTTCCGCATGCGCGGTGCAAAGGCCATCCTCAACTTTCCCAACGAAGTCGGCTCCGGCGGTGCCGACTTCCTGGCCCCGCAGCAACCCGCGTCGAGGTCCCACAGCAGCAAACGGAAGCTGCACGACGCTCATCAGCCCGACGACGTCGAGGCTGAGACTGCAGCAAAGTCCATCAAGACCGAGGCGTTCACGTCGCCGGCGTCGTCACTGTCCCCCGCGACAACCATGGCCTCGACGGTGACGTCCTCGTCATCGTCGGAAGCTGAGATGTTCCCGATATCGCCGTCGGGCTGGTCGTGGGAGCAGTTCGAGAGCATGTTCGGGAGCCTATCGCCGCTGTCGCCGCACCCCGGGCATATGGGCTTTCCGGAGGTCACCGTTAATTAAGCGGTTATTGGCCGTTTAAGCATGCTTATGTGTAAAGACACTGATAATAATTAGAGTTTCCTTTTAGGTATGGACGATGGCCTACGCCTTGGACTCATCTTGAGGAGGGCTTGGCTTTGCTTGGAGCTGCATATGTGTACAGAACGAAGGAAACGATAGAATTTTATTAGGGCGTGTGGGTGAACATGTACATCTTTTTATTTTTTGAGCCTGGTGAACTATGTACATCTGATGATGTGGAAAAATAAGCATGTATACGGAGGATAGTATGAGGTGTTCGATGTGATACTGTACATTAATTTGAAGCAAATAGTGTACATGTTCATATAAAGTTATGCATTTCAGTCGCACAAAAAGTTTATTCATTTGGGAATCATAGCAGTTCAGGTATGCTATGGTGTGTATGTTGCCTTTCGGGTGCCAAAAATTGATCAGGAAGCACATAATAGTACCCACGGACTGGCATACTGTGAGAGTGTTTTTGGTTGAGCTGGGAGCTGTGAAAAAGTTGCTGTAGAATATAAGCTGTGAGAAAGCTAAAAGCCGTTTGACTTAAAGCAACTATGAGATTGTGAAACTGCAAGACAAATATATATAAATATAATAAATATATATAAATATAATAAATATATATATATATATATATATATATATATAGTTATATAATTATTTTATAAAGGCTCTTTGGCAGAGCTTCTACCTCTTGATTCTCAGGCAGAATCAAGGCAGCTCTGCCAAATGCTCTTTTGTTTAAGAAGTGATTCTTATCTGATTCTGTGGAGTGATTCTTTTAAATGAACTAAGAGGCTCTGGGCTGAAAAAAAGTAGCTTCTCCTGATTCTCTAAAGTGATTCTCTGTTCTGATTCTAAAAGTTTATCTTAGAGAATCACTTTCGGTCACAGAATCACTTCACACTAGAATCAAGAGTAAATTCAAAGAATCAAGAGCTGGGAGCTCTATCGAATGGGCTCTAATTATAGTTATATTACATAACTATAAAATATATAATTATAATATTATATATATTACAAATATAATATAATATAGATTATAATTATATATAAGATAATTATAGTTATATTACATAATTATAATAATATATAATTATATATGTCGGTGTTCTGATCACCGGCACAGTACAAAATACGATCGTGGGGTGGTGTGTCTTTGTATTCGATGTGGCTTAGTCTACGAAAGACTCAAAGAGTTTTTATCTGGTTCGGGTCACCTCGAACGGTGTAACACCCTACGTTCAGGGGATGATTTATCTCGGTGAAAGAGTACAAGGGTCGGATTCTCTCTTCGAGAGAGGATTCGGTGCCTAGATTGTGGGTGCTCGATGCACGTGTTCGTGGAGTTGCTTGCTCGTGAACGGCTACGTGCAAGAGCTCTAGGTTTGGTTTTTGTGTGTTCGCTGTTTTATCGCTCCCCGGGCCTCTTTATATAGGGCGGTCCAAAGTTACAAAATGGTGGGTCCTACGCGGTTCTGCTGTCTCACTGACAGGTGGGTCCTCCATTGACGTCGTCATCATTCGTTACGCCCATGCGCGGGTGTGGCCAGTCGCGTCGCACGCAGCGGCGAGCACTGTAGCGTCAGTCCGGTGCTGTAGCGTCAGCCACAGTGCCGCCGGGTCTTGTCCGTTAACTCCAGCGGTCCGTCTGGCTCTGCGGCTTCAACTGGAGTGTCATCGTGGTGAAACCCGTTCCGTCCCGTCAGAACGGTTGGCGGTTGGTCACCGGAGTAAATACGACGTAAAGCCGCACCTACCCCTGGGGGTCGGCCCCCCCCCCGGCGTCGGCCTTCGAAGGTCGGCGTCATCATGTGCCTTAGCGCGGCTAAGGCTTAGCTTTTGTTGATCATCGCCTCGAAGGTCGGACCGCGCGCTCGTGTGCCGTCATCCGACTCAAAAACCCTCGGAGGATTTTGGGCTACGTGTACGAGTACGGGTCGTCAAGTACTCGAGGTACGTGATCCCGACAATATATTACACAATTGTAATTATAGTAATATATAATTATAATTATATTATATAATTACAATTATGTAATATAATTATATACAATGATAATTATGTAGTATATAATTATAATTATATTACGTAATTGTATTACATAATTGTAACTATAGTAATATATTATTATGTATAATTATAATTATAATATATATAAACTAACACCCACTGTCGGCAAAAGCAATTCTAAATCTGCTTTTGTTTTTGAACTTAAAAAAAAACTGCCTTCTTTAAAGAACTTTTGTTACAGTTGACCTTTTGGTTGAGCTTTTTGCTAGCCCAACCAAAAGCACCTGAACATGCATAGTTCTTCCTTATAGTACATTCACATTTACAAATACACTTCCTCTGGTTTTATTTTAGTCGCCGAGACTTTTAAGAATAAGCTAAAATTGTTTTCCACATAACAATTAGTTAAGAAAAGAGGGAATATTTTCTAATTCTAGTCTAGTTTATTATTTTTGTTAAACTATTTGTTAGTTAGAACAACATGTTGTTGTTTTACCATCTTCATGAGCGACCAAAATGTGGTAAATAGTGCATGCTTTGCGGAGATATTGTGTAACAGATGATGGTCAAATTATAAGAACAATCACGTAAGGCCTACTTTTTATAGGAATCAAATCGATTTTATAGAAAAAATGTAACAATTAAAAAAAATTCATGCAATCCAAAGAAAGACGGTTGCGTTAGCAAGTACTATGCCATTGTGTACATACTACTATCGTACTCGACAAAAGTAGAACGAGATAATAACGGAGATGCCCGTGCTTACTGAGCTGATTCAATTTTTACATGCCGTAGGATGTAGACTTTAGATAATCATAAGCCGCATGCATCCATGCATGCAGTCAACTCGTTCCCGCGAGAGATAAAAGGAAAAAGATTGGTAAAAAAAAAAACTACTGTCAGTACGCGACGTGGTATGATCAGAACAGAAACCGAAGGTGGCAGGCATAAAAATGGTACACCAGCGTTTACCGCCGAAATCTCATAGCTCCAAGCAATCTATGGAAGCACATTGGTAATTACGTCGGTATCTCCTACGGACCAGACTAACTGTAAAATGTTTCTCCATACTTTTTTTTACGTTAGGACACAAAAATTAGCGTAAATTTACATTGTTATAACGTCAACAAACAAGAAAATGGCGGTAGTAACACATATCGTTAAGGAAGAAATAATGACGCGGCGAGTAAATAGTCAGATGGAGAGTCAAGCATATCGACATAGCCCCTGATTCTTATCAAATCATCACCTGGCGTCCAGCCAGCCGTTCAAGAAAAGTAGTATAATTTTTGTTTCAACAGTCTATGTTCAACGGAGATAAATCGTTTCCGTTTGTACAGTCATCGTCGATCCCAATGAATTTGGTCAGGAAATGAATTTAGTGTTGACCATTGTTGCGGTAGCCTGGTAGTAGTAGAAAGAGCATTGGTTATTTATTGTCTTTTTGAAAAATCAAACAGGGAGTTTCAGGTCTCACACTCTCGCGATGTTGAACCATGATACAGTTGCTACTCGCTGTTGATGATAAGAAATACTCCTAAATAGAAAAAACTTATATAGTAAGTGACTGTCAATTGTACTGAAATGTGGTCGTGTCAACTACCTTCCTTGAATTATAGTGAGTGGAGTACATGTCAACGCTAGTTCTGTTTCTGATTGTTGGTTTTTTTTTTTTTTTTTTTTTTTGCTGAATGGAGCATACGTCAGTGCTGTAATGACATTTGAAACTGCAATTTGGCTGTAAATATCATGAGGTACAACCAAACAGGCCAAATTACAGGTGGATCGCTGACATGAAAAAAAAGGGAGCAAAATTCCATTCCACGAAACAAACTAAAAGCTGTATAGATGCTCTGTTTCTTGGAGAATCTGAGAGAGCAAGATGCCCGGCTGTAGGATAGCAAGGCAAATTCATACAGCCTTTTGACAAACCATTTTTAACCGAATACATGTACCAGTGGTATACTGGTATTGAAGTTTGGCAGCTGACAAGAATGAATACGGTCAGAGCTCTGAAACGTTCATGAATTGGCTGATTCAAAGTAAAACCGCGGTCGATTCGTCGTGTGCGGCCCTAAGTTCACGATTCCATATTGCAATTCTGACAAACGAAAACAGATTTAGGTGGCGTTTGAATCCCATGGGATTCTAAGAATCCGGATTAAAAAATCTGATAATTTTTCAAATAAGTGAGATTTTAAAAAATTATAAAATCCTATAAAATTTTATGAATCTAATATTATTCAAATTTTTATATCATTATTCAAACCAATATATCTAAAATGATAAAATTATGTGATTCAAACAATTGAGATTTTAAATTTTTAAAATTTAAATTATAGAATATAAAAATCCAGTTAAAATCTCATAATCCAAACGAGGTTTTAGAATCCAAGAATCTATAATCCAGATTCTTGATTCAGACGGGGCTTAACTATCGTTGTGCTTCGCTTCACAGATGAATCTTCATTTGAGCACCAAAAAATGAATGGATTAATTTGATACTATATGCTATTATAATTTTGTGAAATTTAAAATATGACATTCTAGCTCACATGTCATTCGCTTACAGAATACTATCTGTCATTGACACATCAATGACATATTTTAAAGTTTATAAAATTGTAATGGCATGTATCAAATTCGCCCATGTATGAATCAACGTATTACTAAGATCACCAAGGTCAATGCCTGATCAAAATTGACATGCAGAGTGGTTCTGGCCGCAAGCTTAGCTCACAATCAATGCGGCATGCATTCCAACTTCCTTATCCTCCAATAAGCCCCCCCCC
>BCLF01000007.1:4467357-4524766 GCA_001602275.1 Zoysia japonica | reverse complement strand
AAAAAAAAAAAAAAAAAAAAAAAAAAAACTGTTTTTTCGTTATGTGAGTAATGGAAAAGGGGGTATCCTGTGTTCGAAAAAATAGATTAAATCTGTTTTTTCTTATATAACAAATAGGATAATAATTCTTCAGGGGATATTGGGGATGGGGAGATTAAGATGAAAGAACACTGCTCTGTCTTAGATAGCAATTTCAAGGATAGTCGTGCAGAATTTATGTTTTCCTGAAGAAAAAAAAAGGATCACTTGCTCAGTATGATTATGTGCCTGCGGTATCATTCTTCATAAGTATAAAGTTGTGATTTCATTTATTTAGCACCTCTGCAACCTTATTTGACCATATAGATCGCTACCACTGGCTAAATGCCTGTATCAAGCTCGGTTTTGTTGAAAAATTACAATTTTTGTGTGCATGTTCTAATATAACTGCAGCATTAATTTTTTTTCTTTCCGAAATGAACAGTCCATGGCACTGAATATGGATTTGGAGCGCATGATTTCCCATCCAGTGGTGTGTTTGAGGTGGAATCAAAAAGTTGCCCAGGTTTTGTATATAGAAGATCAGTGTGGCTAGGCACAACAGACATGTCTCGTGAAGAATTCCGGTCCTTTATTGAAAAGCTTGCGGCAAAGTATCATGGAAACACTTATAATTTGATTACAAAAAACTGTAACCACTTCACAGATGACGTTTGTAAAAGCCTAACTGGAAATCCTATCCCTGCCTGGGTGAATAGGCTTGCGAGAGTAGGTTGGTATCTGTATCATTATCTAGCATTAGCCTTATTTTCTGAATCAGTTGAGATTGTTGCTTACTAACTCTATTTCCTCTGAAATATAGGTTCTGTTTTTGACTGCCTTCTACCAGAAAGTGTTCAAGTTTCACCTGTTGGTCGTGTCCCGACTCTACGCCCAATTTCTGGTCAGTATCTAACTAAATTTCCTTTTTTGTTGCATCTTTCTATGTCTATGACATCCTCTTGCCAATATGTATCCATCCAAGAGGATGATCATGTGTCAAGGCTTGCAGGATTACATTTTTAAAACTTGAATGTTACTCTGTGCTTGCTACTTCTTAAAAGAAAAGGCTGTCACTGACTGACAACAGAGGTTTTCCTATGGTCTTGTACAGTATGGTACTAGCCTTTTCTGTTGGCCTTGTTAATTTAGATGTATGCTTTTTCTTGTCATTCCATGTTAGCTAAATAAATATTTCCGTAACTATATTCCAGCCATAATTATGATTTCCATCTATTACATCTACAATTTTCGATGATATGAATCTCAAAATCCGCATGAGGTAATTTCACCATCAATAATTTGTAATGTAAAATCTGATATAGAGGAGTATTTGTTCCTGTAGAATACCTAGTCCCAAAAGCAAATTGTAAAGCAATCTGATATTTTAATGATCAGAAAATAGAGAGGGGTTTGTAAATGCTATGTTCTACTATTTACAAGATTATCAACCTATATTTCTGTCCCTCTTAAAATATTGCACAGATGATGATTTGAGTTCAATATCTTCATCCATCATCGAGGACAGTGATGATGAGGCCGAGGACAAGCATATATTGCCAACATCATCCTGTGACCTGCACTCTGTAGATGCGCCACCAAAGCTAGCCAAAGATCTTCTCTGAGCTGCTTCATTCTTATGCGGACCTCCTGCGTTGCAACTTGGAATCGTGTAGTTGGCGGTGTAATGTTGTTTACTACATGTATTGATAGGGACAGTTGAGCGTGCCATTTATACTACTGTTTCCTGTCCAAAGTTTTGCGGTTCCAAAAGATGAATTGGTCCAGCATCTCACAAAAGATGAAGCCCGAATTGCTCGCTGTTTACCACAGCTGACAAAGTAGCGTTCCTGTTTTATCCCAATAAATTGTTATCATCCGCAGTGGCAGCGGCATGATGTAAATTTAGCAAAGATGAAAATCTGTAATTTACAATAAAAAACTAATAAATGATGAGCATTTACAATAACAATGCCTGTGTTCAGATTTACACCGGACAACATACATAATCACACCCACTTAATGAACATCGACTGTTTCACCCTTTTTTTTTGTGGAGAAGAATTGAACCCTCTACTTTATCCCGAAGAGAGGCAGAGACAACAATCTTGATACCTGGGATAACCATACACGTGCTCACCAGGCTCACCTCACGTGTCACGACTCAGCAGTTAGCAAATGGGTGCGCTGATTTAAACTAGAGAATAAGATGGTCAATCATATGCTGTATTACATCAGCTCCTTCGTAATGCATCACAGGATCCTTAACCTGTTAAAATGTCATACACATGCTTCAGCGCCAGAAAATGGTTTCTAAAACTGAGTTGATGAAATGCTGACACGAAAATTTCTTGGCTACAAGCTCCATCACTAGGCACCAAACCTAAATTTGCCACTGGAAATGACAAAATCTTGGGTCGAGCAATAGACAGTACCTGGATTACGCTATGTGCCGCATATCTTACTTTGATGTTGTGGAAGCTAACATCTACCTTTTCCCATGACACACGCTTAAGTCCTCTTATAAGACGTTCTGTAAATTGCAATAGAAGTCAGACTATCATGTGGAATTCCATAGCAAAGTACATGATATAGAAATTAAAATAATGCACTAATAATATAGAAAGCTTTCAGTAGACAATGTATGTGTGTTCGAACATGATACATATGTTAGAACATGATGATACTTCAAGCTGATGACACAGTGTATGTCCTGACCTACCATGAAAAGAGATAAGTTCCTTGATCTCTCAGGTTTATTTCAGATATACAATGAAACTCTCATTCTTTATAAATGACGACGAACTATGAAGTTTATTTCCAGTATGATAATATCAACACACTTATAAACTCTATTTATTTACAGGCAAAAAAGGTCAAAATACACAAGAAGCAGATTGATAATTTTAGAAAACCAGTGTGAGGATTTATAGGAGAGATAGCACATTTTCAGAGGAAGACATTATGACACTAATGCTAGCATTACCATATTACATTGGGATTTCCAGCACTTGAAGAGTTGTGCAGGATATTCAGTCTACAAACATTCTGTATTTGCGTACAAAAAGATTGATCGAAAGAAGTGAAACAAACCTTCTAGTGTGCAGTTGTCCACATCGGTTATGACTGCAACTTGATTGAAAGTTTCTGCTTTGGATAATTCCTTGTATACTATATGCGGGTAATTCATATTTGGTGAATCAACCCACTGCAATGATATAATTAAATGTTGATTATTAATGAAAAATGAAATAAATCACCATTTCGCAGGCTGGCAAAACCAACAAAGATGAAACTATAAAGGTTAACCTTGGGCAATTCTGAATCTCGTCTGATGGATGATGTTCTCCATCCAACAACATCTTAACCCATATTCAGTTATGGAAAATAAAAAATAAAAAACACGATTACTGATAACGGAAATTTTATGAGTGATGTAAGGATACGATCATAAGCAACATTGGAGTATGCAACTCTTCGTTGAAATATTTGCAGAGCAGACCTATAGCAAGATACTAGTTAGATACAATTGCTCAGAATTCAAGCACATAAAAGCAGTTGCAGCACATAAGCATACATGAATTGCAGGTCCCCCCAATCGTCCACCATGCGTTGCAGCAATGGAGGTTTTCCATCATCGTTGTCGGCAAGAAAGAGTTGCTTGCCAGTTCTTCCAAATATCAAGTGAATGATGCAGCATGCAAAACTTTCAATTGCAGTAACCCCCAAAAGGAAAGGAACCTGTGTTAAAACAAAGATAAAATATTAAATAAAGTGCCTGAGGCATTGATGGTAGCACAAGAAATGTAAGACCTCTACCAAATATTAGTATGTAGGTACTATGTTATCAAAGGAATCAATTAGCAAGCATGTTCATCAATCTTTAAGGATATTACATGCTCACTTATTTTTATAAGGGCAATGGCCAAGGAAAAAACTGTGTTACCTGCTTCTTTCCTCTAGAACCAAGATGCGGTGATGCAACAGTTATGAAGTTCACTGCCTCAAGGCCATGTATAGTACCTATGTCGTTGTTAAGTAAACTTTTGAAACCACATTGGGAGGTTTGTGTAGGTGATCTATAAAGTCTTCCTATAGCATATCTTGCAACCAATCCTCCGACAGAATGTGAGACAAAAGATATCCTTTTGATATGTGGTCTCCTATTGATTTCGTCGATAACCTGCCTTGATAAATTTTGGCATCAGTTTGGGCTAAGAAGGCACAGGAAAAATCATACACGCTCAGCAAAGAATCAATATTTAAAAAGGATGAACTAACCTCCTGTGCCAATCGTTCACCCATCACATCGATACCATCAAAAGTTAGCTTGTACATATTGCGGTTACTACCTATATTTTTTCAAAGCATGTATCAAATTAATCCAATTTTTTTTTAAAAAACTCTTAGAATAACATAAGAAATGGTAGTACTAAATGGGAAAGAATACTTTCCATATTATTCTAGCGTAATCATTCATGTCTTGCTACAGGGGATCATATGATATATGCAACAATGTAATATTTTTAATTCAATGTGTGATGTACATAAGGATATCAACACAATTATCTGCAATAATGTTCATATGCATCATATATGGAAATAATATTCCAAGTTCTATAAACCATGCAAGATAAGGTAAAGCTCCTATATTATATTTCTCTGCAAGTGGGAGGTTGGGAGTGCCAAGCAACAAGCCAATCATCTATCCCAACCGCACCACATCCAGCTATATGAAACAGTTTTCTTAAATAAACATTTTTGCGGCATCAACCAAAAACCTCACGTAATGATTGGACATCAATGATCATCCAACACATCACCAGCACTGGGATACACAGATTGGCATTTATGATATGCTAAAAATACCAAATAATCCTTAGTGGAACAGCAACGATAGAAATGTGGTGACCCGCTGATATAACTCATAGCTAAACACTAATATAAGAGACGATGAAAGCGTGCACGAATGTAGAGAGCTTACAATGAACCACAACTTTCTCTGAGAGCAGCTTCTCAAATTGCTCAGCTCCAAACTTCCAATCTGCTGCACTGTAAATACAGCAGATAAGGAGTAGTAGGCTCAGTACAGTGATGGGCACAACCAAGCAGCGTTTCATCCGTATTCATGATTCAGTAGCCTGCTATTATATGATCGAAATGCACATGGGTTATGCCAGTGCTCCCAAAATGTTACCAAAACGCGTTTCCCTTTGGAACTTATGTACTCTGAATGGGTCAGTACGGGCATGCTTTTGAACGACTCATGGGCACACTCAACCTTTCCCGATTGTACTAAAGGAGTAGCGTCACAGCAAGAGCTACCCAGTGCCGGCCCAGAGGGGGGGGCAGGCAGGGCGGCCGCCCTGGGCCCCCAAATTTGAGGGGCCCCAATTTTTTGGGCCTGTTAATTTTTTTAAAACTTTTTATTTGTTATAAAAATTTTTTAAGTAATATATATAAATAATTATATATTTTTTAATATACTATTTTTTCACTGATAATATAGTACTTATAAAAAAAAATTTAGCTTTATATATAAAGGGCCCCACTTTTAGATTTTCCCTGGGTCCCTAAAATCACAGGACCGGCACTGGAGCTACCACAATTAAGTTTGCTACATTTGACGTCGATTCAAATTAGTTTACTTTGCTGGGAAAAGAAAACAAACAGGAAATTAAAATTCATACTCATCCCCGCAAGGCCGCAACTGCCTCATTCTGCAACCCCCGTGATTCCAGCAAGAATTTGAGTCCAGGTACCGATCAGCCTAATCGTTCCCAAGAACTAACCAGAAACTCCGCAACGTCCTCGGGGCAACCGGAAAAGGCACCAGCGACGAGCAGAAGCGTGCAGCAACATGATTTTGACGGAGCAATCAAGGACCGGGGCGGAGCAATTACGCGGCTCAGTTACGAGACCAGAGGAGAGGCGACGCGGATAGCTTCAAACAGATATAGCCGTACCTCCCGACGATCCCGTGGACCATGACCACCAGGTGGTCAGCCCCGCCACCGCCTTCCGCCGGCGCCGGCGCCGCCGCGGGATCGCCTCCTCCCAGGTCGCCCATTCACCTCACGCCCAAGCGCCGCCGGAAACGCGCGAAAGGGAAGAAAGGGGAGTGAGCGCGGGGCAGGAGAGGACGAGGTGGGTGCACCGGAAAAGGGAAGCCGAGCTTGTATGGGTGAGCTGTACTGTTGCTTGTGCCGCGAGTCGCGAACCGACGCCGAAGCGGAGCCGAAACGGAAACGGGCAAGGAAGAAGCGAATAGGTTTGGCTTTGCCTTCTTTGTCCGCTTTATTGGAGGGTGACAGGTGGAGCAGGATGAATAAGGGGCCCACCTGTCAGGTCGCTTTGATTTACGGAGGCCTGGCCGCTACCGCAATGTTTGACAGCACCTGCTAGTCGTTTTACTCGTTCCACAGAAACACGGATGAATTGGACCGGCCATTGGACCCTGTTCTGCTAGATCTTCTGGGTTTATTCCTGAGTTGGTTAACATTAGGCTTTTTTGAAATGCAAGAATTTTTACAAAAATTTAATAGAAATTTCACAGTTATCAGTTCAATTTTATAGTGAAAATGCAGGATTTAAGAATTTTACTGTAATCTAAAAATCTAAAGGAGACCTTAGTACTTTAAACAAATAATTTTATAACTGAGATCGATTTTAAAAATATAAGTTGCTAGTCAAATTTAAGTTTGCACCTTTAAAACGTGTGATATATGATCTAAAGTCGTTTGTCACATGTAATGAACCAAACTCAGAAATAAAATCTTTTTTGAGATGGAGAGGAGCACATAGAAGGGAAGGATAGAGGAAGAAGCCATAGAAATAAATCCTTTAAAAGATGTGTTTTTTTGTCATTGATCGGTAGCGTGTCGACAACAACGCGTCTTGCTGCTAGGCGGTGTTTAGGCGTGAGCAAGCGTTGATGCGTGGGGTTCTTTCGCACCAAAAACTGGTTCGTGTGTCGCGCTAGAAGCTCGTTCTTGTGTGGAAGGCACATTTCCTGGGCCCTGTTTTTCAGGGCACGCAAGCGGGGCTAGAGGCTACGGGCCCACACGAGGAGCCCAAGCTAGTACTAGAGTGTTCCCACTAGTTACGCAAGCTGGAACATGAGTGGACTGTGGGAGGGGCAACGATCGCCGGGGAAGGAATTGAAGCCCAACCCAATGCTTCCCCCGCAGCCCAAGATCGGAGAATGGCAGCAGCCCAACCGGGAACTTCTGTCGTCCACGCGATCGCGACCTACCTTCCGGCGGGCGACGGGGCGGGGGCCACGCCTCCGCATGACGCAGGAGCCGACGCCACTCCTCCCGGTCTGGGCGCGGACGCCAACGACGCGAAGGCCGAAGACCCGACGCCACACGCACCCAGCCACCGCGGTCGCAGGAGGCGCCATGGAGGAAGACCACCGCCACAGGCCCTCCTCCTCGTCCTCCTCCCCCGGCAGCCGCGGCTTCCTCTCCGGCCTCCGCGCCGCGGCGCTCCGCTCCAAGCCGCTCGGCGCCAGCGCCTCCACCGCCGCTTCTGGCGAGGGCCTCGTGCGGCAGCTCGGCGTCCTCGACCTCGTGCTACTCGGGATCGGCGCGTCCATCGGCGCCGGCATATTCGTCGTCACCGGCACCGTCGCCCGCGACGCCGGCCCAGGTTAACCCGATAGCCCCACTTGAATCGGTTTTAGTCGCTGCTACTGCTCCTTAGTCCATGGGAGATTTGCGCTACTATACTATATACTCCAATTTGCAGTGGGGGAGCTTCATGTAGGTTTGATGCGCTGCTTGAATTTGGCACTGAATTGGTGGGATCATTGGCGCGACTAAGGAAGCACTTGAGAATTACTTGATTGCTTCCAACGCCTTCAATTAAAACATTACCCCACTTTTGCTTCACTGACGCTGAACGGAATCTGACACGAGCCATTGTGACAGGCGTGACCATCAGTTTTGTGCTTGCCGGAGCGGCGTGCGTGCTCAATGCACTGTGTTACGCTGAACTAGCATCTCGCTTCCCCGCTGTGGTCGGGGGAGCATACCTGTACACGTATGCTGCCTTCAACGAGCTCACCGCCTTCTTGGTTTTCACTCAGTTGATGGTGGATTATCATATTGGGGCTGCCAGCATTGCTCGTAGCTTAGCAAGCTACTTTATCCAGTTCGTGGAGCTGATCCCGTTCTTCAAGGGCCATGTTCCAAACTGGATAGGGCATGGAGAAGAGTTTTTTGGTGGTGTTGTGTCGATCAATATACTGGCCCCAATTCTTCTTGTCATCTTAACTGCAATTCTCTGCTATGGTGTCAAAGAATCATCAGCTGTAAACACTTTTATGACTACATTAAAGGTAAGACCCCTGACTTTCTGAAATATATTCACTTTCCCACTACAAATTGTAACTTACACATCGTTACATTAGTTTTGGGAACACTATAAGTTGGTTAAACAATCATTTCCTTTAACATAAGTTTTATGTACTTAAGTAAGATTTTCCATACAACGTAACTTTCAGGTGTCTAAGCATACTTTTCTGCAGAACAGAATTTGTATGTGTTATGTGTTCGATGTCTTTCATGATCTTCCTTTCAGCCTTTCATCAATGACGTTTCTTTTCTGTCACTGCTTTTGGACTAATGCCTTTTTCCATAATACAGATAGTCATTGTTATAGTCATCGTATTTGCTGGTGTATTTGAGGTGGATGTATCAAACTGGTCACCATTTATGCCAAATGGTTTCAAAGCTGTGGTGACTGGAGCTACTGTAGTCTTTTTTGCATATGTTGGATTTGATGCCGTTGCTAATTCTGCTGAGGAAGCCAAAAGTCCACAAGTAATTCATTAGCTTCATATATCTGTTACCTTTTTTTAACCAATATTTTATTGACTCTAGTGATATGTTATCATTCAATTTTCATTTTGCATATAATATATAAATTAGGCTAGTCGAGAATGCACTCTTAACTTTTTCTTTCTGGTCGTGCAGAGGGACTTGCCCATTGGTATCCTAGGAAGCCTTCTAGCATGTGTCATATTATATGTTGCTGTATGCTTGGTCATTACTGGAATGGTGCCATATACATTACTTGGGGAAGATGCTCCTTTGGCGGAGGCTTTTGCTGCTAAGGGGTTGAAGTTTGTTAGTGTTCTGATCAGCATTGGAGCTGTTGCTGGGCTTACTACAACACTTCTTGTTGGCTTGTATGTTCAGGTATGCTAGCTTGGAACTGGATAATATGTTGCTGATCAGGCTAGTAGGCATTCCTCAATGAAATTGGTCTACTTGATGAACATTACCTCCTTCTTAAATGTTTATTACAGTCACGCTTGTATCTTGGGCTTGGAAGGGATGGTCTGCTACCTTCAATATTTGCTAAAATACACCCAACACGGCACACTCCTTTGCACTCTCAGATCTGGGTTGGCTGTGTTGCAGCAGTCATGGCAGGCTTCTTTAATGTGCACATGCTCTCTCATATTCTTTCTGTTGGCACTCTGGTATGAAAACTTCAGCAAAAATTAACAAGATCTCATTTCGTCATTCAGCTGTCACTTCTAACTATTAGTCTTCTTTTTCTTTCTTTTTGGGAGCAGACGGGTTATTCAGTTGTCTCAGCTTGTGTGATCACATTAAGATGGAATGACAAAGCAACCAGTTGTCGCTCCCTTGGCAGTCTGTCAATCTGGCAAGAGGGTATTCTATGTCTTGTCATAGTTGCTATTTGTGGTTTTGTAGCTGGGCTTTGCTATCGGTACAACTATTCTATTGCCCTTATGATTGTGGCTTTTCTGATTGCTGTTGCTACCAGTTTGGCTCTCCAGTTTCGCCAGGTAGCTAAACTATTGGCCTTTTTCTACTCATCACATATTACACACCCTGTATAATCTGCTGCACTGCACATAATGATGAGTGGCGTCGTGATCACTACTGGAGTCAGTATATATGTCCTCAATCTATTTGGCTACTATTTCAAATCATTGCCCATGGTGTCATGTAACTGACAGTTTAGATGCACGGATGTCAAGTTTCCAACTTGTTGACAACGTCCTTCATGACCTTTGCTGGCATTTTTTTTCCAGGTCTATGTGGATCCACCAGGCTTTTCTTGCCCTGGAGTTCCTATGGTTCCAATCATCTCCGTTTTCTTCAACATGCTGCTGTTTGCTCAGGTTTGCACTGCTCTTCTTGCTCACTCTTAACTCTATTTGCCAGAATTCTTTGTATGAATGCGTTATGAAAATAGTACTACCGCTATGGTGGTATCTTTACAACATTTGAATTTCTGTGACACTGATTAGCAGTAATATTTTGTTTGGCAGTTACATGAAGAAGCGTGGTATAGATTCGTCATCCTTAGCCTTGCCGCGGTGGGATTGTATGCCGGATATGGCCAGTATAACGCCAATCCTTTCAGTTCGGACCACATTGCTGTTGCTTACCGCGGAGTTCCTTCTGAAGCTCCATGAGCCATTGTGTATGATCATCAGAGAAGCTGGGGCCCAATTTTTGCCCTTTGAAATGCTGTGTCCTGTCCTGCCGCAGTGCATATACTCATGCTAGACACAGTGAATTTGTCAACATGTAAAGTGAAATGTAGCAGTGTCCATAATAGCATTCGTCAATACATACACGGGTAAATTTTGCAGTCTGTAAAACGAAATAAGGAAATAAGGAACTGGCTAGAATAATTTATGCCAGTTCGTTTCATTATCACGCGTGTTCCTGTTCGGAGGCCCCATCCATGTTTCGACGGCAGCATATGTGCTTTGTTGCCTGGGCCGCAAGTTAACGGGGCCATTCTCCGCACGTCGAACAGCTCGACGAGCTCGAGCTCGAACAGCTCGGTGAGCCTCATTTAGATGAGTAACCACTGATAGATGTATATGTTTGTATTATACTACTAATAACCAGTCCGTCACGTCCATAGCCAAAACTAATCGTCAGCATCAAATATTTTGACGATCGATCCCCTCCAATTCTTACGAATGGACAGCGCACCGAACCGAGCGAGGCAATCCACTGGCGTCCTCCAGCTATCCCTCGCTACCGGCCACTTCCTACCACATGACTCCCACATGCGCCAAGCATCATTAGCCCCACGACACAGCCCGCCCGGTGGCCGCACCTCCTGCGACCCAGGCCGTCCACGCGCTCTTCTATACTCTTCCCGCGACGAGGTGGTACCGTGACACCGACTGCGGCAACTCCCTGCCACGCTCGCACTCGCCCTCACGCCTCACGGTGATCATGCTCCCCTGCTCGCTCGCGCAGAGACGCGGCCACGGGATTAATTACTCGCGTCACAGGAAAAAAAGGTTGCTCATGAGTGAGTCGGCTGGCAAGGAATGGTTGCTAGCTCGCCGACGGCCGAGCTGCTTCGTTGTACCAGTAGCTTTTCCTGCCCACCGCGCGTCAGTACATGTATATAGTGTAGAGCAATGCGGTGGGTGCAGGACCACGGCGCATCAACGATTCAACGACACGGTAGGAGCAGTGGTTGGTAGAGTAGTTAAAACAACCACTCGTTACACTACCAGTGTCACTAACCCCTGGAGCTTACAGGCATTACATTCAGAGTTCAATACTACGCACAGTAGGACTAGAGTACTAGTAGTAGCTTTGGAATGGAAGATAGTTTCTGGTTTGGTGGCACCCTTTGCCGCGCTGGGGACAGGTCCGGTTCACGTGCTGCGCTTTTGCGCCGGAGATGGATGGCGGTATGGTCCCGGGCGGCGAATGAGATGGCCCGCCGAACACGGTAAAACATCGGCGTCCAATGCACCGCTTCGACAGCTGCTCGATCCGATCCATCCATGACTGTCGCCAGCAACCTTTTCACTCGTCTGTACCTCTGCCGGATGCACGAAACTTATTGGCCATTGAGAATGATCTGTGCGAAATGCCTGCCGGGTTGACGAGGAAACGTTGATTTGATAGCATCATTGTACCGCGAGAAACGGCGACTGATCGAGGCCTTGATTGGGAAGCCTGCGCTCTCCGTTGCACGGCGAGTAGCTGCCGCGCTCGAGGGAGATTGCGAAGATGCCGCCGCGCCGGGCTACGGAAGGAGCGAGCGAATCTTCAGAGTATCGGAGTGAATTATTGTCAGAGATAAGGACAGATCTCCAACCTCGCGCGGACAAGAAACAGGCAAGGAGCCAGAGGCAGACGACACCGCTGCGCGCGAATCATTCGCTCGGGGTGTCGGTATGCGCCGCGGGCATGTGGACTGCGGGCATCAGAGTGTCGACGGCGAGTTCATGGTGCCTCGCGCACATGCATCTGGATTCTGGACTGCAATTTGGAAAAGAACGGTCGAGCCACACAGCATACCTTCTAAGTCTGTTGTTACACATCTCCAGCAGGGACACTCTATGAACATGTACTACTGATTGTACACTCTCAGTTTCTGGTGGTAAAACAGACCGGAAGCACCTCCGCCTACATTCGGATGAGTCGCTCTGGATAATTCTGTGAAGACTATATAGATTCATGAAAATTCACCATTCCCCAGAGCGTGCAGTGGGAGGATGATCCAACTCCACGTGGCATGCTTCAGCAGTGCACAATGCTAGTAGCTGATGAAACAGCAAGCTGCGTCGACGAAAACCTACTCCGCATGCACTGATCAGATTCACCGCGCAATCTCCGCAAGCCTCTTGAGCACGTACTTCGTGTTGGGTCTCAACGACGGCGACAGGCTGCAGCACGCGGTGGCGAGCTCGAAGAACGCGTTGAGGTTCCTCTCCTTGCCGGACCTCTTGCAGTGCCTGGCGAGGTCGGAGCTGAACGCGTCGGACATCTTCCGCTCGAGGACCAGGTTCTTGAACGAGACGGGAAGGTGGATGTCCCGCGCCTTCGGCCGGGCGTCGTCGGCCGCGGAGTACTCCTGCGCGAGCATCTCGAGCAGAACCACGCCCAGGCTGTAGATGTCGCTCTCCCTCGAGGCGTCCCTCATCTTGGTCAGCTCGGGCGCCTTGTACCCCTGCGCGGCGGAGGACTCGAGCATCTCCTGGGCGGCCGCCGGGTTTAGCAGGAGGTAGAGGCCGTAGTCCGATAGCTTGGACTCGTAGTTAGCGTCGAGCAGGATGTTGCTTGTCTTGAGGTTGCCGTGGACCATCGGTTTCTCCAAGCCTGTGTGCAGATGATCCAGTCCTTTGGCAACGCCGAGAGAAAGCTTGCAGACTATGTTCCATCCCTGTGACTCGGCGATTCCCTCTGTATGTGATAGCAACCAAGAAATTAGCCACCATCACAACTAGCAGTCTAGCATTGCATGGACAAGCAACAACTTCATATATCATACTGTATTTTGGTAAATCAATTATGGAAGCATTCATAAACCGGATAGTAAATCAACATATGTAATTAAAGATTCTTAACAACTGATGTAGATGAGAGATGAATGAAACCAAAAAAAAAATCAACAGGTGAGATATTTAGCCGCTAAATAAAAATGCAGGGTATTTTGCTTGAAAATAGAACACCATGTACACTTCGCTTTAATTTAGGGACACAATAGCTTTTATCCAGGGTGTCTGCCAATTTAACAACCTTAACAAACCTTTCCTGACTATACATCACAGACCACTGATTATCAGAAAATACATGTGAGACGGGGACCTTTCCTGATGGTCATAGTTCTAAAAATAAGCTAACAACCTTAACAAACATCACAACTTAGGACCAGGACAATATCATGTACGGTTTAAGCTAACAACCAACCATAAAGGTCTCCACAAATGTTGAATTTAATGTCCAATAACATAATTTTGAATAATGTCTGAACCCAAAAAATGCAAATTTCAACAAACCAAACTAAACATTTCACTCAATTAAACTCACTTTTAATTTACTCCAGTAAAATCAAAATTATAATTATCATGTTACCCCTGAATCGCAGCACTCACCGTTTACATGAAAAATAAACTATATGTGCTAAATATAAATGCTGAATAAATGGATCAGGAAGGGGCCTATCATTGCATCTCAACCACCACCAACTCAACATGCATTGAAGATTTAAAATTGGTATGTGTAATGTGCAACAACACTGTGGAATACAGTTCTGAGATCTCCATTTGACGGTTGTCTAAGATCTTGGTCATAAAAGTACAGATTCTAAATAAAAATCTGTTGAAAATAATCTACCTGATGTCCTTCATAATCAAACCATATGTAAAGCAAAACTATGTCACATGTATGAAACACAAGTAAACATACTAGTAACTGTTAGGCAGGGAAATGAAATCTAAACTGCAAGCATGTGGAGGAAGACGTTTTTGTCGTTTTGAAGTGCAAATGCAGCTAACCTTGCAAGAAGCGGTGGAGGGAGCCGGCGGCGTAAAAGGGGTGTACGAGCAGCTTCTCCCCTCTAGGTCCTACGTACACGGCGCGGAGCGGCACGAGGTTGGGGTGGCTGACATCGCCGATTCGGCGCGCCACGGCGGACGCCTCCTCTGCTCCCACAGCGCAGGCGGGTCGCACGAACCGTAGAAGCACCGCGGCCTCCCCGGCGTGCATCACGGCGCGGTACAGCGTACTGTGCGCAGACTTGGCCACCACCTCGCCAGGCGCCTCAAGTATAGCGGCCACCGACAGCGCCTCCCCGCCGGGGAACTTCACGAGCGCCCCCGCCCCGCCGCGGAACCCGTCGCCGCCGCCCTGCGGCCCCACGCCGAGCCGCTCGGCGATGGGGCCGAGGTACGGCAGCGCGCCGAGGCGGTCGGCGATGGGCACGAAGTAGGGCAGCACGTTGCTCGGCGCGCGGCGCCGGAGGCAGGCCGGCGCGCGGAACGGGAGACGGTCCACCAGGCGGCGGAGCGCCGGGAGGCGCGGGCGGAGGAAACGGTACAGCAGGTAGACGAAGAGGATGCCGACGATGGGGAGCAGGATGGTGTTGCTCCGCCCTCTGTGCATCTCCTGCCCCGGCGTCGCCGCCTCTGCCGCCCCCGCCATCTCCATGGCTTCTGTCCGGTCCGGATGATAAAAACGAGGGAAACCAAGCTAGCTAGCTGGCCGTGGCGGCCGGGCTGTCAGGTTCTTGGCGAAGCTCGGCGGGCAAGCTCGTTGCTTTGCCGTGCTCCGCTCAGTTGCTTACCACTGGCTTTTCTCCTCGACCGGAGGGAAGAGACAGGCTAGGAAGGGTGGCGCGCTAGCAAGCTACGGAGGACGGGTGCCGCAGCCTGCGGGGTTAGGAGAGATTCTTCTCGTCTCGAGGCTTGCCTTTTATCACTGTGTGAGTGGGAGTGCGGGAAAAGTGGTGCGGCCTCCGGCAACCTCCTCTGCTTTGGGACTTTGGCGTTTGCCTTTTTCTAGCTTTGCGGACTCGGCATTTTGGGTATGTTCTTACTTTACCAAAACTTGGTAAATTTAAAACACGGGCAATGCCAAATTATTCGTAAAATAATGTTTAGATTGTAACTTTACCAAATTTATATGATTATGTGTATAAAAAATTATATATAATATATCTTTTGTATTATATAATCTTAATTAGTTTAGTTTTGTAGACTTAATTATAAGGGGTTTAATAGTTTAAACAAAATACAAAACTGATGTACGATTCAAGAGATATTGTAGTTTTTAACTTACAAATCAAGTAAGCAATGTTTTTAATGCAATCACTAATGAGTTGACACGTCACTGAGAAACACATGCCAATATTTAGTCACCGTTTTTTTCGCCTTTGCTGCGTCAAAGTTTTCTCTGAAAAATGCATAGAGGTTACCAAATTTTCGTTGGCTCTTCTAATATTTAGACACAACAGACCAAACGATAGCAAATTTCACAGGTAACATCAATCTTTGATAAGGTAAATGTTGGGTGGAAACCAAACCGCCTCTTTGCTTTTGGAGATTACTCCTAGCTACTCCTACGTGATTAGTGTCCACATTTGGGTTGCGTGCTTGGCCATGGCCCCGGCCGCTTTTCATCCCGTTGAAATCTGGTAGTCGAGTGGCCTGGCACCGTGGCTGGTGGTGGCAGCGGCAGTTAGGAGTACGGGACGGGACCGGGCCCGGCGGACGGAAGGTATCCCATTCCCATCGCGGAGGACGTGCGTTGGCTTGGGACTTGGGATGCTGTCGCCGGAAACATGCCGCGCGCAGATGGACGGCGGCGAGCGGCAGGGAGGGGACGACGGGTCCCCGGCGGCGGGTGGCTGCCGAGAGCTGGCACGGCTGCGACGGCCAGTAGTGTAATGTAGTGGCAAGTGTGGCGAGGGCTGCGTTTCTTGTGATTGGGAGGACGTTTCCCTCTCCGGCTCTGCATCTGGGCTTGCTTGATTAGTTTGTGTGCGTCGTGTCGAGGATAAACATACCGTCGAAAAGCTAGGTATGGTGTACCGCAGTGGGCGGTGCGTTGCATTGTTCTGCAGCAAGGTACTGTCGTGCACGGAGGTCTCTAATGGTGGCTTAAATCGACGGACCAAGTGGCCTGTTTAGTTTAGTGCAGATTTTATACTTGTCACTTACATATTCGCTATATTCAAAACCGTCGAATCGATGAATGAACAGATTAAATTTTATATTTTTTTTAAAAGAGTAGGTCTCACTTACGAGCTCACGTATCATTCATTCTATTCACACCCTTTTATCTGCTCCCTCTTCGTTATATCTTTCACCCTGTTTAGTGCTTCTTTACTGCATACACCACGGACATCTTCCTTTAATGGGTTTCTCAAGGACGTGTCGGCCGGCCTTAACCTTTCCTTGACTTTATCATGGCCTAGGTTTAATGATAACAACCCGTTGCCTGTCTCCGATTTTGATCACTGTCTTCGTCCTCGTTGAATGCTGATGATCCTGCGCGCGGACATAATACGTGATCATTGTGTGTAGTGTCTGGCGCCTTCAATTCAGACTGCTGTTGGAACGTCTCGTTCTTCAGTTCTCGACGGGTGGACTTTTATGAGCGCCCTTGTTCTGATGCATGCGTATGCGTTCAATTATACTACTAGGAACCCCACATGAATGATTAGCTTACGTTCAGTTAGACACGTACGTGATGTGTAGTATGTCGCAAAGTGATGGCCATGCATGGCGCGAATAGGTCTCTGTCAGAGTTTAGTGCTACGTGTGCTCGCGTTTTCTCCGGGACTCTGATCCCATTGATGTTGGCGTGCATCAGAGAACTCTAAGGCCCTGTTCGGTTGTTCACTAATGCAGTGAATTAGAGAGAAAATGAATCATTACTCCTTAAGTGAGGATTTATTTTCTCTTATTCCATTTCATTCTCCTTCTATTTTTTCCAAACCGAACAGACCCTAACGACTTGTACTCGTGTTCCCCGTGGAATTGCTAGGAAAAAATGTTTGTTCAGAAAATTTTTGGAGTTTCATTCTGAATCCCAACGACTGAAGCAGCAGATGCATGGAAACAGAAGTTTGCTCTGATGTACCTCCGGCTGCCGTGATCCACCGGCGGCGTAAATACGTGAGCAAGGTTTACAATACCATTCAAAACCAGTCGTTTTTACGGTTTTCGGTGAAACTAGTTTGATTTGGTTTTATCAGACGCCGGTTTTCGTTTTAAAATTTTTAAAAAATTTGAAAATTAAAAAAAATTCGAAATATCAAAAACTGTAAAACCGGTTGATAAACCGGTGAAACAAGTGAGTTTGAAATTTTGAAATCTGAAACTAGAAACCGACCGGCTAACCGGTGAAACCGACCGATTTACTGTAGCAGTTGATTCAAATTTTGAATTTTTGATTTGAAGTGAACCCCGTACGTGAGCCCGCGAATCCACGGCACAGATTTGATGAAGTCTTAGTACGGATAGAGTTATTGAATAAGAACTGTTTTTCATTCATGTGCACCGTGTTTCCGACTCCTAATTGCACTGAAGCACCAAAAAATTGATACAAGAAACATGATGTTATTAGTAAACGAACATATCGATAAATAAAGGATTAATTTGATACATAATATTATAATTTTGTGAAATTTAAAATATGACATTCAAGGTCATTCATTTATAGGATCTCATCTGTCACACATCAATAATATATTTTAAAGTTTACAAAATTGTAATGGCATGTATCAAATTCATCCATAAATAAATAGTACTCTGTACTGCTCTCTTCGGTTTTAAATTATTGACACCGTTGATTTCTAATATCAATTTTAACTATTTGTTTTATTAAAAAATTATTTTAATGTATAAAATTATTAGCTATGATTCAAATTTCACTAATGGTAAAATTAAATAATAACAAAATTTTACACATTTAAATAATTTTTTTAATAAGACGAATGATCAAAATTAATATTAAAAATCAACGGTGTGAAATATTTACGTAGATAATGCGCTGGGCGCAGCGCACTCGGCAAGGCATGCGCTGATCCATGCAAGCCTACTGCATGCCGTGGCCGGCTAAAGCCTCTGCATCCTGATCTGCTCCCTGAACTTGGCGATGAACTCGTCGGCCTTCCTGTCGACCTCGTCCTCGCCCTCCGGCGCCGCCTTGGACGCCAGCCTGAAGAGCTCCTCGTCTACAGACGTGTCCTCGTCGTTGTCATCACCGTCACCGTCGGTGTGGTCATTGGCACACGCAGCGACGAAGTCACCGCCGCGGACTGATGACGACCTGTCTGGTGAGACGGTCATCCCATCTGAGCCGTCATCGACCTCCTCGTCCCATGATCCGTCGGTGACCGCGCCATCTTCGCTGGACGTCTCGTCGCAGGGCGTGCACGGAAGGTAACTGGAGAAGCATGTCGACTCGGGGGCGGTGAACGGCGGTGACTGCGGCTGTGAGCACGGAGAAAGGCCCAAGTCAGCGTCGAGAACAGAGGGCGGCGAAGGGGCGGTGCGGGCGCCGGCGCCCCAGAACCCTGACGAGGAGGACGCGGAGCTGTCCGTCTCTTCACCGGCAGCGACATCGCTAGCGGCGTCGGACTCCTGCGTCGCCGCCGGAGGCTTCAGCCTGCGCACCGGCAAGGAAAGCGGCCGCTCCATTGCACCTTCGCGGGCGCCGTCGACGCTCGTCGCGTGATCGGCGACCACGACAAGGGGGCTGTCAGGGAGGTACCGCGCGTTCCACGCCAGGGCGCCGCTGTCTCTGTCGGCGCCATTGCCGTCGCCGACGCCGGTGGTCGCGGCGTCGACGTCGGTGTTCCTCTGGGAGAAGACGCCGTAGGAGATGACGAGGCCGAGGACGAAGAGGTGCGGGACCTCCCACACGGCCTGCGCCAGCGACGGCAGCAGCGAGACGAGCCCGACGGCGGCCGCGAGCAGCACGGCCACGGGCACGAGGCCGGGGGGTAACGAAATCGACCGTGCCGCCGTCGCCGAGACGTCATGGCTCGTGGTTTGCGTACTGGGAGCTGCTGGCGTTGCAACGGCCATTTCGCGAAGGAAAGAAACAGAGAAGGTTTGCGCGCTCGGTTGTCGGGTTGGTTTTGGTATCGCCGTCTTTCGCAGCTGTAACCTACTACCCAGAGGATCGTCAACTTTGCTCCGGATTCCTTGCTTTGTCGCGCGGCCGGTTCGAGCCTTGGGTGCAAAGCAAGAGCGGAGCAGGAGGGAAGACGATGATGATTATGACGACGACGCTGAGGTTCGAAGGCTGCTGGCGTGCCGGCTGCATGGTCACTTGACTAACTTTGGTATAATCACTTCCACACGTCATGGTAATCAATTATTAACCACATGGAACAACACGGGTCACGGGCATCATATGCAAGTGTAGATAAGTACACCTAGTGCACTGTGGCATCCGAGGATTAGTTGGTGCTTTCTTTTTGTTAAGAACCGTAGCCGGCTGCGACTGTGTTGATGAGATACAATGATGCGTTCTCGAGAGCAGCGAAAAGAAAGAAAGAAAAAACACCAAAAAAGGGGGCGTTCAATAGCACAAAGCCAGGAACCAAGCGAGGGCCCATGCCCGGCCCCGCCGATTCGTCTGCACAGAAACACTCTTGGCTGCGAAGGTACTACTCCAGAGCACCGACCCACGCAGTCACTGACCGCCCCGCCGGTCGCTTTGTCTTGCTCCGGCCAACATCCCGTCGTCAGTAGCAGTGATGATTCTCTCGTTAATCTTCTCAGCTCCTGCAACTCTTCCGTGCATACTGCTTCTGTGTCTGTCCGCTTGACCCCATCCCGAGTCGTGACCAGCCCAGCCCAGCCAAGGGCCATCGCGGCAACGCCGTGGCGACCGTGCCTGACTGCGACGCGCTGAAATGCGCCCTCAGGCCTCAACCACTCGCGATCATCAGGCTCAAAATTTGCTTCATTATCCATGACAAGGAAATCCACATCACCTGAAAAAAACTGCATTTTCTTCTTTCCAGCTGCAAAAAACGCGCTTCGGTTGAGTCTACAAGTTTGTAGTATCCCTATAAACAGACAATCTAGTTCTCTATAGTATAAATAGTTTATGCATACAGTAGTACTACATTACGAACCTCTGCTACATACAAATATCGAATACGAATTTTTGACAGCTCCTCCTTGGGAAGAAAAGACAACTTGTGATAAATATTATACTACACCTCTGGCCCTGAGGCAAAGAGGTTGACAAGGCCTCGGCAGGCTTGAACAGATACCTCACTTGCCTGAAAAAGCTCTCCATCCAAGTTCCAGACACTTTCATTATGTGATGAGACGAAGGTAAATGCTGATGTCTGCAGGATATGGAAGCTTCGTTAAATTGGAAAACAAGGAAGTAAACCCTAGACAGAAATTGACTACCTTATGATGTTCAACAAACTTGAAGTTCAGAGGGTCCGAACCCTTCTTGGTAAACTGTGTTAGATGCCTGCAGGTAAAACGTCTCACATATCAATATAGAGAAGAATAAAATCGAATTGGATGTTTTTTCAGTCGATATAAGAAACTGGTAAGAGAAAATTAGGAATGAAACTTCAAGCATCTTCTAGATTTTATTTGTACTTCTGTGATACCTAATGGTCTACTCATAAATACAGACAACAAAATATGAAGACCTTTTGAGTACTAACTAGAGCATCGTTAAGTAGTTTCTCAGGCACTGGTATTGTCAGTTGTAATAATATTTTTTAACTGAAAAGAGGCCTTTAATGCAAATTACACTTAACGGAGCAGGATCTTGGGGTAGGCAACATCTAACTCACCACAGGTAAAGGGGAATAGGGCAGTCTCTGATGAGCAGAAGATGAAGAAAACCATCTGACAGGTGTGCATCAGCCACCAGTCCATCTGGGGCTCGTTCATTACGACATGAAATGACAGCAGCACCAACACTGATAAAACGTCCTTTGGACCAGACCCACTTTGGGTTCTGGCAAACTGTTCTGGGTCTGTCCGTAATCTCATCTTCTGAATTTCGTCCAGATGTAGAAGTTTCTTTGCATATGAAGCAATTCGTTCGGCAGATAGCTTGCCTGTGTCTTTTATGACGGAATCGCATTGGTTGTGCCCCACTTGCAGCATCCACTGATGCCACCCCATGTGGATGGGTGTTTCCTGCCTCAAGAAAGGCAACTTTTGCCTCATAAGACCTGAAAAACCAGTAGCAGACTGTTAACTTGTGAACGAACTGAAAACAATAATTGTCCTGTGATAGCTACCGCTAATCACCTGTGTTTCAGAAATACCATTGTTCCAGAAAAGTCATAACGAGCAGGACCCATCCATCTGTACTTTTCACTCTCCCTGATAACTTCTCCATAAAATCCATATCTAGAATCGAAGTAACAAGGCAAAAAGAAGGCAACAAGTGACAGACTGTCCAGGTAAAGTCATAAGACTAAAAGGAATGAACCTAATTACATGGCACATAATAAAAATAAAATCTCTGTCAGTTTCTCCAGAATGTAAAGGCTCTGTTATGTCGCTGCTGGAAACCTATCTAGCACCAGATATACAAATTAGATCAAGGACCAGCAAACAAACTATTATATTAGCCCCTCTTACAATTCATACAGGAAGTCTATTAGCTAATTCTGTTTTTAGGAATGCAGCAAGGGAAAATCCTGCTCCAGTAAATTATTCAAATGAACTAATTTGTCCCATCTCCTAAGATAAAAAGAAAAAAATGTGCAGAGTTATTCAAAAAATAATTTGTCCCATCTCCAAGAGGAACAACATACCCAGCAAATGAAGCAGCATAGCGCACAGTAGGTAAAACCTCAGCTGTTGGGCTACTTTTCCATCTGACCACTTGAGCTATATCAAGTGGCATTCTTCTGCCAATAATAATAAGCAGAGCAGAAGTAACAGGATCTCGCTCTCCAGTTGTGCTGCATAGACGAAATGATCAACAGTTTGTTAACTGTGAGGTAAACGCTGGAACTGACGAAGTCTACTATGTACAAATAACAGAAGGATCACTATTCTTCATCACAAGCCAATAAACAGTGTATGTGAATGTGTTGTTGGAGGCAAACGGGAGCAGAACATAAGAAATCATCAGAGATTACATAAATAATTTGAAATAGCTGCCCTACTTTGGGCCCTCGGTAAGTTTAACGACTGCCAGATGTTTGCTCATTGCATAAATGATCATAGCTATCACGCATGCACATCATGTCAGATGTCTACCAAACAATAGCAACCTACTCAATGTATCAATATAATGAGACAAAAGTCACAAAATTTACTAAATAGTACCCAATCAGTACCTGAGAACAATGGCATCAGTTGAGCCTGAAGGAATTATGCCAAACCTGAACCAGTCATTTGGGAAGGAGATAGCATGGTCCTGATCTGCAGTATAATCAATTTGAATTCGAAAAAGAGACTCTCAATCTATTAAGTCTAGAACTTAAATTGCAGCGGTTTTAAGCTATTCAGAATCACCAACTTAGGAATGTCTAATGACCTCCATTGCATGGTTCTTCACAAGAATATGCATCATGCATGACTAATACACTTATATGACAATTTTTCCAACAGAATCTGCACAAGTAAAACAAAAGGTGCCTACCTGATGAAGATATATCCAATCCTGTATGCTGCAAAGTTGAGAGAAGAGGTTCATGGTCATCACATTTAGTTGCGTTTCCTGGAATCATGATATTTGCAGAATCTGGTGTGTGCATACTATAGTTTAGTCCATTCCTTGTAGGAACTTTGCAATTCTCATTGAGATCATATCCAAACCCCTCTGGAGTTGGGGGATAAGAAGCCTTATACCTCGAACTCAGTATACCGTTCAGAATTTCATTGAATAATCCATCTCCTCCCTAAGAGGGTGCAAGTTTTAAAAGCAGGATAATAGAAAAGGGAAAAAATCAGTGTCATTAATAATGGTTTAGAAGGCAAGTGATAGGTTGTCTTTGCTCTTTAGCATACAATGAGAACTTTCCAAGCTCATACATAAAAACACTTGAAAATATACATGGTAATCTCCAGGGTTCTTAATAAACTTTCCCAGAGCGATTAGCTAGATGTGATTTCAACTACTACCGGTTTTACAAAAGGCAAATCACACATATGCTAAGTACTTAATTTATCAACCAAGTATTAGCATTCTACCCCAAATTGTCAACAGTGCCCCCATTCAAATAATAAACTACTCACCAAATTATGAGTCGTTTTGGGTCTGAAAATGAGAAGGAGAGGTCGAAAATGTGGGATGTATAGAAAATAAAGAGATAGACAGAGAAGGATAAATATTGGAAAGAGAGAAATGTGTATTGCGAAGCGAGAACGACTTATAATTTGGGAAAACAGGAGGCCAGAGTGACCGACTTATAATTCAGGACAGAGGGAGTATTCGTGAAGACCTAAGACTGAGGTAACACTTAATCATACATTACCAAAATATGCAGGAATAATAGTAAAGAAAAATGTATTCAGTGTTTAATAGTCATACCACTGCAACAACACCATCAAAAGTCTTGATTTCTTTATCTGATAATGATGATAGCGTGCCATATGCATGTCCTGCTCTCTCTGTCACTATCACCTGAAAATCAGCATACAGGGAAAAACATAAGTTGAATCACTGGGTCAGCCACAAAATTGGTACAATTACATGCAAGCTATTACAATTTTCTCCTTTAATCAGAAGCTGTTATACCTTTGTTTTTACATTTGCTCGATTAAATAATGGAGCTACTGTTTCCCAGTTTTTAAGCCCTCTACCTTTACCACATAATGGATGAACAAATATCTATATAAAATATAGAAGAGTTAGCAACACCAATAATACAAGAAAACTGATGAGTAGAAGAAATAACATATATGTTCAAGTACTCTTGTGGACAGCAACAAAATACATCAGATCTACCATGAGGTTCTTTGGTCTATCCCCTTCGTTGTTTATACATGCTGTGATACGCTCAACCCAACTTTTGCAGGTCTTCGATTCTTTGTGACCAAAAAGATATTCACAAGGTACCCAGGCAGAAGGGTGTTTTCTTGATTTGGTAATCCCATGTACAACAAATCGATACATCTGCAAAAATGACAGCTTTTGTAAAAAGAGGATATAATAGGGAAGGTTGTGCATGAATTTTGGGAATGGAATAGTTACACCCAAGTAGATCAGAAGCATGACAGAACTACATTTTCTTAATATTGGTGGCAACATATGATGCGCGCTGCAGAAAATAAAGTTCATAACAAAATATAGACATAAGATAAGGAATGCTATAACCTCACTGTTTTTCTTGCCTTGAATGACAGTTCTTGTATTCCAAGGTCCACATACAGGACCCTCATCAAGCAGCTGTACGGCATAGATATCTGAAAACTTGATTTTGTTCCCTAATTTCGTCTGCAGTTGAATAGATGACCAACAGGAAGATTCAAGTTCCTGCAAAATGTAGCAATATAAGCACAACTCATATGGGAATATGACAAGAGGAAAATCATAGCCTTGTCTGGGTACTTATTGTTTGCATCTCAATAACTGAATATGCATTTAAAAAATGCCATGGCATCTTAACACATGAGCCTTGGGCACTTTCTTAAAAAGGGTGAGCTTCAGCTTCACAAACAAACAAGAGGACTGATGTTTATAGTTACATAACATGGTTCTTTATGTTTTATACCCCTGTACAACGGATATCTTTCAGTTGGCTGGTTGCTACATAATCCTTTAGTACTTTTAAACACCTATAAAATCCACTTTATGGACAAAAGAAGGTACCATTGTTTGTTGGATACTTTTTTCATGTGTTCAAGACAGTGATCCTATGCAGCTATCACACAGCTTTCAACCACGCTTTCCATAACCACATCCCCCAATTTTGAACAAGAGTAGCTCATCAAGTGCTCATCGGCCGTAAAATTACAATTTTGCAAACTTTGAAATATGCCATCCATGTGTCAATGACAGATGGGACGTGCAGAGAATGACACGTGGGTCAAATGGCATATTTCAAATTTCACAAAATTGTAATGGCATATCCAATTAATCCTAAATGGCAATCATATTCACCCCTCAGTATCCACCGACCACCCTCCGTCCCTCCGAACTTTCAATTGAACATCGGCATCCATAAATCTCTAATTCTACCACACGATCTAACGACTAAAGCACATAGGAAATCTCAATCGACCCCCCTAGGCGGTTTAACCCGTTGGATCCGAATTTAGCATTCCGTTGTCACGGACAGGCGACGGGGCGTACCGGGTGAAGGGTTTGGAGGGACAGGCCGTCGCTGCCGACAGCAACGGAGACCTCTCCGACGCCGCCCAGGAACAGCACCTCGCCGTCCCGTTGCATGGCCCCTTGGATACGGTGCTCAGCAGTGTCCCGCGCTCGTGCGGGTATCGATCGCTCTCTTTCCCGTTGCCGGGCAGCTGTGTGCGCTTTCGGTGGTACGGAGGGAAGAGGAGGGCACGGGAAACTGCTGCCTCCTCTTTCTGGTTGGATTCGCGGGCGCCTGCGACTGGGTCCGTCTCGGTGGCTATTGATGGAAATCGGGGAGGAGTCCGCGCTGGCGACTGCCGGCTCAAGATATTTCGCTGCCATCCGTCCGTCCGCCAAACTTTTTGAGGCCTCTCCTACTGGGGTCCGCCAAACTATTCTCACTCTTCTCCCAAATTTTGATAATTGGAAAAGGCCCAAGCCCAATGAGAACGGGAAGAAAGGCCTGAGCCCAACTAGAAGGAAAAGAAAGAGGCGCCATGGTGCCACGCTGGGCTGATCTGTCGTTCTCGTTCTTCCTGGTCAGGCCCAACTAGATTCTGTGCATCCCACCACCAAGCTCGTCCGGTTCCCCTGGTCGCAAAAATTCAAAAGCTTGCGCTCTCAGTCACTTCAGTGTGGTGATCCGTTCCAACGAAACCGCTGCTCTGCTCCCCCACTTCCCCGGCTGGACCCATGGCTTCCGCCAAGGAGACTTACCGCGCCGAGTTTCGCTCGCCGCCTGCCAGCTCGGCGAGCGCTAACTCTACTCCGCCGCAAAATGGTACGCCCCCTCGGACCCCTTGATCTTTAAACAACCCTAACAAGCCGCACCCCGCCCTCAGGGCTGCCGAGCTGCTCGTCGGCGTCGAGCCGGACGCTGCCCTGGCCCCGTCGGCCGCGACGGACTTCCCTTCCTCTTCGAACGCCGCCTCCGGCGGGCGGCGGCTGTTCCTGCACCGCAGCGGCGGGTCCAGCTTCCGCCACCGCCCCGCCGCGGCGGCGGCGGTAGCAGCTCCGAGGTCGGGACCCCGCTCGGCGGCGTGTCGTACGTCGCCACGCCCATCCCGGATGACGACGCGTTCGACACGGGCGGCGATAAGTACCTGCTTGCCAAGACCTACTTCGATTGCCGCGAGTACCGCCGCGCCGAGCACGTGCTGCAGAACCAGGGCGGCCGCAAGGCCGTGTTCCTGCGCTGTTACGCGCTCTACATGGTGAGATGGAGATTTTTCAATTCTTACCATTAAATTCGTCAACCTTTTAATCCTTAGCACTCAATTCGTAAAACTTTCATTTAAGAGCCACTAAATACATTTTTCACTTCAAAACATACCATTCCTTTAAAATTCTAACATTTTTATTGTTTTATAATGTGTTATCATATTGTGCAATAATGCATTATATTTATTATATTATGTTTATTATACTATTAGCATCACTTAATCTCATATTATGATTATTTTAACACAATATAAAACAGTAAAAATACTTAAAATTTTGAAGAAATGTTATGTTTTGAAGTGAAAAGCGTATTTAGTGACTCCAAATAAAAGGTTTACGGATTGAGTGGTAAGGACTGAAAGGCCAACGTATTTGGCGGTAAGAATTGAAAATTCTCGGTGAGATGGGATCATGGTTTTGGCATATCCTCTCCCTCACCTTGTTTATTTCGTGTTGCGTCTGTGAGTTCGCAGAGTGGAATGGGGCGTGTTGTGTTTGATGAAATGCCTTAGCAGCGTCACTACTCGCTACATAGGAGATGAAATGTTAATGGATTGATTAATACTTTTAGGGTTTTAGGCACGATGGATTTGTTTTGGTGTCATAGACTTCTGATTAACTCACCTTTATGCCAGAATGGGGCAATCAGTAACATCTGATTATTGTAGTTATACTGGTGGTGTTGTAGGTGCGATGTATTTGTTTCACTGGTCCAAAGTCATGCTATCATAACTAAGCCTTGCTTCTCTTCTCAATTCTGTCCACTTAGCTAGTGACTGCTGCAATGAAAACACTTAATATTCATTCTAGAAATGTGGTGATTTTCCATTTTAAATATCGTTTTACAGCTAGGACATTATTTAAGCTGAGTATTTGTCTTGCTTTGAGCTCGCTGGTAATGTATGGCTATTTGGATGTTAAATTTCAAACTCCATTATAGGTACTTGTGTTAGATTTTAGTTACCTAGTTCCTAATTTGGCAGTGCTAGTTAGATTTTCTGCAACACTTCATTATTTGAACTATTGATCTGTTATGGAACTACTGTATGCAATTTAATTTGCTTTCCTGCTTTTCTGAACAGTCTTATCATAGTTTGCCAGCCAATACCGCATGCTTTTTCCTAGTTAATTATAACCTGAAGTCCCTTATCAATACTGTTGTCTGTGCACTTTTAGGCCAGAGAGAAGCGGAAAGAGGAGATGATAGAGCTTGAAGGATCTCTGGGCAAGAGTAATGCTATTAATCAGGAACTAGCTGCATTGGAGAGAGAGCTTTCAACATATTGGAGAACTGGCTCCATTGATTCATTTGGACTTTACCTGTATGGCATTGTTCTGCGTGATAAAGGATGTGAAGATCTATCTAGAACAATTTTGGTAGAATCTGTCAACCACTACCCTTGGAACTGGAGTGCGTGGTCAGAATTACAATCTTTATGCACTAGCAGTGACATTTTGAACAACTTAAACCTCAAGAATCACTGGATGAAAGATTTCTTCCTTGCTAATGCATATTTGGAACTAAAGATGCATGAAGAAGCTCTGAAAAGATATGAGCGCTTGATGGGCACCTTCCGCTGCAGTGGCTACATTCAGGCTCAAATAGCAACTGTCCAGTATAGTATGAGGGACCTAGATGAAGCTGAGATGATCTTTGAAGAACTGCTCAGGACTGATCCTTTTCGTGTAGATTCTATGGATATTTACTCAAACTTACTATATGCTAAAGAAAGCATGACTGCTCTGAGCTTCCTTGCACACAGTATTTTTGACAGATAAATACCGTGCAGAATCTTGCTGCATTATGGCAAATTACTACAGCTTGAAGGGGCAACATGAGAAATCAGTTCTGTACTTTCGAAGGGCACTAAAGCGTAATCGAAAGTACCTCTCATCTTGGACACTTATGGGACATGAGTACGTTGAACTGAAAAATACTCCTGCTGCAATTGATGCCTACAGGAGAGCTGTTGATATTAATCCTAGAGATTACCGTGCTTGGTATGGTCTTCGTCAGATCTATGAGATGATGGGGATGCCATTTTATGCACTTTATTACTTCCAGAAATCATCTTACTTGCAACCTAATGATGCTCGTCTCTGGATTGCAATGGCTCAGTGCTGTGAAAGTGATCCGCTTCAAATGATCGAAGAAGCTATCAAGTGCTATGAGAGGGTTGCAAATAGTAATGACACCGAAGGAATAGCACTTCACCAACTAGCAAAGCTACATGGCATGCTGGGGCAATCTGAGGAAGCTGCATATTACTACAAGAAGGATTTAGAGAGAATGGAAGTTGAAGAAAGGCAAGGCCAGAATTTTGTTGAAGCTCTGCTTTTCCTTGCTAAGCATTACAAGAGCATAGGCAGGTTCGAGGAAGCAGAGCACTATTGTACAAGACTTTTGTATTACACTGGTCCAGTAAGTTATTTGTAAATTTTCTTCTTTTTTCTTAACAAAAAATAGCGATCTATGAAATACATATGGAAAGCTGAATCCGGACACTAACAAATGAATTAGCGACTTGCATGCCAATCTACATTCGATTCCAACTCCTGGAGCTTCTTAATTTCCTGTCACTTGTTGCTATGCTAACCAACACAAAAGTTTACTCAAAACACAGTTACTATTGTTACAAGGTTTACAAGTGAAACAAAGGCATATCATAGTCTCTGCTTTTATTTATTCCCATAGCTCTTATTCACCAGTGCCTTGTGCTCATGTACATTCGATATTTGCAGGAGAAGAGACTGCTAAAAATATGTTACAAGGGCTTAAAAGAGCACAGACAGGTTTCCCATCGATGGGTATTAATCAATTTGGACTGTAAAGGCAGTAAAGGTGACCTGCTGATAAGTTATTTGGTCGTGGACACTGAGTCTAATGTACAAGATGACTTAATCTTCTTTACCGTTTCAGTTTTCAAGAAAAGAGCTGTGGGAGAAATCTAGGAACAAAGCATGCTGTCAGTGCTCACCCAACACAACACCAAGAAACTCTAGTGAAGGCTGCCCACCTGATGAAACACACTGAATATCTCCAAAGGGGTTGTTTCCAAGCTTCCTTTACAGCGTCATGCTCAGCATTTGTATCCTTGCTATACGGATTCATATTGCAGATGATGATGATCTTGTGTGCATGGTGCTGGCTTATAGTTGCTGGAGCTAGGCAACTAGAAGAACCAGGCGCCTGCACGGCGCGAAGATGAGTGTCATCGGAATTATCCAGATCCCCAATTCGAGTATCAGCATAGCTATCCATTGGAAGCAAAGATTTCCAATATTGTAGTTTCAAGCACACGGCAACCCGGCAACCCCAATTTATGTGTGTTACTTCCTCCTCTTTTTTAGCAATGCCCAAAAGTTTCAGGAAAAGTGTATACTCTAGTTGGCCAGGACAATTATTGGCCTATTTTTATTCTGGTTACTGAGTACCATCTACACGTTCCTTGTTTCTGTCGTCAGATCTCTATTGCTTCCCAGAGCTTCACCATCAAAGTCATCAAATCATCGTCTCCGTGGCGACTCATGGGTTTGATGGGATCCTGTGTACTCTGGTTAATAAATACGATGTGCACCATTGACGGAACGACGGGTATGCTCCAACGATCGACGTTCAGGACTACTGAATCGCCATCTTCTCTATTGTCTATAAAAAAGTATTGCGCGCTAGGACTGCACTGTGTCGTGGAATCAAACAACACGATACAGGAACAGATACTTAGGTAAAAAAAAAGAGATAAAGTCCAATTTACTCTTTTCAAGTATAGTCAAAGTTCAAATAACTTTTTAAACTATGTTTTGATTTATTTTACCTCATTAAAATATGATTTTAGGTCAATTTATCCTTTTATAAAATTTATCTTTTTTAATTTTACATAGACAAGTGTAATTTTTGTAATTTTAAATTTTATGAGATGATAAAGCATATCATAATATCTATTAGAAAAATATGTCTTGAATTTTTTACCAATATTTTAGATATAGTTTTGTATCTAAAGATTAATTTATTATTAAATATCTTTCTTTATAAAAATAATAATAATAAATTAGAATTATTTTTTAACATGTGTATGATGTACTTTATCATCTCGTAAAGTTTCATCTAATATACTGTATATTGAGAAACAAAAAAATACAAATTGTATAATAGGGTAAATTGAGCTAAAATTATATTTTTATGGGATAAAATAAATTAAAATATAATTTAATAGATTATTTAAACTTTGACTTATGAGAGAAGTAAATTGTACTTTATCTTTTTTAAAAAAATAAAGCTCGCGCGCTTGTAGCTTGCGCGTGCACCAGGGCCCCGATGGGAGTTCGAGGCCCACGAGCTCCTGCAAGGGCCTTTGAGTCTGAAATGAACCACCCAGCCCACTACAAACAAGCCAGGCTCGTTGTAACAGTTGGCCGGTGGACCTACGGCACAACAATAGAGCCCATATTCCACACGTTGCTTCTCCTTCCCCGTCTTTTCTAGGGCGCTTCTTCCGCTTCTTCATCACCAAGTTTAGATCCAGGCTGATCTTCCGCCGCCGCCAGCTGCCGCCCCTCTTCCTCGTCCTCCCCGTCATCGTTCTCGCCCCGGAGAAGAGGGCCAGCGTGCGGTGGGGGTCGCTCCGTCCCTGGGTTTTCTTCTCCGTCTGCCGGTCAGGAACCCTGGCTTTGCGTCCTTCGTTTTGTTCTTTACTTGCTGTGAAACCTTCGTGTCGGTACGGATACAGCGGTCGATCCAGCTTGCTTGGGATTTATTTCGGTGCGGCTGAGTACTAATCTGATAGCACTTCGTAGTCAAAATTTACTCGGGCTCAGCTGATCCCCGATGACCCTCCGTTAGGTCCGCCCGTGCTTTAGGTCGAAGATGTTGTGACTTACTATGGAAGAATTACTAGGGCCACAAAGTTTTTATATATATTTGGTTTAGGAGTGTTGGACTTTGTTAACACTCGAATCACTTGATTTTGATTCGAGTTTTCCGTTTGCAGGAACCAGCCTTTATCAGGCATGTTTGGACGGATGCCAAAGAAGAGCAACAACACCAAGTACTACGAGGTACTTGGTGTGTCTAAGGATGCGACACCAGATGAGCTGAAGAAAGCGTATCGGAAAGCTGCCATCAAAAACCATCCTGACAAGGGTGGAGACCCTGAGAAGGTTGTTCTGCAATCGAATGTTTGCTTGCCTCTCACGGCTATAGATTTTGTTCTTACTGCAAGTTTCATTTTGAATTGCGTAGTTCAAGGAATTGTCTCAAGCTTATGAGGTTCTTAATGACCCGGAAAAGAGGGAGATCTATGACCAGTATGGAGAAGATGCGCTGAAAGAAGGAATGGGAGGAGGTGGCAGCAGTGGTTTCCATAGCCCTTTTGATTTGTTTGAGCAAATCTTTCAGGGTTCTGGTGGCTTTGGGGGTAACCTAATTAACTCACTTTGTTGCTTCGTGCTCCTTTTTTAGAATGAAAAGGTAGCATGCTTATATGATGTTTTATTTTATGGTTTACAGGAGGCAGTTCAAGAGGACGCAGACAAAGGCGTGGTGAAGATGTGGTGCATCCTATGAAGGTCTCTTTAGAAGATGTGTATAATGGGACAACCAAAAAACTGTCCTTATCACGGAATGCCCTATGCAAAAAGTGCAAAGGGTAAGTTATCAGTTTTTATTTGTAGTTCCTTGGAAGTTAATATCTGCGTAATGTATTAATAATACTAATAAGGTGTATAGTGATTAACTCTTCTAGCTGGCCCTGATGATGTGAATGTTTGTTATAAGAATTAAGAAAGCGTAGAATGATAAGTGTTCAGAGCCTAGTGGGCTTACCCAGATGATGTGAGTGTTCGTTATAAAAAAGCCTAGAATGCTAAGAGTTCAGAGTTTAGTGGGGTTAACTGTGTTGGCTACAACATAACAAGCCTAGAATGCAAGTGCTCAGAGTTTATATGCACTGCTTACTTAATGTTCTCTCTAGCAGGGGAGTAGTAGGATACACCATGGAACATGTCCAGAATTTTCCTTTAGAACTTTCCGAGTTGATATTTGCCCACATGGAAACCAAAGTGCCTCACTGTATCCTGTTTGTTGTTCCTTCAGGAAAGGATCCAAGAGTGGGGCAACAGGAACTTGCCATGGTTGCCGTGGTGCAGGAATGAGGACAATAACAAGACAGATAGGCCTTGGCATGATCCAACAGATGAATACTGTTTGCCCTGAATGCAAAGGATCAGGTAGGCTACTGTTATATGTTCCTTAAAAGCATTTTTTTCCTTTCGTTTTCTTATTATGGTTTTTTGTTGGGTATAGGTGAGATAATAAGTGACAAGGACAAATGTCCGAGCTGTAAAGGAAGCAAAGTAGCTCAGGAGAAGAAGGTCTTGGAGGTTCATATTGAGAAAGGAATGCATCATGGCCAAAAGATTGTATTCCAGGGTGAAGCTGATGAAGCTGTGAGTATATCTGTTACAGCCTTGCATGCTTTGACAGAGCATTGCAACACTTAGTACTTTCATATTTTCAATATATATTTTTAACATTGTATTCTTGTTTTTTCAGCCTGATACTGTGACGGGAGACATAGTTTTTGTCTTGCAACTTAAAGACCACCCAAAATTTAAGAGGAAATATGATGACCTGTATATTGAGCATACAATCTCCCTCACTGAGGCTCTTTGCGGCTTCCAGTTTGTTCTGACTCATCTTGATGGCCGGCAGCTTCTAATCAAATCTGATCCTGGGGAGGTTATAAAACCTGGTATGATTCCTTTCCAGATGGGCTCTTTCTTCGGGCTATTTTCCATAAATATAATTTATATTGCCCTATCAATGCAATCGCTTTGTTCTGAACAATATACTGATACAGTGCTTTGTTTGAACAGGGCAACACAAAGCCATAAATGACGAGGGTATGCCCCAGCATGGCCGTCCATTCATGAAGGGTCGTCTGTTTGTTGAATTCAATGTTGAGTTTCCTGAGCCTGGTACACTCAGCCCTGCCCAGTGTCAATCACTTGAGAAGATTCTGCCACCAAAACCAGGGAAGCAACTGTCGGACACGGAGCTGGATCAGTGTGAGGAGACCACCCTGCACGATGTCAACATGGACGAGGAGACGAGGCGCAAGCAGCAACAGAGGCGACAGGAAGCATATGATGAAGACGAGGAAGAGGAAGGTGGACCAAGGGTACAATGTGCCCAGCAGTAAAATCAGAGGAAACTGAAGCAACATTTCCAAAAAATTTCCCCTCGCATTTATTCATTATTTTTTTTCGGCAAATTTTTTATCATAGTCTTGTTAGCAAGTAGATTGCCAAAAAAAAAAAAAGTTTGTAACGGCAGTCTTGTTGGATCATTGCTTTGAGATTCGGATCCCTGATCATTTAGTATCATCGATTTATTGAGCATATGTGCCAAACTGAGTAGTCAGCTGCTTGTTCTATGTACCCATTTCAATTTTCAAGTACCTGATGCATGGTGTAGTATCATTTTGCTGTGAATTGAACTCCCAACTTGTTAATCATAATAAGGATTACTTTGCGCACTTAGCCTTATACTGTTACAGGCTTCTTTATCATATTTTAACCACTATATTATAAGCCTAACTATTTCAATGTTTTGAAGCTCATAATCTTAGTATATTGTTATAGGCTTCTTAACCATTGCACATTGAGCCTAAACTGTCAGCATCAGTAAATGTGTCGATGGCAGTACGTCCGTCTTTGAGATGACTGTCTGTCGGCCTGTGGTAAATCTGGGTTGTAGCACAGTAATCTGCCGCCTCTAGAACAGCACAGATCGATCCCGCCGTGCATGCGTTTTCTTGTGCCAGTTGCTGATTACGACTAGCGAGCGGATTGCAGATCCGGCTGGCCGAATTGCACGAGTTCTACGTGGCAAGGTCTACGACCCAAGCAAGTCTCACTCACGTGGATGGACGGATCTGAAAGGGGCAATATGTTTACAGAAGCAAATGCATCTGCCAGTAAACTCCGGCAGGCTGCGAAAGACGCGGATCGTTGAATTCGATCCACGTATCAAAAGGCGTTCACTGTTCAGCGATCTATTATCAACTCTGAAATCGTCCGAGCCAACTTGTTCGCGACTGTTCCCTGGCCGTTTGCGTTTCGCTGTTCACTGTAGTTGCAGCTGTAGCACATGGAACAAGGAGCGCCGCAGAAGGTTAGACAAACTGGTTGGACTTAGACGCCATAAGCGGCAAGTGGTTGAGATGTAGCTTCTCTATGGACCGAACCGTGAGAGGAGTTTTTTTTTTCTTCCAGTGGCTTATACTACAACTTTAATTTTTTGAACGAACAGGCAAATACAAATATTACTCGAACAGGACAAGACAGTCACCGATTCAGTATAAGTTGACCAATACATGGCATCTACTCTGCTCACTATTTAGTAGTGTTGACTCTCTGACAGGCGAAACCAAGTTGCAAATGCAGTAAGATCGTTCTGTTTCATGAAAGAATTGGCCGCCGAAAGAATTCATCCCACTTAGCTTCAGTGCAAGACAGAATTCTTCCTCTTTTTTTTTCCCGAGACTCCTAACCAACTCTGTAGTGTGCACAGCGACGGACTCGCTACTTTCTTTCTTAAGGTCCCCCCGGTGGCCAAGCAGTGGTAGCACTCAAACTCAAGGCCAGCAGCAACACGAGCGCGCGCTATTTAAACCCACCCGGAAGCGCACTGCTCTGCGCACCATACCTTCCGATCCCTGTGCTTGCGGCTTGTCCTGTACCTACACGACAGCGCGAGCCATGGAATCTGACGCGATCCATGCACCCGCCACACCTTCCTCCTCCGACTCCGGCTCCTGCGTCATCAATGGCGCGCAGGAGCAGTCAAAGAACGGCAAGCCCAGTGTTAAGCATCTGAAGCGCAAGAGGGCCGCGTCCCCGTCCGGTCCGGCAGCGGCAGGTGCCCGAGCGCCGGAAGCCGTCGACGACGAACACGGCGAGAAGGGCAGCAGTCGCAGCAAGCGGGCCGCAGGCCGGCACCCTTCCTACCGCGGCGTGCGTCGCCGCAGCTGGGGCGTGTGGGTGTCGGAGATCCGGGAGCCGCGCAAGAAGTCGCGCATCTGGCTCGGTACGTTCCCGACGGCGGAGATGGCCGCGCGCGCCCACGACGTGGCCGCGCTCGCCGTCAAGGGACGCGCCGCGCACCTCAACTTCCCACACCTCGCGCACGAGCTCCCCCGCCCCGCGTCCACCTCACCGGCCGACATCCAGGCTGCGGCCGCCGTTGCAGCAGCAGCGGCCGCCGACACCGCCGCAGATCCATGCGAGTCCTCCCCTGCCGCTGAGGCGTCCTCGTCGTCATCGGCTGCGTTCTCTGAAGATGCCACGGCGGCCGGCCGTGTGGAGGAGAATGCGCTGTTCGACTTGCCAGACCTGCTGCTCGATCTGCAGAACGGCCTCTGGTTGTCATCCCTGTGGGCAGCAGCTCCGGCGGCAGCAGAAGAGTATGACGTGGTCGGCCTGCACGAGCCGCTCCTCTGGGCCGATGGCCAATGCTGGTTAGACGCTGCGGCGCCGGGGCAGCTGGACTAGCGCCGTTCCCTTCGGACGCGCCGGCCGTGACCGGCCAGTGGCTGACTGTAACAGACCGCCAATACCACATCATTGCTTCGTGTGGTGCGCAGAGAAGATATGACCGGGCACGCGTGGCACGGGCGCGCGGCCGTGGACGCTCGTGGCGTCGCTGTGATCTCCGGATGGGAAGTCATTTTAGGATGTGGTTAAGTGAAGCAGTGGTTTGGCTATACGGTTAGGCATTTAACCGCTCATCATCGATTTGGCTTAAAATTGATTTGGTTATGGTGATATTAAAACAAGTTTATAGTACTTTTTTTTGAGCCAACGAAAATAATGTATATACTTGAGTACCTTTTTCATATTATACACCACCGATTGTTGATGCTGAAATCGTATCATAAGCTATGAAAATATGAACATGATAAGCAGATTTAGATCATGCATTTCAGAAATGATGCCCCTCACCCTTTAAAATGGGATTTTATCAGCGCTGGATTAAAATCTCGGTCAAACTTTCAGAAACTTTGATAATTGCATTCCAAAATGAAATAAGTTCCATTTTGAAATAGTTTGAGTTAAAGGGGAAAATGATACCTGAACCATTATTTTGGTAAAAAAAATAAAATTAGCTGTTTCTATATCTAAAAACATTCTTTTTGCCAAAACATTGCTTTTATTATCCAAGATTGGCCCCCTCAAATTTATAATTGTGAATGAGACTGGTCCTGGAATTTCGTTGATTCACTGATAAAAGGAGGAGGTTGATCTTGGTTTACAAAAAGAGCTAAGAGTTGTGATGTCACAAATAATTTATACCTTGGACACTGTCAGGACGTTGGCCATATATTCCTATTGTAATCGCAAGTTATAGTGCCATATAGAGGTATTTCTATTTTTATGAATCCGCCAATATTATCCCCGTGCGTTTTGTTTAAGTATGTGTGAAGGTATTATTATTACTTAAGTCAAACTAATTTGATTGGCACACATGGCTAGAATTGCATTAGACATTTTCCCATACTACTCAAAGCTTGTTCTTTGTAGCCACTAGCTGCAGGTTTCAATCAGTAATAATTTTTTCTGATGATATGGAATATCTAAATACTTTAAGTAGTAATATCCCTTATATCAAGAACTTTGGAAGACGAGCTGATTACATAGAATTGCATCTAGCGTATCTTTTACTAATCTTCTCCATCGCTACCCTCCACTGTCATACTCCATGCTAATCATCTACAGGTTAATTACAAATAAATACGGCCACCACCTTCCAGAGATGAATACTGCTTGCACACCTCTGATCTAAAAATTGAAAAATACACTCCCCTACATAGTCCAATCTGTGATTCGATAAGAATATATATTCGATCGCAACCAAACAGAGCAGGACCTCTACCAGAATCAGAAGAAAATGAAATGTGCGATTTGAAATTACGCCCAACTGCATGTGGGGCTCGGCGCCGTGAATCATGTCAAAGATCTAAAGCGCACACAAAAACATTTAGATCGTGAGGAAAACTCCCCCAGACTTGTAGTAACATTCAAGAGCCGCAGCGAGCACCTAACGGCGTGGCGTTTTGTGCCCACATCCGGCCGGCCGGCCGGCGATCGCCGGGACCAGCTGTCGCCGTCCGATTTGGGAAGATCAGGTACCAATCAGCTGCCGGGGTGGTATTCACGGTAGGTGAGACGTACCATGCGGTTCGCGCTGGTTCAATTACGCACTCAATCGCGCTTAAGCTAGCGGTTAAGCTAGTAGCAGCTGCGAATTATTTGGGCTTGGACCATCGATCGTCTGTTGCTCTGACGGGTGGCTCTGGCTCGACGCACAGGAGAATGTCGTTGCAGCCATCTGATTGATGATCCGATCTGTCTTGAGCTATACAATATATTTGGCGCCCGGTTTATGGTACCTGCCCGCATGAATTATTGCCCCCTGGAGAGATTAAGAAGGTTATCTGGCACATGAACTGCCAATTATAATTTGCTACTATGCCCCATCCTCGAATTCTTTCGCTGTTTATGGCGGGCCATATGCTAAAGCACAGCCACACAGGATGTAAAGCGAGCACGTTTTCATTTTCTGAAAAAAGCATACTGTAGATGTTAAATAGAAGGCGCTGACGTGTAATTGCCATGTCCCTTTTATGGACAAAAGATCGATGCACGACCAGAGCTAAAGGAAGAACTGAAGAGATACGGATGTGCAACTACTGCTGCAATATACTCGTATTTACCAGCTGTGCAAGTGAGAGTCTGGACTACGACCCTGACGCTGCCACCGATCGATGCAGCAACAGCAGTATGTTGATGTCGCATACGCGCCCATAAACATCAGGATCTTTTGGATCCACGCAAAATGGTCGCGTTCGCATCAACGTTCACGCCGCGATCGATTCACCATCGCGGCGTAGCTTTCGGCCATGGACGTGCGAGCTAACCGCACACTATAGTACCCCTTGCGAGAAGAGACGAGGTTTCGAGCCGTTACTTCTTGGACGCTCGTGCGAATATACTTTCATATTCATACGCGCATCACTAGTACGCATAAAAAAAACTTTACTATCTATATTTAACTCGTCATGGTCTTAGTTTAGACAAAGCGAGGCGCATGAGGGGATTATCTTAAGCGCCTGTTTGGATGTTTAGAATTGGGTTGAATTAAAATTGATTCGAGACCTCGGGTTGTTTGGTGGCTCCGTGGAATCGAATCGCCGATTCCGGCCCATTTCCGGTCGCCGATTCGATTGCGTGCTCCAATTCCGACCAACGTCGTAGAAAGGCTCCGAATCTTCTCTTCGCCCCATCAATTTCACTCCGCCGTCTCCGACTCAACACGCCGCCGCCACAGCGAGGTCTCCCCGTCCCGAACCCCTACGCGTGTGCCTGGGGCTGGTGATGCCGTCGCTGTCTGATATTGCCGCCGTGCCAAGCATGGTGAGGCTGAAGAAGAAGATGAAGCGGTGCTTGCAGTGCGACCCGGCTGAGACACCAGAGTGGAGGTTGGGACTGCTGAGGCAGAGTATGCTCTGCAATGCCTGCGAGGTACGGCTCAGGGCAGACGGGGTGCTGCGAGAGACAGAGTAGCGAGCGGCTCAACGGCGCACTCGCCACGCTGCTGCTTGTGGAGCTGGGCTCACTAGCTCAGGGCAGACCCTGGTGAAGGGCTATCAGCCAGCCACGGTGTTCCAGCAGGTTGACCTACACCATCGCTGCGGCTACCGTGCTGTTCATCAAGTACGAGGAGAAGTGGATCAACAAGTAGCCAGACAGACGGTGGCCATGCCATGGGCAGCAATGAATGAGCAGCATCGTGAGATTTTTATTTGGAGGTAGGATGCATTTTTTTTCTTTTTTCTTTTGTTATTACCTCCGATCGATGTTTTGTTTCAACAGGACAGATTCTTGTCTCTTGTTCCTTATTTCAACCCAAACAGCATTTTGATTTTGATTCTAATAATTTAATTCTAAAAACACCTAAACAAGAAAAATTGAATTGAATTTAATTCCAGCCGATTCAATTATGAACAATTCAATTTTTTGAAATTTGATTCTTGAAAATTGATTCATTCCGGAGATCCAAATGGGCCCTAAGAGATCGAAACGGCGTTTTTAATTAATCTAGGGTTCATGTGAGGTTAGGGCTAGCTTGCTCCAGCTTTAGCAAAGTACTCCATTCATGATGTGCTTTTGGGAGGATTAAACAACGAACGTGACCAGGTTATTATATGCGCGAATCACGAGTTGCGCGGGCTGGCTGGCTTTTTCTCCCAGCAGCGCGCCGATCGGTGATCTGGGTACATGGAGTCATGTCGAGCCTAGTATAGTTTTATACGGTTGTCCGTGTGATTATTGTGATACGCCCACCGTGCTCGGATCTCTCAAAACGCAATACTTCAACTGGTTATTGATCGACTTGCAGAAATTCTTTGGTGCTGTGTAGACAGTCTGAGTGTTTCATACAGTAGAAGAGGTCATGTGTTTTTTTTCTCAATATTTTCATATTTTAAATTATGGAGATATTGGACGGCAATTCAACTAGCTCTTTTCAACTTATTATTAGTATGTACCAAACTCCTAAGTCATATAGTAACCGATCTTGAGCTTATATTTAGTTGTTTTCGCAACCCCACTTGACGCAAAGCAAGATCCAAGTCTTCTGGGTCTGTGTGGGCGTGGAAGATTCGGATCATGTTAATTATTTATACCGTCCTCGCTCTCAACCCACGTGCACGAATGAACGTGCTCTTTTTTTTTTCCCCATCTTCTTACAGAGCAGACTGGCACTGGTTTACCGTTGGAAGCCTCTCTATTACTACCATACGACAGTGTGCATTGCAGTGGAGCTGTCGTCGGTGAGCCATATAGGAGATCCCGGTGGTTTACCATTCAGTATGTTCGGGCGCCACGTGACAAAGATGGGCAATTTTGGGCTCTCTACAAGACGAGAACGAAGCTTTGGTTGTTATGGATGCCTGGCAAATTCTTTTTACAGAGTTGAAGCTTGGAGTGCATTAGCTGGATGTTATTTTTCGTACGAGGTGTTCCAGAATAGTATTCGTGCCTCCAATACTCCACCTTCAGCTAGCTCAGATGAAGCTCGCATGACATAACACGGTTACGGGTAAGAAAATTTTGGCAGGGCTACAGTGATAGCTCTGCTAACTTGAGGGGAATGTCAGGTTATTTGTTCATCAAGTACTACGTGATTACGAAGTAGTACTAAGCTCATAAACTTGACCTGAAAAAAATTCCTATTCAGAGACCTCGGGCCTCGTCAATCATCGAAGATAATCCCGTGCTAACCATTTTTTTATTTTTCTCGGACCTCATGAATCACTCAGCACCGTGAAGGTGGTAACTGGGGTGTCATCGAGTTGACCTTCCGCTACGAGCAATTGGGGTGCCACCGCAGAATTACTGCATGACCTTGAAACAAAGCGCGTAGCACCGACACAGTATTGTTTATACTTGCATAACAATCACATTTCTTATTGAGAAGGCAAAAAAATAACTATACCCCCTTGTCATCTCCACTTTGACCAAGCGCAATTCTTAATCCGCCACTGCATGCATATGACCAGCTCCCTCTCAGTAGACAGTAGCCCAGAAGTCATAACAACCTAGATACCACTCGTCACATGAGCTTGCTCGAGGCTGCGAGCTGTGCGCGGTGCCCTGCAGTCATGGAAGAAGAGCGAGCACTGTCCCCGGTGTCCGATGCCTCCGTCGACACCTGCAGCCACGGCAGCTCCTCCAGCTTCGGGCCCGGCTCCCTCGTCGCGTCGCCATCCTTCGACGAGTCGTCGGGCGCCGCGAGCAGCCGGAAGCGGCCGCGCCGCGAGCTGAAGCGCCCGGCGTACCGCGGCGTGCGCATGCGGGCGTGGGGCAAGTGGGTGTCGGAGATACGCGAGCCCCGCAAGAAGTCGCGCATCTGGCTCGGCACCTTCGACACCCCCGAGATGGCCGCGCGCGCGCACGACGTCGCCGCGCTCGCCATCAAGGGCCGCGCCGCGCACCTCAACTTCCCGGGGATCGCCCACGAGCTGCCCCGGGCGGCCTCTGCCGCGCCCGAGGACGTCCGGGCCGCGGCCGCGCTCGCCGCCGCGATGGAGAGCGCGGCGCCCGCCGCGTCAAGCGATTCCAGCAACGGCTCCGCGGGCTGTGTCGAAGACGACGAGGCGACGCCGTCAAGCGCGGCGACGGTTGGATCAATCGATTCTAGCCACGGTGCCGAGAATGATGTAGACGAAGAGGCGACGGCGTCAATAGCGGCGCCGGCTGCATGTAGCAGTTCTAGCCACGGGGCCTGCTACGATGAAGACGAAGAGGCGGCGCCGTCGTCTGAACACGCGACGCCGTTGGACAGCCACGTCGTGGATCTCGCGCTATTCGACCTGCCCGACGTCCTTCGCGAGTTCGGCTTCGCGTTGCCACCATTGACGCCTTGCTGCGACGATTTGTGCTGGGACGAGCCCTTGCTGCTATGGGAGCACTGACAAGCAACTGAGCAAGACGGTGAAACGCGGCATCCATATCAATGTGAAGTTAGAAGTGCTGATGATGATCCGCATGTTGATGTTACAGAACTCTAGTTTGATTTGTTACTGCGTTAATTAGTCTTTAATAAACCAAAGTTCTAAGTTCTAACACAGATCCAAGCGCAACACAGTAGATCGAGTACATGGTTTATCAGTTCACTGTTCACATACTTCATCGGTATTTTAGTTGTTGTATCTATTTACTTTTAACGTCATCTTTGATTATTCATCTTATTAAATGGTACTCCTATATATTTTATAATTTTTTTTATCATTATAGTGAAACTTTAAGTATATACAATTTTCAAATATGAAACATTTATGAAATTATTTTTTACAGAATAAGGCTTTTCACCATTTTGCTTTTACCACTTAGCGCCTTTGTGATTTAGATAAAGAGTAAATTTTACAAAACTACAAGTATTTTACCTATATTATCACAAAACTACAGATTGAAGCCATAGTTTCAGAAAACTATATGTATGCCACAACAATTTCAGAAATATATGCATAAAATTTGTAGTTTTTTGATAAACTGAATACAAAATTTGTAGTTTTGTGATAAATTAGATATAAAATATGTAGCTTTTTAAAATTGTAACTTAAATCTATAGTTTTGTGATAACATTAATAAAAACATACTCCCTCCGTTTTTTAACTGGTGTCGCCGTTGACTTTTAATTTTAACTTTGATCATTCGTCTTATTAAAAAAAATTAATAAGTATTATATAATTTGTTATAATTTGATTTATCATTAGAGCTATTTGAACTACAACTTAAAAATTTTCATATTTAAACTAATTTTTTAAATAAAACGAACAGTAAAAATTAAAGTTAAAAGTTAATAGCGACAATTAATTTAAGAACAGAGAAAGTGCACTAGAGCAAGCTTTCTGATTGGGGAGAGAGGATCCATGCCAGTATTGCAATGTTTCTCCTCCAGTTTGGTGCCATGGCCACTAGATAGGGTAGGAGTTACAGCTTCGCTTGCAGAGCATGGAGGCGGCGTAGCCGCGTAGTGCGGTACGCGAGCTGTGATGTAGGGTTGGGTCCTGACAAGGCGATATCGTGTGGAATTGACTAATTGCGGCGCATGCGCAGAAGCCAAATGCGCCATGGCACCAACTAGTACTAGTCACCCTTGGGTACTGTCTGGTTGGCTTGGTTCGTACTATAAGGTTAGGGATGAAAATGAACGAAACCGTCGAGAAAAGTTCCATCTCATTTTTGTTTATATTTAATTAGTTGGACGAAAACAGAAACCTATTTAATTAGTTGGACGAAAATAGAAACCAGAAAGTTGAGATCGGAATATAGAATCGAGATAGTCAGGAATACGAAAAGGAATATATCGAAACGGAAAAATATCATTAACAGATGAAAAATAATAATTCAAATAAAAAAATAATAACATTGAGTTGTATACTCTCTCCGTTCACAATTATAAGTCATTTTAGCTCTAGGCACGGAAATTAAAGAAAAGTGAAAAAATATGGTGCGTAGAAAAACGAAGAGAAAAGAGATAGAGATAGAGATTTACAGAGAAGAGAGAAAGTGTGTTAGAAAGAGAGAAAATTATATTGAAAAGTGAGAATAACATATATTAGAAAATAAAATTTGAATGCTAGAATGACTTATAATTGTGAACAGAGAGAGTAGTTAAATAAAGTTAAACACAAGTTTTAACTATTAAATATAGTCTTAAACAATAACGTAAATGACTTAAAAAGTGAATTGCAATGCAATAAAGAACGAAATCATGATCACTTGGTATTTCACTATAAGTGTTGTTTATCTAACCGATGTGATTAGAGTTCAAAACTTCAGATAGGCATGCTTAGATTGAGTTTTACTGACAAAATCTTTTTATCTTGAGTTTTAATTTTATCTAGTTGTAATAAAATGAGAAAATACGGAAAAATATGAAAAATTACCGACCAAAAAACGGTCGAAAAAACGCTCATCCTATTTTCGTTCCCGTCTCAATAACTTTGATCCTATTTCTGTTCTCATCCCGTATAAATTTTGATGGGGTCAAAAACGGTCCAAAAAAATAGTTTCTGAACCGAGACAGAATGGGAATTTACCCATTTTCATCCCTATATAAGGTACTCTCTCCGTTTTTAAATTGATGTTGTCGTTGACTTTTAATTTCAACTTTGACTATTTGTCTTATTAAAAATATGAAAAATTTTAAGTTATAATTCAAATAGCTTTAATGATAAATCAAATTATAATAAAATATATGATACTTATTAAAAAATTTTAATAATATAAAAGATCAAAGTTGAAGTTAGAAGTCAACAGTTACAACCATTAAAGAACGGAGGGAGTATCTACTGCTCTAAAATCCTAATTAGGAACCGTGAGTTCAGAAACTATTCCGCCCTGGCTAAAACAGAATACCGTCCTCACTGAAACTTAGATACTTTTGTATCAGCGAATCAAGTATTCAAGTCTCTTTGGGTGATCATCCGCGTACAAAAATTCCTACCGTGTCGATCGATCCCATGACATCAGGGCTTGCATGAAAGCATGCACTGTCTGCCTGTTCTGGATAAAAATTTGGAATGAGCCAACCACCACTCTACCTACGTTGTCTTGTCTGTCTGCTCTCTTTGCATCCTTCCTTTCTAGGCCAATAGCTCCTCGTCAAATATGATGCAACATCGTGCGTGCTCCAGAAAAACAAAGCATACCGGTAGTGCCAATCGGGCGCCAAAAGAGCCGGGTTCTATAGCTACCCATTGGTGATTATCGTGAGATCAGGATTCGCAAAGCATTGTTTATGGAGAGGGTAAGGCGTGGTGGAAAAGGGAGGAAAGAATTAAGGTGCGGTTCGGTGGCGCGTCCATGTGGAGTGCCGGCTTCAGCTAACGGCGACCGTGCGCGGACCGGCTAGACGACGATGGCACGCGGCGGTTGCGGCCTCGCCGGCCGTGCGTTTCCTGACGAGTTCACCTCACCGGTGGGTTTCAGTGGTAGCCACTCGTTCCGTTTGATCTAGCATCCGGAAACGCAAGTTTCCAATGCTTCTGAATCTTCTTCCAGAATAGAAACGCACGAGGGATTCTGGAGTGCCAGTTGTGGCGCGAGCGGCTAAGATCGCGCGAGATCGGCCAAATAGAGACTTGAGACAGTGAACAATTACTCGCAGCAGAGACTTGAGACCAGCCGGACAAGGAATGGCGTTCTGCTTTTGTGACAGAACTGAATAGCTGGCTGCGGTGACTATTTAGCGTCATGCATGTTACCTACTGGAGGAAGCAATATGTGGAGGGGTTCCACTGGTTAACAAAGCCTTTTTCTGTGCATGTGCATGATTATCTTAGGGCCTAACACCTTGTTGTTTAGTGCCGTGCACCGCACACATACTCGCAGGTTCCTTGTCCATTCTGCTGCCCTGTACAACCAAGTTGGTACTACCAGACCGCCGGCCGGCATCTGCGTGTGCGCTCTACCGCCACCATGCTCGCAGCTCATGCGGCTTGCCTGGGACGTTGTAACAATACTTTAATCCTCTCCCCCCCCNCCCCCCCCCCCCCCCCCCCCCCCCAAACTTGGCCTGGCTTTACTCATGCTTTTTCATGGGAACAGCGAGCGAGCTGTATTTTAGTAATTCCTCATCGATGAGGTAGCTTTCTTTGATCCTCATTAAACAACAGAATAATTGAAGCTGGTAAAGCAAATCGAATTCCCATCTCTATCAGGGACGGCATGGAGGAACTTAAACAGGCGATCGCAGATTCAGTCTGATGTTGATCGATGGCTCACATCTCAGGTAGGTGTACATATCACTGAAGCCGTGGCGGCTGCATGCCGTGACCTAAACTATCCATGGTGACCCACCAGCGGCATGCAGGAAAATGGCTTAGATAGATAGAAATCATAGAATACAGGTTAGTAGTCTGATGATGCACATTTACGTTACAAGAAAACGCCATGGGACCTGACATCATCGCGGGAAAGCAGGAATGATATTGAGCAGAGCGTAGGGCGGAAGCTTAACTAGCTGCACGTGGGCACGTGGTTATTTGATAATTCGATGCATCACAACGCATTTCTCATAGAAAGATCGCTTGCTTGTAAACAAAACCAGCGCATTTCGCATAGATATCCGCCAAGATCAACAGGACAGATAGATCGAGCAGCGCGACGTTTAAAGTTCTAGCAGCAAATTAAAAATCAGAACGCCACTGAAATTACCTCGATCTCTTGGCCCCCTATCCATTCAGATATACTACTAGTAATTCTCCTTTTCAGGTCATCCAAATTACTGAATTAGTAAAGGTCATCCGTCATCAAGCCCTCATGCATTAGCCTATTCCTCTTTACCTTACACAAACAGATCCTTTTTCTCCGGAATCATATTGTCCAAAGCGAGCCTTCTGGTAACTAGTGCTTTGTCTTGAGCAGCATCTTTGACGCCGAAATCGAGTTCGGACCAACACACCGCTCGCACGTCCGCGTGCGAGAACATCGACGTTTCTTCAATGTCAGGGTTAGGGGTAGCATCTAGACAATCTCGCCTATCTCGCCTCATGAGGAACCTCGTCGGAGAAGGATCGTCTTAGAGATGATCCGGGCTCGGTTAGGCCAGCCGATCGACTTTAAACGTCGTCGGGACGAAAGAATAATAGCACGAAGATCTAGTAAAGAGATTAGAGTTTAAAGAAAAATAAAATGTAAAGACAAATTATTTTGATCGATGGGTATACCCCTCAACCGGCCATGTGCCTCTGTTTTATAGAGATGGGATGGTCTTATCTTACGGGGCAACGGATCTCTCGAGTTAAAAAATAATTCCCCTCAAGTTAGAAAATAATTTGCAATTGATCTGCTAAAAACTTTTCTAAATCGACACCACCGAAGTCTTCGGTAAAGTGCCGGATACTCCGGTGACCGAAGTCTCTGGTATGATGCCGGAGGATCTGTCGTGTAAATCTGGGAAACCCGAGAGGGCCTGTCGGACACTTCGGCGCTGTGCCGGACACTCGAGTGTACAAAACACCGAACCCGAAAGGGCTTACCGGACAGTCAGATACTGTGCTGGACATTTCGATGGGTCAAGTGACCAAACCCGAGAGGACTTGTCGGAGACTCCGGCATTGCACCGAACACTCCGGTGATGTCATTTTTTTGGTGCCAACATATGCCCTCTGCTTTTTTATGAAGTCTCTACACCATAAAGCATTCTAAGCACCCAAAAACATCTAAGACGATGGCTTTCTCAACTCGTCGGCCATTGCACCATTTTTGGTGACGATATTCTTTACATCGGTCATTCTTTAAGATTCTTGCCATACACTTGGGTGATACTTTTTAAAGTATCGGTCATTAATGGCCCTAGGCAACGACTCTTCACTTATATTTTTCACTATATATGCATTTTCGGCGATGACTTTTACTATTCGGTATGTCCCTTCCCAATTAGGAGACTATTTTTCGAACTTGTTACTTCTTGAGCCTACAGGCAGAATAGTTTTCTAAACCAATTCGCCCACCTGAAAAGTTTTGGCTTTCACCTTTTTATTGTAGGCTCTAGCAACTCTAGCCTTGTCTCTCTCAATTTCTTTAAAGGCATTTAAATGCTTATCGGTGACTTCATCGATATTATCTAGTATTAGAGTTCTATACTCATCGGTAGATAAATTATTTTGTTTAGCAAATCTTAGAGCTCCTAAATTTACCTCGACGGGTAAAACGGCCTCTTATGCATACACAAGTCAATAAGGTGTTACCTTAGTTGCCTTGTGCCTAGATATCCGTTGAGCCCACAAAGCTTTCGATAAGAGTTCATGCTACCTCTTGGGATGATCCTCTATCTTTTTCTTAATGAGTTTAATCAAGATTTTATTGCTAGACTCGGCCTGACCATTGGTCTGAGCATAATATGAAGATGAATTGAGTATCTTATTCCCATAGGATTCAGGAAATTCTTTGACATGACCGGACGTAAAAAAAGTACTTTGATCGGTAGTCAAAGTCTGCGGTATGCCAAATTTATGAATAATATGCTTGGTAAGGAACTCAATTACCTCTTTATGCGTCATGTTCTTGAGAGCCACCACTTCGGTCCATTTGGTAAAGTAATCCGTTACTACTAACACGAAGCGGTGTCCCTTTGAAGATGGAGGATGTATTTGCCCTATGAACTCTAATCTCCATGCTCGAAATGGCCACGGTTTTATAATGGGGTTCATCACGGCAACGAGTGCCAATTGAATATTGTTAAAGTTTTGGCACTATTCGCATCTCATGTACTAACAATAACAATCGGCAATCATGATTGACCAATAGAACCCAGCTCTCCTTAGCAACCATTTCCTTTTCGAAATCAATTGATATGTACCACAAATGCCCTCATGAACTTCTCTCATAGCCACCTTGGCTTCATCCTCACCCAAACATTTCAAGAGCAAATCGTCATCCGTTCAGCGATACAAGTTACCATCAATCAAAGTAAATTTGAAAGATACATGTCGAACCTTCCTATCTACACTTTGAGTTGGATTACGGATGTATGAAATAATGGGTGACCTCCAATCAAGTGATTCGGTCCTATCACGGTTTGACGTGTTAGTGTCCGAACGGTCTAATTCCAACACCTCAAGTATCGGTCTCTTATTGATTGAAAATCTATCTTTACTAACACTGTAACCCGATGCTTGTTGAGCCAACTTATTGCCCTCACTGTTTTCTAGCCTAGGCACATGATATATATTAAATTTATCCATTCTTCTAATGATGTCTAAACACTTATTTAAGATGGCATTCAATGATCCGTCTAAGCATTGAAAATTTTCAAAAATTTGTTATACTACTAACAACGAATCATCGAAAGTCTCTACATGCTTAACCCTATGGACTCCAACATCTCTAAACCGAACAATAATGTTTCATATTCGGCTTGGTTATTTGTGCAACCATACTCTAATCGGTTTGAGAATTCAAAGTGTGCATCATGAGGAGATACTAAAACCACACCAACACTTTGACCCTCTTTACAAACCGATCCATCAAAACATAATTTTTAAAGGGTAAAAGTAACATAAGCAATATCTAGATCATGCTCTAAATCAATCCAATGTTCAACAATAAAATTAGCAACAATTTGGCCTTTCATAGATTTCAACGATTCATAAAGCAAATCGTATTCAATCAATGCATAAGCCCATTTACCAAGCCTACCACTAGAAATCGATTTATGCAACACATGTTTAATAACATCGTTTTGATAAGCAACCACACAAATGCTAGATAGCAAATAATGTTTTAACATGTGCAAGCATGATAAAAAAATATAGTTTTTCGATGAGAGTATACCTTGTTTTCGCATCCACCAACCGTCGGCACACATAGGTGATCACGTACTCTTTTCCTTCGGCTTCTTGTGTCAACACAACACCAACTACATCATCTTCCGCCGCTATATAAAGACAGAAAGGGACTCCTCTCTTAGGCGCCCTAAGCACCGGTGACGAAGACAAGTACTCTTTGATCTTCTCAAAAGCTTCTTGCTATTTTGCCCCTCAAATAAATTCAGCTTCATTCTTTAGCCGAAGAATAGAAGTAAATGCATTAATCTTTCTCAACAAGTTGTTAATAAATCGTCTTAAGTAATTCACTTCTCCAAAGAAGCTTTGTAACTCTCTCTTACATGTAGGTGCTTGCACGTTTCTAATTGCCTCTATCTTTTTAGTATCTACCTCTCTGACCTTTTTATAAATTATGAAGGCTAAAAACTTCCCGGCCGATACACCAAAAGCACATTTGAGCGGATTCATTTTTAAACCGAAGCGACGCATTCGGTCCAAGGCAAGTTGCAAATCGGCCAAGTGAGAATCTAAAATGCCCGATTTGATCACCACACCATCTATGTAGATCTCCATGATAACACCAAGTAAATTATAAAAGATAAAATTTATGGCTCTTTGATATGTGGCAACTGCATTATTTAATCTAAAAATTATAACAAACCACTCAAACAATACTACAAAACCGGGACATCTAAAAGCAATTTTAGACATATCCTCTTCAGCCATTAAGATTTAGTTATATCTCGCATTACCATCAAGAAAGCTAATAACTCTATGGCCAAAAGCATCATTAATCATCATATCGGCTATGGGCATAGGATATTTATATTTAGAAGTGGCTCTATTTAAATTTCTGAAATCAATACAAACTCTAATCTTACCGGTGCTCTTCTTCTCCACAGTTACGATGTTGGATATCCACTCTGCATTCCTGCAAGGTCTTATAAATTTCGCATCAAGTAATCAATTAATTTTTTCTTTAATTCGATCATGCATATTCGGGTTAAACCTGCTCATCGGTTGCTTAAAAGGTCTAAAACCAGATTTTATCGGAAGCCGATGTTCAACTAACTCGCGGCTCAACTTGCGCATTTCATTATAAGACCATGCAAAACAGTTTACATATTCTTTTGGTAAACCGATTAACTTTATCTTATAATCGGCTTTCAGATTTTTATTTATATAAGTTAGTCTCGGATTATCATCGCTGCCAAGGCTCACCTCCTCAAAAGGATCAGCCGATGTGAATCTTTGTCCTAACTTATCTATATCTTCTTTTTCCTCGATAGATTCGCACATATTGTTCGTATTGAACCGATAGTGTTTCACTCTCTTTTGCAACCATTTAAGATTAAAATACATTAAATCACATTATATAGTTGAGCCGATTCTCCTTCGGCTTTACATTGACTGGTACAAAACCATCTCTAGTAACGCTAAGAAAATCATAATCCGTCAAGTCTAACTCGGTCAAGCACTTGACGGCATCATGCAGCAAAGAAGATAATTCGGTAATAGCAACACAAACCGATGCATTCGCATGAACTACCTCTACATCATCACCAATCCATTGTATCAAGAATTGGTGTAAGGTAGAAGGAACACATCTATTGGCATGAATCTAATCACGCCCTAAGATCAAGCTATAACTACCGCGCACATCGACAACAAAGAAAGCGGTAGCCATGGTCTTGCTTCCAACAGTGAGTACCATAGAAGCGACCCCCTTAGCCTCGATAGGGTCTCCTCTTCTCACACCGTTCAAAGTCATGTTGGTCCGGATGAGCTCGTCATCGGCCTTACCTAGCTTTCCGGAGCGGTGTAGGCTCGTAGTCCAAGAGGTTGTCGTCATCAAACTCGGACATATCGACGTCTCTCGTGGGTGAGAGCATTGTAGAGTCCTATCTAAAGACGGCGTATGTCAAACCAAGTGGCTTTGGAGTAGCCTCTGCTTCCTCCGTCACCGGTGGAGTAGGGGCCCTGGGCTCCTTAACCCTCCACTACTTACATTGAGGGACCATCGGCTTGATCTCGTTGAAGACTTTGTCCCTCCTTTTCTCCACCTCCTCTTATCGCATCTTCTGGAGGCGCAGCCTTTGGATCTTCTTTTTTTGAGTATGGATCAAGCCAGGCAGACACCACTTCGATTGTGTGTACTTAGAGGAGCTCTTGCTGCTGTTAGCTTCATGGTCATGAAAAACCTTTTTGACCGGATCATCCAAAGTGATCGGTCCCGTGAAAACTCCTCCGATTTTGACATCGATTGTGCCGATTTTCACAACACCTCCGGATGCACTCTATTGATAAACAACGGTGGAGGGAGCAGGTTTGTTACCTTGCTTCAGGCGCCATCCGTCTGAGATAGAGTTGGAGAGCCTTGCGAAGACGTCCCCTCTTGGTCCGTTCCACCTCAGATGAAATGACGGATATGGCATCGATGGAACGGGCCTTGGCGGCATAGGCATCATTGGTACGAGCATCTATGGTCCTATGTATGCATGCCACACCGAAAACAGTGCGTAAGGCATAGAATGAAACCATAGCGGCGACACTCTGAAGCCATGTGGAGGAAAAGGAGGAAGGGGCCATGCACATTCATAGTTAGCCTCATCTCCTTCCTAGGTGGGCTACCTCCCTTAGGTGGTGACCTTGGCTGCTTCTTATACCGATTATTCAAATCGGTATTTTGATTTTTGTATTTAGCCTTGAGACGGTCGAATGCACTTTTGGGCCCCATCGTCTGATCCGTGACTTTACCTTGATTTACCTTTCACTTACCCACCTTCTGATTCTTTGGCTTCATCATTTTAGGCCGTAAAACTTGCCTCCCGAGCCTAAAGCCTTGGATAGTGACCCTGAGAGACTTTTGATCATCGAGAGACTTCTCGAGCACCATCTTCCTAGAAGCCCCTTTCTCACTCGAAGAAATAGCCATCTCTTTCCCGATGATCACATTCTTTCCCTTAGTAGTATCAACTTGATGAGGCCAAATCAACACTTTGGGGTTGAGCTCTAGAGTATTGACGGGGAAGGGGTGATTGTCGATCTGCATTTCCTTAAGACTCAATTATCCCTTATTAAAGATCGATTGGAGCGGTCGACGGAAGATATTACAATCATTAGTAGCATGAGAATAAGAGTTATGCCATTTACAATATGCTATACGCTTAATCTCTTCCACCGAAGGTAAAGTATATGCAATTTTAATGTATCCACCTTTGTATAGCTCATCAAATATTTTGTCACACTTAGCTACATTAAAGGTGCATTTTACATCGTCTTTCCTATTCTTATGAATCGGTTTGACCGAATCGCAGGCAAACGATTTGGCCCTGAATGGGCAAACAAACTCGACAGCCAAAATGTCATTAGAGTCATCATCGGAGCTATCCGAATCATATTCCATGACGTGTATGTTATGACGGGTCTTATAATCATATTTTATTTTTTTACTTCGGCTCTCTTGAGCCGAAGCCCTTTGTTGGAGGTGAGTGAGTGTGAGAAAATCGTCCCCCTCCAACTTCTCTTTCTAAGATGCGACCGTAAACCATTAAAAGCTAGGTCGGCTAAGTTTTTTTTCAGAAATTGTTAAATTAAAGCATGGTTTTAAATGTCTCTAAACCGTCGAAGATACTCAAGGACAGGTTCGTATTTCTCTTGCCGAACCGATATCAAATGTGACAACTTTAATTCGTTGTCCTCGCAGTAAAAATGATCATAAAACTTATGCTCTAATGACTCCCAAGTGTAAATAGAGCCTGATGACAATGACAAAAACTAAGAGAAAGCGGTTTCGGTTAGTGATAATGAAAACAAACGTACTCTCAAAGCCTCATTAAAACCCGCTTCTCCTAATTGTGCTACATATTGACTAATGTGCTCCCAAATAGTTTTGCTATCTTCGCCATTGAATTTGATGAAGTCGAAAACACGCCAGCCTACAGGATATGAGACCGAATCAAAATATGCGAGGCATGGTTTTTGATAAATTTGGTCCCTCCCTTTAAGGTCTACCTTAGCGTTTCGCGAAATTGTTTAATTAAATTCTTATTGATGCGTGCTATACACTACTCTATGTTGACAATGGACGGCCTAGTATATGTACTCGATGGTGGAGGGTGTACGCTTGTTTTTTTGTCACTTAATATTTTATTATGGACAGGGCCACGAGGGATTTTTGTACCGCTTGGTGGGATGAGTGGTGTGCTATATGCAATGGTACGGTAAGGAGAAATAAAGTTAGCCAATTCACTCAATCAGTTTGTGGCTGGACTGGGGATGCTAGTAATTGGCTTTACGCTAGCGAGAGACACTACTAAAGCATTGGTTTACACGGATAATGAAAAACTAGTTTGTCCACTAAATGAGTTCAACGGCATGTCATACGGAGATTGTTCTACATTAGAGGTAGTAATTGCCGATGTACTAGCTACACGTACAACATAAGACGATAATGCAATACTAATATTTTTAACTTTAGACAAGTTTTTTATCATGTATTGCATATCATTAGTTAAGACATTTTTCATGTCGAGAAAGTAATATGAATGGTCTTCAAAAGTAACAGGAGAGTGTGAAGATGTCTTTATATTGGCAGCACCTATGGCCGTGTCATCGTCGACGACCGAAAGAACGGGCTCTTTTACTTGTGAGATCGCGTCTTGGCGGTCTTTTTTGAAGCACGTCAAGTACTTCTGCAGCTCTCGCTCCTCGCGTGCCTTGTGCACCTCCTCAAGCAACTCTTCCAATGATGGCATGACGATGTTCGTCATGGAGATCTCGAAAGTCACGGTGTAAACGACGATTCGATTTGTGCAACTAGAGTCACTCGTCCCCAGCGGATTCGACAAAAAGTGTGTTGACGCCGAAATCAGGTTCGGGCCAACGCACCGTTCACACGTCTATGTGCGGAAACGCCGACGTTTTTTCAACGCTGAGTTTGAGGTAGCACATAGACAATCTCGACTCGAGAAAGACTCCGTCGAAGAAGGATCGTATTAGGGATGATCTGGGCTCAGGCCAGCCGGATCGCCTTCAAACATCGTTGGACGATGGAAAAAAGAAAAATAGCACGAAGATCGAGTAAGAGGATTAAGGTTTGGAGAAGAACGAAATATAAAGATAAATTATTTTGATCGATTGGATATCCCTCAACCGGTCATGGGTGCTCGGAGTCTGGTATAAAGTTGAATAATCCGTCGTGTAAATTCAAAGAATCTGAGAGGGCCTGCTGAACACTCCGACGCTGTGTTGAACACTTCAATGTACAAAACACTGAACCTGAGAGAGCTTACCGGACAGTCTGATATTGTGTTGGACACTCCGGTGAGCTAAATGCTTAAACTCGAGAGGACTCATCGGACAGTTTGACACAGTATCGAACACTTCGATGAGCGAATTACTGAACTCAAGAGAGTTTGCCAAAGACTATAATATTATACCGAACACCCCTGTTATATTATTTTTTAAGGTGTCAACAATCTCCATGCAACAAAAGCCCTGCACAGTCACCGGTTCGTGGGTCTTTCAGGGACCGGCAGGTACGGGACCATGCTGTCCCTGTTCGTCGTGCCTCACCTTAGTCCGGCGAAGTCGCTTCCGTTCCTTTCGTTAGATTAATTGGCCTAATGGGCTGACTAGACAGACCAATAATGCCCGCGATACTGCCAACACCATCCCAAGGTTTCTTTCCTGTGCTGTGTCGTGTGTAGGGGCGCTTGGGCACAGCGACAAATCAGAAATGGCCAAAAATGTAGGAGTACAGGCTCTCGTCGTAGTCGGCCTCCCGCCGCCTACCGGTAGTGCTAGCACAGAGAGTATACTACGTAGTTGCCGCGTCCGCGTCGCGGTAGCTATCACCTGAATGACTGCTTTGTCCCCCACGTAGGCGGTGCTCGATCGTTCGTGGTACGCCCCCGGCCCTGCCTGATGCCCATCGCCAAACTACCCCCGAAATGATTACTCTCTCCGATTTTAAACTTTTAATATTAATTTTTATTATTTATTTTATTTCAAAAATATGTTTTAATATGTAAAATTATTAGTCATAATTTAAATTCTACTAATAATAAATCAAATAATAACAAAATTTTATATATTTAAACAATTTTTTTAATAAGACGAATAATCAAAATTAAATTTAAAAATCAACAGTATAAATAATTTAAAACGAAAAAAATATAATATACACATGTAGTACGAACGTACGATAAGGGGCGGCGGTGGGCCGGAGCTAGCGACCGCACGTAGAAACAAGGCGAATAAAGCGCCATGCACAGTGACACGGATCAAAGGCGTCGTTCAAAGGGACTTAGATTCCTTCGGATTGTGTGTGGGGTACTGGGGTGTGGGTGGTGCAGCAGCGTGGACGCTGACGACGAGCTAGCAGCAGCTCATCGATCAGCACTGGCTACGCGCGTCACCCGCCCGGCCGGCCGGTGGCCCAACAACAGGTCTCTTTCCGCCCCCTTGCGGGGTTCACCTGGCTCTCCCGTCGTCCTTCCCGTTGGCTTGGAGCGCACGAGCAGCTGGCTGGCTAGCTCCCAAAGACCTGATCGCTGCGCGCCAAGGGAATCCTCGCTCGCGCGCATTGGTGCGTCGCGCAAGGACGATGCGATGGAACGGGGAATCCAATTCGATCGCGCGCCTCACGATAGATGGTCGCCTTGTTCCAGCACCGCTCTCCAGCAACGAGTGCGCGCCTGGTACAGGCCTTGCATGTTTCCCCCGCGCCCACACATGATTTCGCCACGGATGGGGCGCTCTCAGCTAACTTGTTCAGCACTTCACCCCCCGTGTTCGTCCTCTCCGTGAAAGGGAAGGCCCGGCCGCAACCCGCCGCAGGGAAAGTGGACGGAACAGGTTTGTCACGATTTGCACAGTTCACCTACCGCGACGTGTGAATTCGTGATCACAGTGCGTTCGGCATCACACGGGGGGCATTTGTGATTTCATAATCTCCTGTAAAGTTCACGGCAGGAGAGTGCTACTGCTTTTTTTTTTTTTTTTTGAGAAAAGGAGAGTACTACTGCTGAGTGCCGCGCTTTGAGAGGAAAATGGAAGTCGTTTCGTTGCAGGATGCAATCACAGCCCATGAGCAGTAACTTCAGGTCCAGATAACCCAACAAATTCGGGAGTTGTATTTGTTTGGCCCAACTCCTGGGAAACATGGAACTCTAACCCAGCACGGGTGCCGCGGGTCTATTCTATCGATGGGATGGGCTAAATCACTTGTCATTTCATAGGGGAGGATGGAGCTAAAGATGCCCAAACGGCCGTGCTTTGTGGGCTGGCTCAAAACACCGAATTTTTTGCTCGGCCCAAACATAACATGGCCCAATGAATTTCGTGCCCATCCTGCACAGGCAACGGGCCGTGCCGGGGTTGAGAGGCTAGCTCAGTGGGCGCCACGAGCATGGCCCCATTACTCATCGGCCCATAAAGCCCATTATAATCACGGCCCATTAACTGACACGACCCATTAACCAATTTCTAGCCCATTAACTAGACATAAATAAGCACGCCCCCAACCATGTTAGGGTTTTGCCCCACGCCATCTTGCGGCCACACCGCGAGCCGCTCCAGCCACTCGCACTACCCTGCCATCTCCCACCCTCGCCCTCGCCCCGCGCCCACACCGTCTCCTGTTGCCCTCGTCGTCTGCCGCCGCCCGCATCGTCGTTCACCGCCCACAGCAGCGCTCGC
>BCLF01000007.1:4443774-4466957 GCA_001602275.1 Zoysia japonica | reverse complement strand
TCCGCCGCCCGCCACTGTGCCCGCGCACCGCCGCCACCCCATGGGCTGCGTGCGCCTAACGGGCCAATCAGGCCGGCCCGACACGGTTGAGCATATCGGTGCCCTGTCATGGGCCAGAGGTGAAGCCGGTGGGCTGGCACGACACGGCTCGATAATGAAGTGGGCCGGACCTTTTCATGCTCGGGCTGGGCCCAGGGTTTATGATTTCGTATGAACCGCGGGACCGGTTTGACGAAAACCGCAAAAATCGTAAAAACCGTTCGAAAATCGTTTCAAATCGAAAATTTAAAATTTGAACGAATTGCTACAGTAAACTACTCGGTTTCACCGGTTAGCTGCTCGGTTTTTACGGTTTCAGATTCAAAATTTAAAACTCACCGGTTTTAACGGTAAGCCAAGCGGTTTTAACGGTTTTCGGTATTCCAAAATTTTTCAAATTTTTAAAATTTTTCAAATTTTTAAAATAAAAATCAGTCGTCCAATTCAACTGTACCGCAGCGATTTGGTTGAAAATTGCAAAAATCGAGTGGTTTACCGTGGTTTTGGGAACCTGGCTGGGCCGTGCCGGGCCGCCCGTTTGCATCTTTAAGTGGAGCTTGGCTGGGCCTATTAGACCAGACGATTGCCATTTCTCAGGCTAAAGATTCGCATATTAAGGAGGAGAGATGTGAACGAAAGATAACACGTGCTCCGGTCAAACGCAGCCGGGCGCAACTGCTCCAGAGAGGACAGTCGCCACCAACCCCGCCGCCGCTGCCGTCTACAACAACCCTCGCCGCGGCGTCAAATCGGCACGTCTGAGGGCCTGAGGCGGAGCACGAATCCCTTCACCATCCCCTCCCTCTGCCTCCCGTTTGGCGCGAACGTCCAAACAACTCGCGACGCGGCCGCGCGAGGCATTTCGTCGAGCGCGCGGACCTGCCGTTGCAGCCATGATCCTCACCAAGCCACATTCGTCCCTTGGCGTCCCATCCTCGCCGCATACCAAAAATGGCCCGACCGCTAGCCGCGTCGCTCCACCCGCCTCCTCTGCCTCCCGCCGCCGCGGTGGGCTCCGCGTCGCCGCCACTTCCGTGGCGGAGCCTAAGCCCTCGCCGGCGTCCTCACCCGTGGCCGTGGACGTGGCTGCGGCGCTGAGTCGTGTGGATGTGCTGTCAGAGGCGCTTCCCTTCATCCAGCGGTTCAGGGGCAAGACGGTAGTCGTGAAGTACGGCGGCGCGGCGATGAAGTCGCCGAAGCTGCAGGAGTCGGTGATCCGCGATCTGGTGCTCCTGTCCTGCGTCGGCGTCCGCCCCGTGCTCGTGCACGGCGGGGGCCCCGAGATCAACTCCTGGCTGACGCGCGTCGGCGTGGAGCCGCAGTTCCGCAACGGACTCCGCGTCACGGACGCGGTCACCATGGAGGTCGTGGAGATGGTGCTCGTCGGCAAGGTCAACAAGCAGCTCGTCTCCCTCATCAGCCTCGCGGGGGCCACTGCCGTCGGCCTCTGCGGCAAGGACGCGCGCCTTCTCACCGCGCGGCCCTCCCCCGACGCCGCCTCCCTCGGCTTCGTTGGCGAGGTGTCGCGCGTTGACCCCACTGTGCTCCATCCGATAATTGCTTCAGGCCACATTCCGGTGATCGCTACCGTGGCCGCGGACGAGGCCGGGCAGGCATACAACATCAACGCCGACACGGCGGCCGGGGAGATCGCCGCAGCGGTGGGCGCCGAGAAGCTGCTGCTGCTCACAGACGTGTCTGGCATACTCGCGGATCGCGACGACCCTGGTAGCCTGGTGAAGGAGGTCAACGTCGCTGGAGTGCGGCGGATGGTGGCCCAGGGGAAGGTGGGCGGCGGTATGATACCCAAGGTGGCGTGCTGCGTCCAGGCGATCGCGCAGGGAGTGAACACCGCGAGCATCATCGATGGCCGCGTCCCCCACTCGTTGCTGCTGGAGCTCCTCACGGACCAAGGCACTGGCACTATGATCACGGGCTGAAGTTTATTGCTTCTACTATTACGTAAAATGTTGGAACCTGTCTGATACTTGTTGAAATTTATTTGCCCTCGCATGTTGATGTGCTGGAAGTGTCCTCAGTTGAATCCAAATGAATTGGACGCAATTTTATTTAAGATGAAGACATGTGGATTGAAATTTATACATTTACTTCTACTGGTGATGATGTTCTGCAAAAGATGCAATTTTATTCATATGAAGATGAAGATTGAAATTTTGGCTCTTTTCGGACGCGATTCTTAGAGCTGCCGCTGCGGCTGTACAGCGACAGCTAGCTCTTCCGAACAGAGCCTTTATTCAGAACTGCATCAGCTGACTCACATTCTCTCCCGTGTGGGAGGGGAATCAAGTAAACGGATCGGATACGTCGCTACAGTAGAAACATAAACAGTAAAATTGTTGCTACAGTGCAGCAGTAAAATTGTTGCTACAGTTACAGCAGAGAGCTGTTCGCTAGCTCACATTTTACTGTAGCATCGCACGCAACAGCAGAGGATATCGATCCATCTGGTGATGATGGTCGTGACAAGTAGCTGCCTGAACCACTTTAATTGATCTAGACAACAGCCCCAGTAGTAATAGGAACTAAAAAGGTCTACTGCTCAAGAGATTGAGGATAGTAATGAAAGACAAACCCACACAATTTGACAGGGTTAAATGAGAGTATATGTACAATTTCGTGTGGACAACTATGAAGCTTGCTATGTTTCTCCTACAAAACATACAGAAGGCTTGCAGAATCTTGCATCACCACACTTTGAAATCCCAGTGTTCAGAACTGTAGGCAAAAGCATCAGAAAATGAAAGGATGAGCATGCTGAAGGGCATGATAAATCTTGATATTTGATACTTCATATATCATAATTCCCCACAATGGCCACATAGCAATGCAAATTCTGGGCTTGACAAGCTAATAATACCGGCATCAATCTAGATTAGACTCAGCTGACTAGAGGTGCTCCCGTGTTTACTATTTATGATACCACAAAACATTGAAATGCAAAGTCGACAGATTGTTGTGCTCACTTGATACGAGCAATGGCCACCACGATGAAGACGAACACCGTGAGCATGAAGGACACCTTGACTGCATCACTGTATACATCAGGCTTTTCTTCATCACAGCTAGGGTGAACGAGCATGTTGAAAATTTTCATTAAATTCTCAAAGAATTCCATTATCTTCCCATGAGCACTGTCAAGGATCCACTTAAGCACTTCTGCAGCACCAGCAGTTCCCTTATTTTCATTTTCTTTCCCTGATATAGTTAGAAGCAGTAAGACAACTAGACAAGGTATATAGATCCAGAGAAACAAGTCTAATCAAAGCAGTAAGTGTTTTATATGAATGTTGCACAGCTAAGACCAAACGGTCATCACAATGCTGTGTGGTTATTGGTTAACAAAATGATCATCTGTGTATTCATGCTTGTACATAAAGGTTTACTAGTTTAGTTTAGTGTACCATCATGTAAAGATCTCTTGAAATCTTGAACTGCCTCGTTGTTCATGACGGCATTCCATACAGCCTTATCACATGACAAGGACAAAACCATTTTCTGCATAAATGACCAATGTTAGCAGTGATCCAAAGACAACTGTTCATATAATCTGAGGTGAGAGCAACAATGCAATCACAACTAATTGAACAATAAAGGATAGCATATATTTGACAATGTTATTATCAAAGTAATATGTATGGAATACATTAAAAAATACTATTGGATCAAAATTGAATGGCAGTATCCTTTTGCAATAGACAAAAAAGCATCCAAACCATTCCTATGTTCTCTAGAAAGAGAAGCAGCTGAGTTGAGTTCAAACCTGAACGGTAGGATCCTTTTGCAATAGACGGAAAGCATCCAAGACATTCCTATGTTCTCTAGAAAGAAGAGTGGTTGAGTTGAGAGCATAGGCAGCAGGTTCAATCCAGTCATCTGATCCTGACGAATTGCCAGATGAATGTCCTGAGGTGGATAGCAGTGCTATCTGTCTGTCAGATGTATCTGAATCTACACCAAAAGGATTCTCAAATACCCTAAAAAAATGGTAACTCAATTATATGGAGCCAACGAATAGAAAATATTTAAAGGCCACCACTTTTAGTAAGTTCCTAGAAAAAGGTATATGAAGTAACTTCTTTTGAGGCGATTTTTTTCCTCTCAAGCCATACCAAATTAGGCAAGCAGATACTGCAAACATGTTGTGAATGAGAGAAAACAAAATATGCACGCACAAAACAAAATCATATTGCTAGATCTTAATGTATCACTTTTAGCACATGGAAACAAGCTTTCAGAATACTTGAAAAGGCAGGAACGGACAAAAGCTTGCAAGAAAGGTTGAAAACAAACTACTCCCTCTGGTTTATGTTGTTGACGTTATTTAGTACAAATTTACACTAACCAATATCAACAAAATGAAAAGTTACTATAAATTTGATGTTCTGAACATTCTATGGCCCTGTTTGCTATAGCTGGAACTTAATAAAAAAACAGCTTATTTTTTTAGCTGGTAAAAAGAAACTGAAAAATAATCTGTTGTTTAGTTCATTCTGAGAAGTTGCTGAACTAATAAGCTGTAAAATAAGTTTGCTGTTTGGCACAGCTTCTGCTTATTTCTGTGAATAAGCTGTACCAAACAGGGCCTACAACAGTTTACAAAGCATAGACTACACAACAGGAGAATCTCCAAGAAAAACATCATCGTTACGATCGTTACGACCTCATTTATGATTGTCCATGAATAATGCATGACAAACATTGGTATTGCAAGTTGCTATTGATGTCCATCCATACATAACTCCCCTGAGCTCAAATCTTAAAACACATCCTACAAAAGTAATAATGACCACAGCAACTTTAAGGCTGGTTAACGGCAAACAAATGCTTTATACAACTACTAAGGGTCCCCATCAAATCTACCAAGCACAAAAAAACTACTTCACATCGAACTGCGTGTTCTAATCCCATCCACAGAAGCAACTAATTCGGGGCCTAGTAATCGCACCATCACTAATTAGATCCAATCTAAGCGAAATGAAACATCGCCTTTAACAAGGTCAAGGTGAGCAAGCAAATCTTACTCCTGGATGCTGGTGATTGCGCCGGTGACCTCGTCTATGCTGGGCGGGGACCAGAACACCACCCTGTACTCCTCTTCTTCATCCATCTCGCCCGTACCAGGAGCCGCCCCCTCGCCACCGGCGACGACTTCCTCCCAGTCCTCGTCCTCCCCGTCGCGGCGGAGCGCGCGGGACTCCCAGAACGTAGCGGCGGCGACAGCGGAGGGCGGGGGCGGCGAAGTAGCGCGCAGGGGCACACCTCCGCCGACGGTGCGCGGACGCGGGGACGCCGAGGAGGTGGAGGCGCCGCCGCCGCCAAGCGCCGACGAGGTGCTGACGGCGCGACTGGTGAGGCGGAGGAGGTTCCTGCCCGGCGGGTTCCGCATCATCGCCGAGAGCTTGTCGACGAGTTCCAGGCCTATCCAATCCGCTTCTCGCTTTCCCTCCGGCTGGTTCCGCCGCGTCGATGGATAAAAATTGCTTTGGCTGGTCCGAAGTGTAGGGGTCCTTTGCGGCTTTCAAGCGTTGCAAAATTTCCCAAAATCCGTTATGCGTTCATATTAGAAAGAGGTTGAGTATTGCTATGGGTCACCCGAAACCCCAAACTACGCGGTGTGGTTTTTGTGGAATGGAGCATGGGAGCATGGTCATAGGGTGTCCTTTTTCTTTTCTTTTCTCTCCTTGGTTTTTTTATGATGTATAAAGATAATTAAACTATTACAAAATGTGGCAAGTTGTTGTGACATGCTACAAAAAAATTACCATGTGTGAAATACCATACATATGTTGTTTGTTCACCGTGTGTTTTCCTCCAATTTCACATGTAAGAAGCATTTTATACAAGGCAATAGTTTTTCCATGTGACTTTGATTACGAGAAAACGGTGTAATTATTTGCTGGTTCTGTAAAAGAAAAGGTTGCAATTTTTAATGAAATCATGCTTTCTCATGGGCCTGGATGAAGAGAAAACAAAATAATCCACAGCCATGTAGGAGTAGCTTCTGATGTGCACCAACGGTTTTCCATCCCCAGCCATTCATTTCTCTGTTTCTCCATACATGGGACCGAATTCGTCCACGTCGGCCTCTGTCCCTGGCCATAACGATCCCGCGCAGCAAATAGACAAGGCGGTTCGCAACCAGCATGCAACCATGCTCCTACCTACGCCGTTGCTTTCACAGTTCTCACACGCTACTCTGCCTGTTGGTTACTGTAGCCGTACTGGGTCAACCGTAGCATATAACCTTCTCGTTCCGTTACAAAAACGTGCGTAACTCCGAGCAGCTGCTGCACGGAAATAACCTTCTGTTGATCCCAGGTTCTCCCGCCTCGCCGGCGACGGGTTCAGAGACGAATCGAGCCACGAGTGTGTTAACTGGTGCCTTCACGTCATCACGCAGCGCACGTCCGAATCGTAACGCGACATGGAACGCAGCGAGCTGCGACGCGTCGGAATCGCGGCGGCCTCGTGGTGACGCTTGCTGCGGAGCAGGAAGCGTGCGCGCGCCTGGCCGTCGTCACGAGACAGCGACGGGCGCCGCAGCGGCTCGCGGCCAACCATCCATCCATCCATGAAGAACGGCAGTCCGAAAACGGGACGGCAAAGCAACACGGGCGCGCGAGGCTTTCTTTTTTCAGAGTTGGGCGCGCGAGGCTTTGGTGGAAAAAATCAAAGAGAAGGTCCGGCACGACGACGCGGCGTACGGAGGCAGAGCAGAGCTCCGACGAGCCGAATGCGCGAGACAGTCTTAACGAAATGGATAAGCTTGAGTGCAAGACCACGACACGATGATCAGATGACGCGCGTAATGCTGCCGCGCCGGCTCTCGTCCGTCCACCGCTGCGCAAAGCACGGGATCATGGACGATACTCATACGACAGCATGTCGCGCTATGAAAAATCTTAACGGGCCCTAATGCCTAGTATTCATGGGCTAAACATCGAAAGGCAAAGCTGGGCTGGAGTGCTACGAGAGCCCAGTATCAGACATGGGTCACATGACGTCGCGTTGCGTCGTCAGTTACACGACCACAGCTTCCGCGCTCCCGGGCCGCGACTCTGGCATCGGTGGTGGCGACTGGCGAGGGAGCAAAGGCCTTGTGCCTTCGTGGATAATGGAAGCGGAGCCTTTGCCAGTCCCACCGACGGGCAGAGACGGCGGAGTCGGTGATGGCGAGCGCGAATAGGTGTTGGAGAAACTGGAGATGAACTCGGCGAGCTACGACCGAGGTGACTTCAACTTCTTCCAGAATCGAGACAAATTCACGAACTGTCGTGACCAAACGCCAGCACCCTCATATGTTTTCAAAGGAGGAAGAGGCGCGCGGGGTGCTAGCCAAAATCAAGTTTTTTCACCTTGCAAAATAACCAGAACAGGGATACAAGATGGATATTCTTTAACCAAAAGGAAATGAAATAGAAACACAAGACCTTGCACGAAACATCATTCGTACAAACACATTCGTGGTGAAGAGCAAAGCAACTGACGACGCAAATCCAGACAGTGTCAACCCATCCGGCTTACGCGTACTCCTGGTCGGAGACGGGCTGGTAGGACCCGATGAACACGTCGCCGTAGACGAGCCCAGCGAGGCCACCGCCGATGAGCGGGCCGACCCAGTAGACCCAGTTACCGGCGAAGTTTCCCGCGGCGACGGCGGGGCCGAAGGAGCGGGCGGGGTTCATGGAGCCGCCGCTGAAGGGGCCGGCGGCGAGGATGTTGGCGCCGACGATGAAGCCGATGGCGATGGGCGCGATGGTGCCGAGCGAGCCCTTCTTGGGGTCGGCGGCGGTGGCGTACACGGTGTACACGAGCGCGAAGGTGATGACGATCTCGAACACCACGCCCTCCAGCTCGCTGATGCCGGCCACGCCGTGCGTCGGGATGGCCTTGCCGTGGGTCACGAACTTGAGGAGGAGGCAGGCGGCCGAGGCGCCGAGCAGCTGCGCGACCCAGTAGAAGAGGCCGGTGAGGATGGTGATGTGGCCGCCCACGGCCAGGCCGAAGGTCACGGCGGGGTTGAGGTGCCCGCCGGAGGTGTTGGCGGCCACGGAGACGCCGACGAAGAGAGCCAGCGCGTGCGCGATCGCGATCGCCACCAGACCCGCCGCGTCGAGGGCGCCGTCATTGGTCAGCTTCCCTGCACGCACGTACGTACGCAGCGTTTCGATCTCATCAGCATGCACGTACTGAGATACACATGTCAAATGTTCACAGGGCATGAAGATCGATCGCAGGAACTGTGCCCACCGAAGGCGATGGCGGAACCGACGCCAGCAAAAACGAAGAGGAGCGTGGCGATGAACTCGGCGACGTAGGCCTTGATGGAGGTGGCGCTGAAGGAGTCGCCGACGGTTCCGAAAGCGAGCTTCACCATCCTGCAGTTTTTTCTAATGAGCTCTTTGCACAACGCTAGAAACTCAGGTCTCTGCCGCCGCGCTCAAGAGTGCTTACAGTTCACCGGTGCAGGGAGCTCACCCAGCTTAGCGCTTTTTATACTGTCGAGGTCGCGCTAAGCTGCTTAATGGGTGGCCTCAACTTGTGGATTAGAGTATTCTGGACGGCGTGGATAATCACCACAAACATTTTAATTCCGTTTAGAGGACTAGCTTATTCCATGATTGGATCTAGCTAGCCTGCCCACCCGAGCTAGAAGACCACTATACTTTGTTCTAATGCTTCCTATTATTATGACCTTTTAGGCAGCAACCATGTAATATAGGATAATATAGGTGACACCAAGGCAAGGACAATGACGAAGAACCAGATTAGAGGATATGATATATATCCCGAGTTGTAAGGGTCTGAAATGCCGGATGTGTCTGTTTGGCTGTCTTTTGAAGGATACTGATATTATCTCAACGTTTTTCAGCGACCTTGCATTTGTTTCTCGTCCTGAATTTTGAAATTCTTGTTCCCACAAATATTCTGATCAACAATAATTGATGTGTACAGTATACTCTTTCTCTGTTATTTGCCGTGTAATTTGAGAGGTATAGCTCTTTGGCATGCATGTTATTTACTTTAATTTGCGTGACAGCAGTGTTGCCTTATAGAAATGCATGAGGGTTTGTTCTGTAGTCCACCGTGTAGTAAAAGTACTAATCAGTGCACTTTCCCAGCCTGTGTCTGTCCAATCACTCAATCAGCCTTGCCTGCCTGCCTCTATAGTCTATAGATTGTTCAGATTGCTGACCGTGACGTTAACCAAATGAACGCTCCCCATTTCGATCGAAGTCGGTGGCCGAAAGAATTGTAAACCTATGATGTCCGCATCAGGTACAGCGGACCGATATGTGGTTCTGCAATTGTTTGCGATAATGTCCTTAGGTAAACAAATATGATTAGGAGCTAGCAGCCTTTTATTTCCCTTTTTTCATCCTGTAACAGCTGATTAGATTATGAATTTCCCCCCTTTTTCGGTTTCAAACAGGGTTTCTGATGGCCCCGAAATCAACAGCAGAGGTTGGAAGTTAGCAGTAACAGAGGATCCCTTGTCTTTGCAGTACCGAACTAGGAGTAGTAAATAGTTTCGACCATGATCATAATCCTGTTTTGGGGTTGCAGATTTGAAGTTATTTGCTGAGTAACTTGAACGAACTGCATTAAGCAAACTATATTTCCTGTGATTACTACCTTTCCTTCCATTTTATGGCCAGTCAATGCCTTGCCAAATATTCATGGTTTCTGCTCTTGTCATGCATAAGTCATCCTATAATTTACAACCACAACAAAACTCGATTATTCCATGACAACAGCCAATTTGTAGCTTGCGACACGCACGCTTTTTGTAATGCAGTGGTTAGCACTTTTGGGCTGTTGGCCATGAGACCAGTGAGTGGCTTTGCAGCCACTAACATTTTCTGAGATTAGGCGTGATGTCCTCCTGTCCTGCTCTCTGAATAATTCATTCAAACGACACGTTCTGCCGCTCCAGGCCGCTGTTTAAGCGATGCAGAAGAGGGTTATTTAGCTTATCGTTTCAGCAAATGATTGAGAACGCACGTCAGCGTTTGCGGATTTGGAATCTCTCGCACGACTGGCGCATCGGGTGTCCAGTTGGCTGAAGCGCTGGCGATCTCTGTCTGTCTGTATGGCTTGCCAGTAGGCGTGCAAGCGGCGCGGGACTGCCCTCAACGCCGCCGGCCGACCTGCGCCACGATCCCGCAAAAGGCTCGCGTCTCCACCCGCGAGAGACGAAACGGACGACGCGGTCCACCCGTGAGAGCCCGCGGCGCCGCATCTCCACCCGCAAGAGAACCCCAGCTGCCGGAGCCTCCAAACCATGACAGCGACGACGCCTATTACGGGTACTTCACCCTCACACCATCCGATGCCTCGTCCTCCATAGTCAAGAGCACAGCCTCTTCCTCCGCCATCACCATTGCTTCGATGCCCGTCGCGAGGTGCCGAGAATCATCCTCTCGGCCACCGTCCGAGGGCCTCCTCCACCTACAGGCAGGCCCGTCAGTTCTAGATCAGTCCAGATCGTGACGCGGCGCGTCAGAAGGGAAAAACTCACGCAATAGTTTATTGATTTGCCACTGATGCAGCACTTATATATATAAGCATGCAGAAATATGCACGTATAACAAAGGAAGCAGACGATTACATGCCATTTGTTATCCTAACAAAGAAACAGCACTTACATCAGCGTACGACCTCATGTGATTGCGTGATGATGCATGCCTTGCATGCGCCTGTAGATTTTCTGGAAGCTGACTCCAGAGAATGTGTTTACACGTCCAGCAAGAGACGGAAATTTCATGAGTAGCGAGAGTTCTTCTAGGAACAGCAGGCGGAGGCGTGAGATTAGTGGAGGAGCCCACCGATGTCTCGGACGCAAAGCAATTTTCGTGGCTGCGGCTTGCAAAACGGTGGCGTGCGGCAACCCGTCAAGCACAAGCGGCCGCACGTGGGCTGCCGCATCTGCCCGCCTCCGATGTTGCGGCTGATGCGGGACGAGGGGCGAGCAGCCGCATCCCGACCCGCTTGCAGCGCTACTCGAGGATGAGCAGCTACTCCAGATACTACAGCAGGGAAGCAAAGAGGATTGAAAGGCAGTGAAAAAGGGTTGGCGCGACGATCCAGGCTAACTTTCATGATTTCATTAGTGTTTTGACAGTGGCCGGTCACTGTAACTAAGTTTTCTATGCGGCGGCGCTGGCTTTGCAGCGCTTGTGTAGCTAGCCCGTGACCACAACGGCCGGTGAAGGAGTCCTGATTGATCGGCCCGGTACGAGACCGAAGCGAGAAGGCCTGGGCGGTGCAAGAGGGATGCAGCCTGTTTGCGTGCCCGCGAGGATCAGAAAATGGGCTACTTGCTTTAACGGCCCAATAAGCAGCAAATGGCAGTTTCGGCACAGATCGGAGCACTGCATCCATTGCTTCCTTCAGAGCTTTCCAGGGCCGGGCGGAGGAGGGAGCAAGCGGGCGGTGGGCAGACGCAGACCACAATCACCGGCGGACCGGACACCGGGGCGAGGAGGATTCATGGCATGCACGGCTGGCCAGTGAAGTTACGCCGTGCCTTCGTGGGAGCTGCTAAATTCCCTCTATAATCCAAGTGGGTTGGAAATAACCGAATTTCAAGCCATTAGATTTACCTGTCTGGTTATAACTGTCTTCTCACATCACTGTCCAGGAAACCGGGGTTCCACAGCACCATCACCACGGTCTTGACACGGACACACAGCTAGTAGTAGGCTAGTAGCTGCTAGCACCGGACGTCCTTGAGAAGCTTGTACCTGCGGGCTCTCTTGCCGCCCTCCTGAACGCCGCTGGTGACCTTGCCGGCAGCGCCCTTGCCGAACCCACCGCTGCTGGAAGGGATGAACGGCTGCGGCTGCTCGCTCCTGCCTTCTGATGCCGCCTGCTGTTGCTGATCACAGCAAACCGACGTGGTTGGTGAGTGCTGATGCCTCGTCTTCCCGCCGCCGACGATGACTTCGTCGCTGAGGCACCAGTCGCACACGCCCGCCTCCGCCGGGGCCGCGTCGCCGTAGTAGTTCGTGCAGTAGCTGCAGGGTGCGCCGGAAGAACATGATAGGTTAAGGTTAGTAGTGCTAGCAACAGCAAGGACTCTTAATTTGAAAACTAAAATGGCCACTAGATATATATACGCGCGCGCGCGCCTTCACGGATGAAGACGACGTACGAGTGCTGGAAGCGGCGGCGGCAGCGGGCGCAGCGGAAGAGCTTGTCTGAGAACCCGACGTCGCCGCACATGGAGCACACGGTGGTGCTGCCGGCCATCATCGATGGAGACGACCCGGCCGACCGGGGTGGCGCGCGCCTGCGTGGGCTGGATGAGGCTGGCCACAGAGCGCCAGAGATGTGCAGAGGTGGCAGTGCCGGAGCTGCTAGCTGATGAAGCGGATTAGGGACCCGGCGACTTTTAATTCTGGGGTGATGACGGCATGTTGACGGACGCATAGATCGGACAGGTCGCCGGTGGAGCCTCGGGGCTGCCGGGCCATGGCCACGCACGATAGTTGATCATCCATTCGTCCTGCGGCTGACGCTATCCGTTGCTGGACGATCTCGCGATGCGTCCCAGCCACGTCTCCACCTCGATGGCCATAGGCGTTGCCGGAAGAACCGAACCGACTGAAGAAGATATTTTCGCTGGTCCTCGGAAAGCCTGTGGAGGAAGACATGCACGTGATAGCCTTTCGGACTAGTGCATCACGCGGAAGCCTGGATGGAACTAGGTAGTCGTAAGAAAGGAAGGGACTGTTCGGTTCTCATTTTTTCTGCTGAACCGTTTACTGTAATCAATGCTTTCTACAGTAAAAAATAACTATGCGGCTGCACAGCTGCAGCTGCTGCGTAGGGATCCGAACGGAGCCGAATGCTCGATCTGTAAACTGAACAAAAAGAATGGAGCCAGTAGCCGGCGTACGAGGAGTCGACGACGATGCTGCCATTGCTGTTAGCTCAGCACGCCTGCAAGTAATTGCATTGCCACTGTGCCGTAGCATTGTCGCCAAGCCAACATTTTGCTCGGATCATGAGGTTGGTGGTGGTCCATCAATTGTGATGGGCCACGAATGAACTACGAGCGCCCAACCCATCGAACCTGAAAGCCATCATAACGCTCAAAGGCCCAACAACACCTCCGCCCCCTTCAGGCCTTCACCAAGGAACGGAAACGATCGGTGGAGAGCCGCCGCCGCCGAAACCTAGGTCCTGTTTCTCCCCCCCCGTCTCTCTTCCCGCATCTCCTACCCGGCGGTGAAATGGCGTCTACCTGCTTCCGCGCCGCCGCACGCATGGCCTCGGCCGCCAGCCGCTCGGTGGCCGCACGGTCCGCTCCCACGGCCGCCCGCTCCGCCACCCGCCGCGCCCCGCTCATCTCCAGGTACCACTCGTCATTTCTATGTTCCTTCGGTGTTGGTGCCGAGTTAGAGAGGTATTGCGAGATCTGTGACGAATGGGGTTGTGCCGGTGTTGTGCAGGATGCCGGTGGAGCTGGGGTGCTGCGCTGGACTGTCGCTGCTGCCGCTGCACAGCGCGGTCGCGGCGGCGAGGCTCACGTCGCGGCTCAGCACGACTTCCCGGAGCTGCATCGCTCTCTCTCAGGGTATCCTCTGTAGTACCTATCCCGGGCTTTAACATTGTAAGATTATGCTCTTTGTCTGTGCTTCCATTCGTGTGACAAGCTTTGTCGGCATCGTCTTCTTCGCTTGCTGTAGATTCTGGTCGATGCGTGCTTATAGAAAACGATGTGCTTGCTTGATCTGCTTAGAAAAAAAAATGTTCGACCATGTTAGATAAAAACCATCTACTTCTCCCTGAAACATCCATTATACGTTGTTGACTTATGGTATCAGATCTGAATGGATATAGTCAGTGAAGCTGTGAAAGCTGAAAGCAATTTCTGTCTTCCTGCCACTTTTAAGAACATTAATCTGTATTTTGATGGCTATATTTCAAGTGGAATCCCATTGGCTGCTTTTTATATTTGATGTCATGTGTGTGTACACATAATACCATTTACAGCAACTATTTGCATGCTCGTTTACTAGTTACGTTCCCCCACAGTGAAACATAATGTGGCTTGATGGGTTTCTATTCTCTCATTCTTCTCACGGGGTTATCCTCCATTCTTCAGTGTGTTGGTATAAGGTCCCAGCAGAATACCTAAATTCCTATTTGTAAGGCTGTTTAATAGCTCAACACATCATAACTGCTGATGTTCTGTAGGATACAAAATTTCAGATTTCAAACCTTAAGTTTCCAATGCTAAACAAAATGATTAACACTTTCCTGGCTATGATTACTTCTCATATTCACTTAATTCAAAAATATTCTTTCGTGAATTGAGGTCAATTGAGTAAAGACATTTGGTTTCTGCAGGCACATGACTATGCTAGTTCTTGAAAGATCCAAGCTTGCTGTTTTGCTTCACACAATCATCAAGAATGAGAACTTTTAACACGCCAAATTGTAATGGAAGGCTAGTGTTGTTTACCTAGAAAAATTACTAGTTGCATCTGTTAGGCGATATCGATGCAATAATGTGGCACTCTTTCCTTATATTTTACACAGTAGTTAATTGTGTGCTTAAGTTGATATGAGATTGTGGCAATGCTTAAACCATCATTACGCAAGTCTGCTCTTCTATTTTGCATTTCTGTTTGAGACACTTATTTGCATCTTCAGACAAAGAATGTAATCTGGCTTCAATTGTAGTTTACAATATTATCATTCTTCTTTTCTCAGATGAAAATGATGGTACGTGAAACATTTACGCAATGTCTTAAGGTGGGTGCTTGGATATTGTGGCAATGATGCACACTTTTTCTACGACAACCGTTATAGTCATAGACCTTATGCTTTAGAGTCGAATATGTGAAGTCGTTTTCTATTTTTGGGACGACCACATAACTCTGTATGCTTCACAGTTATAATTGAAGAATGATCCCTGATGCACTGTCCGCTATTCTGATATATGCTTCACTTCTTTGTTTTATATAGAGATGGGTCAGTCTGTTCGAAGGTGATAAAATGCTGGAAGACCTGCTGTCCTGCTCTTGCAATGCATTGATTCTTGTAGAGTAGTAAATTAAATGATGGCCTGCATTGCGGTTTTTTCCTACTCCAGCTGCAATCTTTGCCCTATCTTGAGTTCATGTATCTTCCATAAAATTATGCAAAGGACGCAGTGCATCAATCTGGCTATAATATGTGTTCAGTATTAACTCTGAATACCTTGGCTATGATATTTTGACGAGACCTTTTGGTGATCAATGCTGTTATGGCGTACGCTACCTGTCTTTCCAGTGTGATCAATGAAATGGGTCGTATGACCAATCCCGCTGTGATTTTTTTTTTTATCTTGTCGTGGCCAGCTAGCCCTCGGTTCGTCATCTGGTTCTTAGTAATGCCCTATTGTTTGTAGCCCGTCTGGGACGCGGGCTTCTCAAGTTAGTATATTCACTCAAATGTTTCATCAGAGCTCAGGTTTTCTAGTTCATATTCTGTAAACGTGCGGGTTTTGTTGGACATGGGAATTTCCCAAGGATATTTGTAATTTTCACTCATGTAGTCACGGCACGGATGTATACATGTAAATGTAGAAAACTGGTGTAACCGGAAGTTTCATAGTATTTCTTTATCGGACTCCTGCATCGGACTATAGAGAAAACAACCGTACCAGTGTTAGTCTGAACGATTCCCGTGGCTTTCGCATCCTTTGCAACTGCAAACTCCAGTACTGCCAACCTTTTGGCGGCGACACAGAACATTGGATCATTTTACAGTGTTGTGTATACTCGGAATACAGTATTAACTGAAATTTTGTAAAATGAAAAAAACAAAACCACCTTGAAGAAATATGAACAAACGTTCTTCATCAGATCATATTTACAATGACGAAGTATTACTGCACACTAACACTGCAAAGCTGTCAGTTATAGGGAAACAAAAATGATGTTAATTCTCAGAACAGTGAGAAGACACCAAAAGGGAAAGTGCTACTACATTGCACCCCTGGTTGTTTGTGTCATGGTCGAAATCTGTATCAAATGCTAAGGCTGTACAGCATGACTTAAACTTCTGTCATCAAGAATTGCCAAACAGCAGTACACCTACACCCTCTTCACAAATCCGTACTATACTGATCTCACGAATTTAGCAGCTGATTTCACTCATGTCACTCTTGTCATGCTGGCATCACCAAGAAGCTTTCAGGATTTGGCAAATCAGCTTTCCTTAGGAGGAGTACAGCTTTTCCTTAGGAGCAGTAGAAACGAAGATCTGGATCACAGAAAAGCCATTGACCAGGGGAGCTTTCCTGTCCTTGACATCTTCTCAAGTGCTCTATCAACACCAGCTATCTGATTGGCAATGGCTGCCTGCTTCTTGACTTTCCTCTTATCAGCTTTCCTTTGTGCATGTTGTATCTCTTTTTGCATCTTCCCTGCCGCTTCCGCTCTCTTCTTCTCCAACTCCATCTGGTTTTCAATCGAGGTACAAAAAAAAAAGTAAATTGAATTAGGAAATGATTCCATCCATCTCAAATTGATATGTTGTGAAGAAGTATACCTCGATTTTTCTCATTTTCTGCCTGGCCTTTGCAACCTTGTTCTTCTGCCAATCATCTATAACGGCTTCTTTCCTTCTCAACCTATAATTAGTTTAAGAAACATTAGAGCTACGACTACATAAGATGAAGAACTGCTAATGAATATAAAAAATGGTCATTCGATGAGTTACGGTTTATAGGTGTTCAAAGCTTATTACTTCAAAGTCAATGTCAAGCTGGCATTTATCTGAATGTTATCATCTAACAAACCATTTAAGAGTAAGATCTGATCATATTAACAGTACAACCTTGCTATGCTATGATTCATGCTCTGAGAAAAAAAACTGCTAACAAGTACTATCAGTCTATACTGTTCAGATGCCATGAAAGATGATATAAGGGATTTACTTTTCTATGAGCTTCGCAACCTGTGCGTCCTTCCAGGCAACCAACTTGGCATGGACAAAATTGCCTTTGGGTTTTGGCATAGTGCTTGAGTACCGTGTCTCCATCCTTTGCCCTGCAACTGGAAAGTTCTCACCATCTGAATGATCAAATGCACCGCCACCGTGATTGCCACCCTCAAAGGTACCATCAGACTCAAAGTTCCAATCACGGGCTGAAAAATAAACGATTGTCTCAAAATTCAGACTACCACTATGATCTAAGGATCCCTATGAGATCCACGCCAATACCTGAGGATACAGCAGATGACACAGTATCAGCCTGCCAGTCCTGATCAACTTCCTCATCCTTCTCTTCACTGACTTTGGGCAATCTCCACTCATTGATAGCATCTATTGCACCCACACGTTGACGGTAATTACGTGAAGAGCGAGCTCGGCGCATCAATCTAGCTGGTGTGGCCCTGTGGATGAATCTTGGAGGCAAATGGTTGTCCCTCTCAACTGCATATTTGAGATCCGCTTATTACGCAGACACAGCAAGAAAAATGTATGCCTCATAAGGCGGAAACTGGCAAAAGGGCTACCAGGGTGCCTGGGTGTTTGCAGTCTGATGTTTCGTGGTGTAGCTCTGGTTGGCAACCGCCCTTGCTCTTCTTCCTGCAGTAGGAAATCTGGATGATTAGCTTCTGATTCGGTCTGAGATGCGATAGATCAATTATTAAATAACAAAGTTCATGCAAAACTAGGAACTGCATATAGCAATAGAATGGAATCAGAAATTACATGATCCAATTTGGTTAGATCATGCAGAAATTACAAATACATGCAACGATCAAGATGATAATTTCGCTCTGAACCAGAATCAGGAAACGGAAACGTGACGACAAGCCCAAATTGTCAAAGGGGCAAGCTTCGCTGCTTGTCAGTTTGCTATCCAGGGAATTTCCAAACACAGAATAGTGGTAAGAATTAGAGCAATTTGTTCCTAGAAACCCTAAAGACATCGAGCATCTCTACCCAAGAAACATCTACCCCGGAAAAAGCAGGCGATTATCCACGTATTCCAAGTTTATCAACTGCATTCAAGAACTGCAAACTAACCCAGGAATCAAGATCAAAGGCAGCTAAAGCAAGAACATAGAACCGTCGGCGTCACATCTGTCTCGAGCAAGACCCAACTGGAGCAACTATAAAGCGCATCAAGAACACGGTAACTGACCAGTCTTGGCGTGGCGAACGAGGAGGCGTCGTCGCCGCCGTGGGGCTCGGGGTCGTCGCTAGCGCCACCACCACCCCGGCTGCTCACGGGGCTGCATATCGGCGACGGCGAGGCGGGGCAGTGCTTGGTGAGCGACCCGGCGCTCCAGGCAGCGCAGCTGCCGTAGGACGAGGCCGGACGTCGGCCGTACTGCCCGCCACGTCCGCCCATGGCGGCCATCGCGAGCAGCATCTGCGTGCTCCTGCCCGCCGAGACCTCTATCTCGGGCTCGGCATCGGCGGCGTAGCTCGCGGCGCCCCCCGAGGCCTCGGAGCGGGCCGGGGAGGAGGCCGGCGAGACGCGGGAGGCGGCGGTGGGCTCGCCGACGCAGGGGAACGGGAGCGGGAGAGGGAGGAGGTGATCAGCGCGCCGCATGTTGGTGTTGCAGCAGGAGGAGACGCCGTCCCCGACGGTGGCCATCTTCTTGGCTTCTTGATTCTTGCCCCGCTCTCTACCCCTCGCAGTTTTGCCCTCGTCTTGCTTAGTTGCGGAGAGCGCGCGCGCGCGCGTTGTGCTTTGGGGAGAGGGGCGACTGGCGACAGAGGAGGATGACAGTGTCGCTGGAGGGGTGCGGGCTTTCCTTAAATCAAAGCTTCATGGGCTGGGCCTTTGGAGAATAGGGGGCCAGTTTATGGGACGCTAGTCGCTGACAGATGGCCTCGAAATCCTCAACAAAGCAGGCTGCAACGGCTGAGATGCGCTTTCCTACTGACAGCGGCTTAGGTTCAAGCGCCAGGTCAGCAGATAAACGGTTTGTCTTCTTTCAGGAACAAGTTGTGACGCTCCAACAATCCGATCACTTCATCACGACCTTTGGAAACAGCTTTCTCCACAAGTTGCCCGATGAAAACATGGCAGTGTGACGGCAAAATCTTTCGACAGTTAATACAAGTGCTATAAACAATAATTCTGCTGGTTCCATCCAGTTGACCAACAACTTTTTTTAAATCAAGGTCTGCCACAATTTTATGCCGGAATGCTTGCCGTTGTACATAAATAATCTAGTCAGGCTCCTAAGGGAAAATTTCAGCTTGCTAAAGCTCATTTACTAAAACACAAGATCGGGCGCCTGGTACCTCAGTGCACTCCAGATTCCAGATTCTGACTACACGTCCAAAATATGCAGTGTTTTTGGTCTGAAGCTGAAGAAGAACGGGCACCAGATTTTGACTACGCGCCTCCTCTGAGTATCAAGAAACGTGGCCGTGTATAGTCTGAAGAACTTGTTCCAGCTCCTGAGCAGACGATCATTGCAGGATCCAGGAGTGTGAAACATGCCAAGCTAGTAACCCCCCTAAGCGACAACACCTGCAGAATAGCTGAGCACCTTTCCTTTGATCTTCTGATGAGCTGGTAAGATCTGCTGCAAGAAAGGTCAATCTTACAGGGCAGATATAAGCGCATCGCAAGGAGTGGAGCACCAAGATTTATCAGACTTCATACCCTTTTAAAAAACACCCTGCCCTTCTTTCCCATTCCAGTGCCCACGAGGCTAGCAGCAAGGTGTGACTTGTTGTCTGGTCGCCACTTCAGTTCTTTGAGATTGGAGAAAAGTTCTGAAAGGGCAGGGCTGATTTCCTCATCCTTGATTTTATTGCAGGAGACTACACTTAGGCTCTGCAGATCACTCCATGAGGTGATCACTGATTCTAGACCACGAGTTGTTAATAGTGAGCAGCCTTCTAATGACAGGAATTTTACTCTCCTGTAAAAGAGAATAACAATATAATTAAGCACAAATCTGCAACAGATCCAATAAACAGTGACTTTACATGTAACACAGATCTCTACCCTACAAAAGTATTGGAACACTCCACATAGCTCTAGTTGGCACGCCGCAGCTTCTGTTCAGAACATAATTAGGAGGCCATATTATCCATTAAGAGGAAAAGTTTACATTTCATTACTGCTTTCAGTTAAGAACATATTTGCTTCAATATTACCCGAAGATGTTTCTTGATAAAAAAGACTACAAAACAATATGTACTTAGGGCGCGTTTGCTTCGCTACCAAAGTGCGCCACAGATTGCCACGCCAAAAGTTTGTCTCGTGGCGGCCGCCAAACGCGTTTGCCATAGTTCGTCAAAGCTTCGGCTCCGTCAAAGCGGTGCAGTTCATTTTCAACACCATGCCGCGCCGAATGTCTGGCATACGATTTGTCCGCCACACTTGCAGCATCGCCACTGCTTTGGCGCTTACGGCTGTGGCGAACGACCAAACAGGCCCTTAACCCTACTTCTAGTAAAGGTACATTAGCTTTAGCCTGTTGGAATTTTAAGATAGAAAATCAGGGATTCAAGCTATATGATCTAAACTTCTAAAGCATGGAGTCATAGTAAAATACAAAGGAAAAAGTGGTCCCTGATGACACCAATTAGCTGTTAGCATGCAGATATTACTTCATATACCACCAATTGCCAAGAAGGGACAATGGAAATCAGCAGCTATCTAGACAATAGACAGTGATCATGTGAAAGTAAACTGGTCACCTAAAACGAGACCAGATAATCTATAAACATTTAGAAGCACAGAGGAAATTAATTGATGAGATATTGCAATGTGAAGTTCTTGGGCATGATAATTAGGAATCTTTTAAAACATAGTTTACACGTCTCTCAAGCAAGAAAGGTATAAGTTCAGTAATGGACAATGTGAAAGAAAAAATCTACTACCTTACTCCCAATAGTCATAAACCTATAACATATGGCGGAACACTGGAAGGAACTTATATCATCAGCAAACCCAATGATTCAAGTATGCATTATCTATGTCATGTATTTTACTCACTAATTTCTGGTCAAATACTCATTGGTAATTGATCACGAACAGGATGCACTATATTGAAAGATAAACATGACCAATTGAGGCTATTTATTTGATGATTGGTGGCTCTATAATATAAATGTTCTGAAGGGAAAATAGGCATAAGGTACACTGGAGTGGATTTGGCTAGAAAATAAACTAGTGGACATATATTTTCATCTCATCCCATTGATGCTGTTTCTAAAAAGTTACTGTATGTCTACACTCCCATAGTATACTGAGCACCATTGATGGTTTGCGCCAGATCATACACAAAGGCACACCAAGGATCAGTACACATAAAATTGCTATGGCATTTTATTGCAGTGAAGTTGTTAGAACACTTCCATATAACCAGAGTTAAACCTCCAGTCACAAAGCAGTTCTTTACAATTCATCATAAGTGGTATACCATAGGCTGTCATTTGGAAAGATACACAATACATGACATGTAAGGCTATCTGTACAATTGTCAAAAACATTTGTGTTTGAGCATAAGGTGCACCATGGCCATGAGCACAACTCGTTACTGAAAATTTTTCAAATTATTGTTTTATGTCTGCACAACCAAAACGTTTTTCTTTTCTGATTGATAGAACTCATACTATTAGTGCACTGAACATGAACTGAGTAACTATAGCGTTTGGAACAAGATCACAACCAGAGGTACATGAACATCAGTAAACATATAAAATTAAGTACTGAATTTTATCTTAAGAGATTGTTAGAACACCTTCCAATAGTGTGAACCACTCTCCCCAGTTGCAAGACAGTTTCCAATCAATGGTCAATCGATGACTCGATACATGGAGGGGCCCATATATTGCAAACCGTAAAGAATCAAGCACAAGGGCAACATTTTACCAATTTAAAACATCAAAAGGTAATGTACCAAAGACTTCGTTTGTAGGCAGTATGTCATAATCACAGGACAAACTAACTCAGGAGTCATGAAACAGTCAAAGGAGCATGCTGTCCCCATTATGCAATCATTGAATCTATATCAGGGAACTGGTAACAAACTGAAGTTTAAGGTTTTCGTACCTGCACAGGCCCACCAAGGCAAACATGTCATCTTCTAGGCCCCAGCAATTCTGAAATTGTATCTCACGGGCACCCTCACAGACCAAAAAGAGAGCATGGAGAGCACGACGTTCATGCAACTGGCACCGCTGCAGCTGAAGGCTCTCCAGCGTTAAGCAAGCACCAAGATGTTCTGCAGGCCCAGGATCATCATCGATTCTGCAGCATCCCTGCAGCCGCAGGGTCTTGAGATTCCCACAGAAAGCAAGAGCAGCAAGCCACCCGCCATCCATCCTGTGGTCAGCGATGGTGAGCTCCTCAAGCATAGCACAGCAGCGCCCTACAGCTGCTATGCCATCATAGCTCCCTTCACAACCCAGAAGCTCCAGTTTCACCAACCTCTTACAGCCATGAGCAAGAATGGTGAGGCCGATGTCGGTGACACCACCACCCTCTCCAGTGCCATAGAGTGCAGGGGATGCAGCGACAATGCGGAGGATCTGGAGGTGCGCAAAGGCAGAAACCGGGCGGAGGGCGAGATCAGTGCATCTGTGGAGCTCCAGCTCTAGCAAAGTTGGGCAGCCGCCAGCAATAGCCATGAGCCCGCCAGACTCGGCGGCAGCAGTGGCGGACAGGCGTCGAAGGCTGGAGAAGCTGGCGGCGACGGCCGAGAGCCCGCGGTCAAGCACATCGTCGTCGAGGAACCGGCAGGCTCCGAGCGGCGGGTCCGCGCTGGTGTCTAGGGTTAGCGAGAGCTCGCCGCAGGTGAGGAGCGGGGAGGAGGCGCGGGGCAGCGCGGTCGGCGCGGCGATGGAGGCCGGGAAGAGGTCGAGGTCGGCGAGCTCGGGGAAGCGGTACGGGAGACGGTGCGCGATGAAGGCCCAGTCCCGGACGACGAGGCGGCGACGCAGACGCCCAGCGAGGCGCATCCAGCGCCTGCAGACCAGCGACGCGGCGCCCGTGAGGTGGGGCTCCGGGAGGCAGGCCAGGACGCGGAGCAGCAGCGCGTCCGAGAGCGCTAGGGTTTGGTCGGGGCCCGGCGGCGGCGGCGCGGGCGCCATCGCGTCCGAGCGCGCGCGGAGGGCCGGCTTGTCCGGCGCGA
>BCLF01000007.1:4417554-4443386 GCA_001602275.1 Zoysia japonica | reverse complement strand
GGGCTGGCGGCCGCGGCGTGGGGCCACATGGCAGGGGGCCTCGGCCCCGTGAGGTGCGGCGCAGCGCGGGCGGCCGGGCGAACGGCGCCCTGGCTTTGGGCTTCAGTCGCGTGGCGGGCGATTTCGGCGGCGGCGCGCGTGCGGGATCTGAGGAGGAGGAGGTTTCGGAAGAATGGAGGGCGGCTGGAGGTTTTGGGATTTGGAAATTGGCGTTGCCCTGCCGCTCTCTCCCCCTGGTCGCGGAATGGAACGGAGAGCAGGAGACCAGCAGTCCGTGGAGTGGAGTGGAGCGGCGTTGCCGGGCGAGTTCGGTGAGGAGCGTGTGTGGGTGGGGGGACGTTTCGAAATCCTTTTCTTGTCTCGGCGTCCAAGGGGCCCGCTCCCTTGTTTGTTTTGTTTCGTTCGTTCGTTGCCTTGAGAAATTCTTTGTTCTTTGTTTCTTCCGTTAAGGAGCTGCTCGAGATAATTTCTCTTCTTCTTCGTTAAAATGCAGCAAGGATGAGAGGTCAATTTGTCAATTAACTGCTTAGTCCCCATTTAGAACGAAAGATTCATATATGTTCCCTCGTATATTTTTTCTTTGAAATTGAATCGATTTTTGTAAATTTTGAATGAAAAAACCTGTGAAATTCTTGGATTTTGAACAGGGTCTTATTACTAGAAGATGTATGGAGCAGTCGGTCTACAACACCTTCCATGGCACAATCTGGGATTCAGATCTGACCTCTTTGATTCAGGTTGGACATCTTGGGTGTGCGGTACCGTCAAGTCCTTTTAATTACAGAGGTGGTGGATCTTTTACTTGTTCCTGAGCTTCGACTGCCTCTGTATTATCCGCGCATATGCTTCAGGCTGCTTTGAATCAATTTAATTGTATAGAAAAATATAAGATTCAGAAGAAAAAAAAACTCTAAAATAGGCCTCTGACTTGGAAGTGACTTTGAAGTGGCCTTGGTTAAGGAAGCAAAAACTAAAGGCCCAGTCCAGCTTGCTTTTTTAGAGTAGAGTAGGCCTACTTCGTAGCTAACAATATCGCAGTTTTCGACGGCCTGTTATTATTGTGACAGGGCCCAGTTGTTGAAAGGCCCATGCTTTGGAGCAACTAATCTTGTTGAGCCCTCCCTCCTTCCCTCACAATTGCTAACAATATCCGCGCGAGAAGGCCAGCAGAGATGGGCTTAAAGCCCAAATGTGTCCAGCATCTAGGCCTTCTTTTGGGACACATTGGGCGTCTACGTCCAAAGGGCTTCACGTCCTTGCCTGATAGCCGCCAGCCGGTTCATCCGTGCTTGGGTCCTCGAGTAGTACTGTGTGAGTGTCTCAATGACTCAGTGAGGGTCCATTGATCTCAGCATGCACATTCAGCACAAGCAATGAGTGGAATTTTGAGCTGACCTATTTCGATGATGGCGGTTGTTCAGGGTCGTGGGCCTCGTGGCCTCGTGGGCTGTGGGTTTGGGAGAGATTAAGCACTACTAACAGAAAGAGATACGGTAGGTGTGGAAAAGCTACGAGGTTGATGTTCTGATATGACATTACCCTGCGGTTAAGGTCGTGGACCTTGCTCATTTATTCGTACAACCGCTGTGCACTCAGTTCCTGGATTCATTGATTGAGTCCATGAAATCGAAAAAAAATTCGAAAGATCAAATTCGAAAAATGCTCAGCTCGTTCTTTATCTGAAAACAGAATTCCTTCCAAACGAAACCGAAGGCATTTGGAGCCACATTGCTCATCTCGTTCTTTATCCTAGAAAAAACCCCATCACCAGCAGCAGGAACCTCCGAAGGTCCAAGGCAAGCTGACGCCGCGAGAACGAAAAAAAGGGGATAATCAAAGGCGAGCTCCGGTGAGTGCGGCGAACTTCCGGACTCGAACTCGGCCGCCGGGATACGGACGGAAGGGCGAGTTTGCAGTCAGAGCCTGATGTCATCGTGTCCCGCTCACCGGCGCCGCGATCGACGGGAACCCTGTTTCCTCCATTCACGGCGCCGGTGCCACGCCGGCCGAGAAGGGTATACGCTCTGAAATGAGCACCACTCAGTCCACTCGGAGGAGAAACAATCCATGTGCCGGTGATTTGCGACCAAGTGCTCCTACACACACGTGTCTGGAATCGAGTCCCGACTGACAAACGAACCCGGGTCCCCACGAGAGGATTTGGTGATTTGCCCTCGACCATGGGGCCATCGCAACGAAGCCTTGATCGCAACGACCAACTAACGGCCGATGCCTTTTCGGTTTTCCAAGGGAAATCCGGTCTCCATGTTCTGCTAGTTTAGACCTCGCAGAAGCGGACGCTAGTTCAGTCTTTAGACCCTGGGTAACATGCTAACCATAACCATCCCGGTTGCCTTTCAACCAACGGTTTCTCCATGTAAAGGCCTGCTTGGACGGCAGAGTGATCGATTTCGCAGGCTATCTTCACCAAAGTTACGAAAAATGCTTCAGAATGTGTTATCAAGCCTGACACAGCACAAAAGCACGCGCGAGCGGCTGCTCTGCTCAGTGCGGGGTTCAAGCCGCCGTCGAATCTGATCCAAAGGCAGAGTCAGGGCAGGGACGGGCGGACGCATGTGCCTGAGGGGTCACCTCAACCACTGAGAATTCCCAAAAGCCATCTATCGATGACGGGATTACAGAATTCCCTTGCACCTTGGCGATTCCTTAAAATCGTGAAAGATATAATACCACTTGCAGCAAGTTTTGCTAGTTAAGCGCGCTAGCTACCAGCCGCAGTTCCGCACCAATCGAAAGCGGAGTGGAAGCTCGCTGCGGACTTTGGGTTTCGTTCTCTTCTCTCAGCTGTTAGAGTAGTATTAGAACTCACTCTGGGCGTTCGGGTTTACCCGAATTAGAACAGCCCTGCTCTGCTCTGGCATGTCGACCGACATCCACCGCAAAAGCTCTGCGTGATTATAATGCACGCGTGGGATGATCAAGCCTTAGCAAGCCCCTTTACGCTTCCTTTTCGCCTCTCAAGTCTCGACCGACGATCACATGGCGCAGGATCAAATTATTCCCCTTTTCCTTCCGGCGGCTGGCTATAGAACATCGTTCGCAAAGTAGATACAGTGCAGAGTCCCAGGAGTAGCAATGCAAAGCAACCCACTACAAATTTTCCGTCCGTGCTGGCGAACGGAGGAGGCAATGGTCGGCGCATGTATCGCAGCCGACACAGCATCTCTCTCTCGAGCCCGCGCTCGTGCGTGACAGGTAATGTAAGGTGTGCAGTTGGTACTAGCTACATACATGGCATTGGTGTGCGTGATGATCGATCGGTACAGCGCACCGTTGGAAGGAAGTGATTAAAGGGTGCCATCGAGAATGATGAACGGACCAGCCGTGTGTTAGTCTGTTCGAGAAAGGAGATTGGATTAAGTTGAGAGCAGTCAGCGATTGTGTATCGATCTTTGGGTGACATCCTAACGAGCGGGCGATGATGTGCATCATCCATTGCTTCAACGACAACAAGTATGGACCCGGACAGAGGGAGTGCTCCACCAAAGTTCGTGTTAATTGCCAGTGCCAGTAATCACGAGCTAGATCACCTTCGTTGAATTCTTTTTCATCAAATCGCGCTGTGACCTACCTACTGATCTTGATTCATTTCGATTTTGATGACACCTGACCCTCCGTTTCTACGCTATAGCTGCAACCTTTGTACACAGATAGTCTCACTTCAAAACTAGTCTAAATTAGCGGTATATATTTGGATGGCAAGAAATGCAACCTTTGTACACGGCTTAGTTGTACTTGAAGAACCCATTTTTGTTCTCAGTATAATATCCATTTTTGGCTGATATTAGCCCACACAGCCTTAATCAGTAGTACTCCACTGCAGATTAAAAAACTGGTTGGGTCCGTTAGGCTTTCCCCGCTGACACCAACCCGTCACGTTCTCCCCCAATAATTCAGCCGGCAGAATCCCCAAATTTCTTGCCACGAACGTCTGCATCACCCCCACCAAAGTGCCTATAAATACCCCACGGGAGGTCACTCCAGCAACTCACCAAGCCAACAGCGCTCGAGCTAAGCTCCTCTAGCAGCAGCAACAGCAGCTCCAAGTGTTGCCCTGGAGGAAGAAGAAGACCAGCCACCAAGCCGCTTCAGCAATGGCGAAATCATACACCTTACTGGTTGTGCTCGCGCTTCTGGTCAGCCCCATCGCTTGCTCCCGCAAGCTGGCCAAGTCCGACAAGAACGAGCTGCGCCACACGCCTGCAGCGGGAAGAACCCACAGCAGCAACTACACTAGTGACCCGTCGGCGTCCGACGCCTACGCCTCCGGCGGCTGGTTGTCTGCCGGCGCGACGTACTACGGCGCCCCCAACGGCGACGGGAGCGACGGTTAGTGGGTCCGCGCTTCGCTCTCCTTGCTTAATTCAGTGTCTGCTCGGGTGTCTGTTGGGTAGTGTGCGTTGCATTGACCGAGCGGGGACTGACGTGGACTGGGCAACGAAATTGTATGTGCAGGCGGCGCGTGCGGCTACCAGACCGCCGTCGGGCAGCGGCCATTCAACTCGATGATCGCCGCCGGGAGCCCGGCGCTGTACAAGGGAGGCAAGGGCTGCGGCGCCTGCTACGAGGTCAGATCAGCACCATGCATGTTACCACTGCAGTGTAGCTCTGGGCTCTAGCAGTGTAGCTCCATTAATGGTGCAAAGTGCTCGGCACGTTTCAAGTAACTGAATGCGTTCATGTGCGGGCGCGACGCAGGTTAAATGCACGGGCAACGCGGCGTGCTCCGGCCAGCCGGCGACCGTGGTCATCACCGACGAGTGCCCCAGCTGCCCCGAGCAGTACCACTTCGACATGAGCGGCACCTCCATGGGCGCCATGGCCAAGCCGGGCATGGCCGACAAGCTCCGCGCGGCCGGTATCCTCAAGATCCAGTACAAGAGGTAAGCGAGTCAGAACCGCAAGTGCAGAATTACGCCAAGGAAACTAACTCTCTATCGATCGTGGTTCTGATTAAATTTTCCGTCGTTCGTCGTCGCAGGGTGCCGTGCAAGTACAGCGGCGTGAACCTCGCCTTCCGGGTGGACCAGGGCTCGAACCCATTCTACTTCGAGGTGCTCGTGGAGTTCGAGGACGGCGACGGCGACCTTAGCGGCGTCCACCTCAAGGAGGCCGGCTGCCCGACCTGGACTCCGATGGTGCAGAACTGGGGCGCGCTGTGGCGGTACAACTCCAACACCGGCAAGGCTCTCAAGGCGCCCTTCTCCCTCCGCCTCACCTCCGAAACCGGCAAGGTGCTCGTCGCCAACAACGTCATCCCCGCCGGTTGGAAGGCCGGAGCCACGTACCGCTCCTTGGTGAACTACTCCTAATCAAATCCCAGTGATCTCGAGTTTTTTTTTTCACCCTGCTCTGTTCCTGGCTGGATTATTGTGCATGGCCGAGAAGAGCTTGTTGGTTAAGAACCCTGAACCCCGAGCTGTTGTTTTCGCGGGGCATGTGCGTCCGGTGCTGCGAGAGGCGGTGTCAGAAGAGGAGGTGGTTGCAGAAAGGTGCTATCCCCTCCCTCGACGGTCTCTGTGGTCCCGTAGTGATGTGTGTTAGTGTGCTGTGTTTGTCTGCAGTTTCATATCCTCACAGTTGTTTTCTGTTGTTGAGGCGAGAAGCTTGGATGCAACAAATGTTGTAAGCTGATGTATCAATTTGTGTGTGTGTTTTTGTACCACGCAATCCTAGAGAAATGAATTATAGTTTGTTCAAAAAAATTACTCCACTGAATATTTAAATCAACATTGAGCAGTACAACAAAATCACTCCATTGAATATTTAAGAAGCCAGAAGCACACTCAGAATACTTCTGACTTTCCAACCTTTAATCTTCCAAAAGACAACAAGTAAAATTGATGAAAAGCTGGAACAAACAGACCCTTAATTCCACCATCAGAATGTACAATTAGGTGTCTCTGAACTCTTTAAAGGAGAGAGTACTAGTGTAAAGATCCCTATTATACTCACCTCCTGTACTACAATATTACTACCAAGTATGATTGCTATACTCCTTGTATTTTTACTTCCTAGATCGACTAGAGTTGGGGCGCTTCAGCAAGGGCGTTATGTAAATATAAACAATGATATGAGGGAGACCATTTTTCTGATTGAGCTCCCAGTAATGACATGCTGCACCTTCTGCGCTTGGCGATTGCCGTCGAAGGACGCTACCCTATCACTGTCGGGATCTCGGTCCGCCGTGGCGTCATGTGCGAGACACGACTACGAAGACCACGAACTAATCATTCTATTGAAATGGAAACAAACAATAACGAGTGCGACCAGTCCGGCAGGGCACGCACGTTCAACGGATATCTCACCACCCCTTCGCGAGGGGCCAAACGATCGCTGTGATCATTCGGTTGGTGCGTATTTACATGTCAAGCAGCAGCGGCAGCGCGCGAGCGGCCACCAACCAAAGAAAACCAAGCAGCCGGCGTGAACGGCATGGAATGGCATGGCGCGGCCTCCGGCGTCGTCAGCCATCCGCTCGCTCTCGCCTCCCATGTGAGCAGCGCAGCTGATCCCGGCGGATGCATGCGCGGCCGAAGGAAAGCGACGCGCACATGCACGGCGGTGGTCATCCAGGCGCTATCCCATCCGGAGCGCCACGCTTGTCCGTCCACTTAACTATGAGTCGGCCGAAACAATGTAGTCGCCGCAGATCACGGCGTTGATCGTCATACGCAGTCGCTGCAGGCCACGATTCAGAGTTCAGAACGTACTAACCAGGAAGATGATCGTCTTCGGCTAAAAGATTTCAGAGGTCACCAGCTGTTTTAATACTGTTACCTTTTTTCTAGCCTGTCAAACTACGTTCAATTGTAGTGTTTGTTCAAGGGCGTGCTCACCCACTCACGTTTTATAATCCTTCGAAGCCACTGATCAACTAGTAGGCGTTTTCTGAAACCGTATATCGGTCCTCAAGAATTTGATCCTGCACCCACCACGTGAGAGGTTGATGCGACGCGACCGACCAGTCACTTTACTTTCCTGTCGAGGCGAAAGGAGACGTCACGAGCCTAATTATCTCGCGCTTTACAATCACGCTCGGAGATCGTCGGTTAGAAAGCGAAGTACACACTGGAGAATCGGCAGTTAGTTGGCCGTTGGAATGGGGCCTACGCACGTGTAGGCTCGGCCGGACGGCAAATCCTGCGCCTCGTGGGGACCCCGGCCGCGCTTGTCTGTTGGTGTTCGATCCCAGACACGTGTTTCTACCGGCGTTCATTTGTTCTCACGGCACATGGGGTGTCTCTCTTCTCTTTCGATCGTGTTCGAGCACGACTTCTCAAATTGCCCAGTTGATGGGGAAAATTACGATTTGGTCGCGCGCGCAGCTGCGGTGGGTCGAAACAGTATTCTGTTTGGGCCCGCTTCACAAAGTTCGGCTGGTTTCTTGGGCCGTGGCGCAAAGGGTCCTGTAGCAAATAAGTGCATTCGAACAGAAGGTTTAGGCGGTCAAGTTCCTTCGTACAGCTGCTTTGGCGGTCACGTTCCTTCGGACAAGCGAGCCGGTCGGTGCGATCATTAATGGGCGGCAGCTGCCTTCGGTGAGACGCCTTCTCTGCGCTCACCCGACGACGCCATCGGCTCCCCCGTTGCTCCGCCCGCCGCCGCCGACGTGCTTGCTTGCGCCAGTTCAGTTGCCCGCCGCCGCCGCCGCGCCCGCCGCCGAGTGGCGAGGTGAAATGCACCGCTTCCGCCTGTACTCTCACCCAACGGCGCTATCGCGGTCGTCGCCTGCTCCGCTGCGTCGCAAAGTGCTCTGCAGGACCTGATCTGATTCAGGCGGGTCATTCGGTGGCATCGACATCCGTTAGTGCAGTTTGCATCTGGTATGAAGCATCTCGGGTTGGAAACAACATTTGAGGTCAGTTTTTTATCGTCTTCTTCGATTTGGTCTCCATATTGCGGCTTCCTGTTCATGAATTGTCCGATATTTCCTTTTTCTGAACTCAGATGATGCCGCCGACAGACGCCGAAGACGCTAACAGAGGGGGAGATGCCGTCTCGCCCGAGGGCACGCCTGAAAACCAGGCGGGGGGGTCAGGACCGGTAACCATTTCAAGGGCATCGACAAGCAAGTTTGTTAATATCGTAAGGACCTTTAACGAGTTCAAGATGCAGCTGGTCCGGTCACTAGGGTTCTGTGGGTTGTTGGAGTTGCCTCGGATTAGCAAGTTAAATATAAAAGTTTAATGTCTGGCTTATGCAACATGTAGATTGCAAGGAGGCTTGTCTTAGGTTTCCGGACGGCCGTGTGATGCATTTATACCCTGAAGACATGGCATGGATGTTGGGAATTCCACGAGGTGGGAAAGCTATTATGGGGCCAGAAGCATATGTGACGCAAGAAGCAATTGCGGCTATGCAAATGAGTATTGCATTCACTGATAATCATGGTCATTGGTTGAAAGTACTGTAGGAGACATTGCATCTTGAAATAGATGACGGTACACCTAGTCCAGTAGTGGAATCTTTTAAGATTGCATTCGTGGTCTATGCTATGGGCAAGGTCTTAACGCCGTCATGCAAGCATGACTACCTCAACGTGAATTTCTAGGATGCTCTGCAGCGGACGGAAGAAATAAAGAATTTCAATTGGTCAACCTTTGTGTTGAATGCAGTCATCAATGCGGCAAGGCAGGTACAGTCTGACCTCGTCCGCAAAGGACAAGTGTCAAACATTTCTAGATGCCACTTGTTCCTTCAGGTTAATACGTCTATATCAATTGAACATTTTGCCTTGCAGCGTGCTGATACGCAGCTTTCGAATCTGGTAATTATAATCATCAGCGGTGATTTCTCTTGCAGGTTCTCTACCTTGACAACTTGGAGATGGGGCTCATGAAGTTTGACCAATCTGTTGTGCCAAGGATCAAGGATTTTAGCTCAGATAATATTTCAAGGTTCATCGCTGCTGATTCATGCCAGGACCCTATAACAAGAGTGATCTCCTATGGACTGCGGAAGGTTAGTGTTTTGCTTTCTCAAAATGGTTCACACATATCCTTATAAATTGGACATTGTTCCTCCTCAAGTGCTTTATTATACTTGTGCTATAAACATCCAGATGTTTATGCGAAGCCCAGTGCCTCTTCTCCCCAAGGGTCTGTGATAACGGGTGGTTGTGGTCATCGACGAACACCCGTACATGCCATCCATTATCCTCTGCGTCGGAGGACTAACTTTGACTTGCAACCACATCTTATAGAAGTCTTTGTATTTGGTTCTGGTCACCCTGCAAATCAGAAAAAATGCATGAATACACAAGGGTATAAAATACAGAAGATGATCTCTATGAGAATTGCAAAAAAGGAATGTGGGGCTGCTGCAGATGTACCTGGCACATACAAACAAGCTCTTTCATAGCACGTACTAATTCCTATTTATCTCGCTGCCGCCTCAACGTATTCCGAAGCCCCTTTCCCACGAGTACAGGTTGTAATAGTTGAAACCCTCTTCATATGAATCAAACGTGACACCTACTTTGGGGATAATGACACATTCGCCTGGTCTGTTCTTGAAACTAAGCAAAGCTTCCTCTATTGGTGCAACCCGGCCAATTGCTGGTGTTCTTTCTGCTGGCTTGCGCACACCAAGCTGTCTGCTCTTGTAAAAAATGGAGACAATCAGATCAAGGAATACAACAGGTATTTCTAGGACACGGTACATGTATCCATTGTATCTCATGGAAATAATTTTAACATGTGTTAAGCAGTGATGGTAACATTAAACAATGCAACATTTGTATTCACCACTGATGCAGTTTATACCACAATGATATGGTAATAATAAAATGGGCTTTTCACATGGGAACATTGACAGTAATGTTGATATGCTCGTCGCTTTTCATAGCATGGTTTATACTAAATTACCTTTGTCGTCCGATTTGCCACTTTGATGATGTGCCATCAACGTGTCCGCTTGCATTGCATATTACGTCTGGTGTACATTGACCAATACTACCAGCTGCGGGGTTGCTATTTGGAGTACCACCTTCTAATCTGGTCTCATCTAATCCAATGCGGAGGTTCGCATCGCCATCCGGAGCATGTGCGTCCCTGCACGAAGGTTCGACACACGTTTATTAGGGATTTGAAATCGTCGACCCAACTGTACAAGACCAAATGCTTTCGCGGAACCATAGTGCGCACATTTTACCAACATGAGCTTCATCAACCATTCCGGGGGTATTCTAGCCTCCTTCGCGCGCAGTCTCGCCGGACGGACTGAAATCACGCCCTACTTTCAGTTTTCGCGCCGGCAACAAACGGCTGTAATACAGTACTTCCTACCCTCAATTAGAAGCAGCACGCATACCTTGGGACTCCTCCGCCACCATTCGACGACGACGATGAAGCAGGCGACTGGATCTGCCAGAGAGCGAGCGATGTGCACCCTCGGGACGAAATAGAACCGTGCATCGGCACCGTAGTGCCTCTCCCACAAGCGGCTGGGGTGCTGCTACTGATGCCAACTCGATCCATCGCCGACGCTCGTACCTTCGACGAACCCCAGTGGCGAGGCTGTCCCTGGGATGCGATGTAGAGGACGGAAGCAGCTGAGAGTGACGGGCAACAGTGGCGGGCTGGCTGCACCTCATTTTTATGAAGGCCATGGCCTGCGCATTTAAAATTCAAATTCACCCCACCATCAGCCCGTTTTGTTCCGTTCGTGGGCCGTCGTCCAATACCGTGCGAACCTGTGCTATTTCCCAACAAAACCCACTGTTTATGGCCCGTACTCGCCCGAATCTTGATAGCTCAGCAGATGGTGGATCCGTCCATCGCAGCTGCGCGGCACAACAGAAAATCCTTTTATCAGTTGATGGTCGACCCAAATCGTGCGAAACATTACTGAAAGATTGCGACGCGATGCGTGCTTCCACCGGCGCCTTGGTCGCCGTGCCCCAGCCGTGATTTGCGACCACCAGGCTCCTGGATAGTCCACGCGCGGCAGCCGAAATCGGGGCCGAAAGTTGTATGGCGCGCGTCGTGGGTTCAGGACTTGCCTAGTTGCTGTTGCCGCCATTCTCTTCTCACCGGCGCGCGGCCTTACTTTTTACCGATGCTTGGGGACTTCTTCGCCGTGGACAGAAAAAAACAACCACCTCACATGTTACAGCTTACAGGGAGTTGGAGTCTAGGCTGCTTGGGTGCCTGGGTGGTGGGCTCCTGGTGCGTCCAGAAAGGAGCTTGCGTTTTGACAAGAAATGTGGCCTGCTGTAGCGAGCAACATGATCTCGGCAGAGCTGAGCTCACTGGGAATCGACCCCTCCTGCTGTACAGTTCGGGTGACACCCGACAGAGCCAGGTCACTGTGATCAATTCCAGTAGTCATAGCGCTAGCAACACCAATCACAAGACTTGAAAGTAGATTGCCCCAACAATAAGTCGACGCAAAAGTGAAGATACCAGAACGAGATGTATCAAAGCTCAGGGTACAGAACTGAGGCTGACAATCAACATTTGCGTCCAGATCTACATAAGCAAATTAAGCACACAAGGCAGCCACTACAATTCGTCGTAAACGGGAGCAGCATCATGGGCATTCCCTGCAGCACCACGCTGGACTTGTAAGATGTCTTTAGCAGATATTGAGCCCGATCTGACAGCGTCCACCAGCTTCCTCTGCAGCGTCAAGAGACCAATACGCTTCGAAACAACATAAAGAACCACCAAGGAGAAAATAATGAATCCAATGACGAGGATGGTCCTAGATTGAAAGATCACGTTAGCAATAAATTACCAGGCCAAAGAAAAGTTATGACACGCCACAGAAGAAGTTATAAAAAAAAGAGAGAAAATATTGAATTCCAAATAAGGAATCAACTGCTGGGAATGAAACAAATATCAGAACTTCGATATCATATGGAAATTTTGTCATTAATTTTGATAATGTAGAAAATGCAGTTGCCGTAATGATATGTCCAGTATTGGAAAGCAATTCAAATAACCTATCAATTCAGATGACTTCTTGTCCCAGATTTTTCCCTTTTGTTTTTCTTTCATTGTATGTGGTTGAAATTTAGTGGTGGGAAAAGCTTTGGAGAAATGACCTCATGGGTGCATGTCAAATGCGAACTGTTAGTGCATGTATTTATCATATACAAATTAATAAGGTAGGTAATGTAGAAGGAAAACATATACAGCTAATTCAGAAAGTTTGATGGTCCCTACCTGTCAAGAATATCTTGTCGTTGCATTGTAGAGAGAAGGCCACGAGTGCGCATCAGTAAAGAACGATGCCCTTGATATTCACCTTCAGCCTTTCCGAGAACATTAGTTGATTCATCTACGTGTTTAAAAAAAAATATATATCAATTTGGAATCACTATGCAAGAATATACATTATATTAGCAGAACATAAGGGTATCTCATACGTGCAGCAAGAAGCACAAGACGCCACAATACATTCTTTATACAATAACCCATTTTATGCAAGTTCAACGATAAGTGCAAATGATTATCAACCATAAAAAATATCTCTGCACAGCCCTCATGCATTGTACACATACAAAAATAGTTAATAAGATAACTCAACAAAATTTTTTTAATGATATGCTACGAAATAAATAAGCTGATCTTTCTAGAAATAGAATTCCTCAGAAGAGATGTCCCTAGAAATAGGATTAATTAGGGGAACATACCAAAAGTTGCCAAGGTACTTGCGCTTCGTTCCACTTCCTGTAAGCATGCGCATAATAACAAGTTTTTGGTTTAAGAACTTGAGGAAACTACCATGTTAACACAGAAAGTCATAGAACATATACAAGTAGGCATGCTAACCTGTATCATCAACTGGCGAGATCGACGGAGGCTCTCCGTAATACTTTCTGCAGCAGATTTCATCCCAGCCTTCGTTCTATAGCATATAGAATGCAACAATTCACTATAAATAGACCAATCATATGATGGTTGGTGGCAAAAAAATTTGCTGTTAAATAAATATGAATTGGACTTCATTCCATAGAGCAGTGCAGGAAAATTTGAGTTCAACTGATTTTGACCAGATGGGATGCCAGAACAACATCAGAGGACTCCTTCCGAGCAAACCCTTACTAGTGGACGTCACTTAGTTAAATACAACAAATACCAAATTTATTGATATTAACACTTTTATGGCTTTTCCAAGGGCTACACCTTACACCATCAAGAAACTTGCAGTAAACTAAACAGAGCACCAAACACACACTGAATAACTGAAATCCGAAGACTAAGAAGACAATGACCAGAAGAATGAACTCACTGGAGATTACGCCTGCGGATGGTAGACTCTTCCCCACTCCCTAGAAGAAGTTCCCTCTGTAAATATGGGTCCCAGGTCTCTTTAATTACATCACTTAGTAATAGAGAGTCAAATGAACACTCCATATTCCAAAACGAAACCACATACTTCTTCTTGAGCAACTTTTGCAATGTTTTCCTTCGCTTGAAATTTAGCACTGTTCAGACTTGCACGCAACCTGCAAGCACCAAAAACAGTTGGTGAAAAAATTGAATAAATAAGATAACAAAAATAATAAAATTCTTACTTCTTGTGCTGTTCCTCCCACGACTGTAAGGTTGATCGGGCAGACTGCACTTCTTCGAAAGTTGGTAGCTGCTGAGCCAGAAAATCGAGTCTGAACTGCAGTGTTTTGAGCAACTGCATACCGTCCTTTGCATCACGGTTCAACCTAGGAAGAGAATGTGCTTCCTCTGTCCCACTACCTGTCTTCCCGCATGAATTGAAAGCAGCGATGCACTTCTCAAGCTGCATCACTGTTTCGTTCCATTCCTTCTTTAGATTCATAACATCTTCAGTGACCTTATCCATCCTGATATGTGGATGGGTCAATCCTGCAGATTTAGCATGGCAATACGAGTGACTGATCACGATACGGCGTATATTATCAATAAAGGTTCTAATGAACAACCAATCAACCACATCATTAAAGGTTCTAATTCTCTGTTGCATCAGTAGCAATCTGATTCATTTGAGCTTCTGTATAATGCAGGATGAAAGACATCCATGTTTCCTATGTAAACGAGTTACTGATTAAGAACTTAGTATTCTAATTTTCTAATCTAACAAAAAAGCACAACATAGCACAACTTCTAATCTTTAATCTAACAAAAAAACTCACAGCTTCTAATTTTAAAATCTAGCATATCTTCTAATCTAACAAAAAGGGTCAATCTTCTAATTTTCTAATCCACATAACTCACTACCAAATCTTTTAATTTGTCAATCTAGGGGAAAAAAGCTCTTCCGAGGAGGCTCGCCTTTGCAATGCGAGCAGCATGGAGGCAAGGCAGTGTCAGCCGGCTCGGGGGCGCCGCGCTGGGGGCTGTGTCGGGCGTCGCGGATCTCGGGGGCGCAGCGCGGGGACCCGGCGTCGCAGGGCTCGGGGGCGCAGCGTGGAGGCCGGCGTCGAGCGGCTCGGGGGCCCCGCGCGGGGGCCGGCGTCGACTGGCTGGTGCGTAGCAGGGTGGAGGGATATCGAGTGGAGCAGGTGAGTGGGGGAGACGATGTGGAAGACGAAGGCCCCGTTTGGAACCACTTCGCTCGGACACGCTTTAGCTGGAATCCAACTTCACACAAAATCAGCTAAGGAAAGAATCGCACCGTTTGGCAGCCCCGCTGTCGTCGGAGGCGAGAAGCGGAGCGGAGAACGGGGCCGGAGCTCGTCGCGCGGAGGACGGGGCCTGAGCGGAAGACGGCGGAGGCGGTCGAGCTCGAGGTGGTGGACCTCCAGGAGACGGGGGCGGCCGAGCTCGGGGCGGCGGTCCTCCGGACGGCGGAGTCCACTGGATCTAGGCGGGACGACGTCAGGAGCGGGGCGGCGAGTCGGCAATAGCGTCGGGAGCAGGGACGGCGACAGCGGCGGGAGCAGGGACGGCGTGGGGGCGAGGACGGCGACAGCGGCGGGAGCAGGGACGGCGTGGGGGCGAGGACGGCGACGGTGACCGCGGCGGCGGGAGCGGATCAGGATCGCCTGCCTTCACCCTTCTCTATCTACCGTTCAAGTAATCCGATGGCTCACAGCCAGCCGAGAGAAAAAAGCATCGAAACTGTATTTAACCAAGCAACGACGTCGTAGAAATTTCACAATAGAGAAATCGATTCCGTCCCATAAATCAATTAATCCCTCCGTCTAAATAAACTTTACTTTTAGTCTGTCTCATCTAATTGTAACCAAATTTTTTATAAATTTAATCATTTTAATAATATAAAACATGTATTGTAAAAATATTACTTATGACATATTTATATCCTATTTGACAGAGCTTTTAAAAAGTACAGCATCCATTCATAAGTCATTCTGGAATCTTCCTTTTTTTTCAAATTACAAGTCACTCTCCTTTGTTTATATATTTTTTTCTCAATATTTCTCTATTTTTGTCTCTTTTCTCCTCATTTTCACTTTTACTTAGTTTATGCTACACTTTTTCACTTATCTTAATTTACCACATAGACCCAAAACAACTTATAATTATTGATCTAATTTAAAACAACTACCCTCTCCATCCTAGAAAAATTTTACATTTCAATTTCGTGCTATCAAACCTTGACTAATAATTTCTATAGATTTAGTTCTTCGACTAATACTTCACACAAAGAGTTATTTCCTCTTTCCCAATTTATAACTCATTTTGAATCTGCGCACCAAAATTAAAAAAAATTAGAAAAACTGTGGTGTACTGAAAATAAGGAGTGGAGAGATAGAAAAAGTAAGAGAGAAAATGTAATGGAAAGCAAAAGTGAGTTGTAAATGAAAAAAAACTGGAAACTTCAGAGTGGTTTATAATTTGAGATGAATGTTGTACTTTTATAAATGCTCTGTCAAATAGGATCTAAATACGTCATATGATTTTTGTTACAATATATATTTTTATGTTATTAAAATAATTAAAATTATAAAAATTAATGGTCAAAATTAGATGACCAAATTTATAGTTTACTAGACGGAGGTAGTAGTTAATTTATGTGACGGAATCGATTTCGGAATTTCTGGGAGCTTTGACGGTGTTGCTTGGCTAAATAAAGTCTCGAAGCTTTTTTTTTTCTTTTGGCTGGCTGTGAACTATCGGATTGTTTGAACAGTAGATAGAGGCTGAAGTTACAGTGTGACTATAATGGAGTGAAGGCAGGCGATCTTGATCCGCGTCGAGGTGGGGAGGGTGAGGGCACTCCAATGGTGAATTAAAAGTACTTTTTATCTTTTTTAATTAGCTTGACACATTAGCATTTTTGCTTTGTGGTAAAGAAATCAATGAAAAAAGAAAGTAAAGAATGAATAAACTATTTTAATAAAAACTAACTCTTCCCTAAAACCAATACACTAAGAAATTACAAAATATACATTGGAAGGACTATTAGTTTCTATGGCATAATTCTCTATTATAAAATATATAAAAAATCATTAAATTTTAATCTACATAAAAACTGTTAATTGAGTCTAAATGATACTCCCTTCGATTTTAAAATATTGACACCGTTGCCTTCTAACATCGACTTTCACCATTTGTCTTATTAAAAAAATTATTCAAATATGTAAAATTTTATTATTACTTGATTTATCATTAGTGAAATTTAAATCACGACTAATAATTTTACATATTTGTACAAATTTTTTGAATAAAATAAATGATTAAAGTTGATATTAAAAAATTAACAGTGTCAATAATTTAAAATTAGAAAAAGTATTATTTTTAGAAACTATCTAAAACTTGTATCGAGAGTGCCCAGGGCGTTGGCGTGGGGTGGGGGCCGGGAGCGTTCCCAGACGTTACAGACCAAAGGAGGCTTTGAGCCGAATCGTGTCGGGGAGAAGCGGATTGCGAATCGACGCGTTTGGGACCCCTCGTCGATTATTTTCAATGAAGCGGGTGAGAATCGGTTCCAAACGGGGCCGAACTCGGATCTGGTCGCCTGCTAATGGGAGGAATAGGATAAGGGGCTCAGTTTCCAAATGGGCTACTTCCAATGATGTAAACAAGTCCTATGCGGGCTTACTTAATGGGTAATTTCAATTGAACTGCCAATGGCGAGAGGAATTCGACAATTTGCCTTTCTGATAACGCCAGGGACCCGAACTGACAATACGCTTATATGCAAATGATGTGATTATCTTTCCGAGATGATGAGATTTTGTTTTTTGTGATGAAGCAACCTTCTGATGCGCACAGCGACGTGAGCAAAGACCGCGACGAGCAGCTGCAAGAATGACGCGGCGGGTGCCGCGGCCGCAGAAGACGGAGCGGAGAGCAGGAGCGCCGAGCTCAACAGAAAGACTGCGACGACTGCAAGTTCTGCAACGATGCTGTGTGCCGGTGGGTTGCCGCGTTTCCCTTTAGGAGGCAGACCGAAATGATAAAACAGAGTAGTAGTAACATGACGAGAAGGCACAAGAGATGCAAGGATAGGAACTAGTGTCACTGCATGTGGGTTGATGACTCACGAGGCAGGGAAAAAAATACTAATGCGGTCGAAGTCCAACGATAAATGTACGATGAAATTGAGCAAAAAATTATAAAACGTTTCCGTTGCCGGGACTCGAACCCGGGTCTCTCGGGTGAGAGCCGAGTATCCTAACCAGCTAGACTACAACGGATTTGAGCTACAGCGGATAAATTAACTATATCATTTGATTAATTCGTTTTTCAGCTAGTACATTCCCTACAGCATGGAGCTAACCATTCATGAAACACCAATCATTTTTTACTGGTAGCGACATGCATGCACTGAAACGAGGACATCGAAGAGAAATGGGACGGGAGACGGTGGTGCGCGCAGAGTGACGCGGCCGCCTCCGCGCGCTTTGGGTGCCCTACGACCAGGACGCCGCGGCGGATCCGAAGCACGCGAAGTGGGAAGCCAAGCCACGCGCACCACTCATCCGCTTGACCCGATCCATGCAAGGCATGCAAGCAGATTCCTAGTCCTTCCTCACCCGGTTGCTAAATCCAAGGAGGGCCATTACTCAACTCCCCACACTGATCGAAAGCACGGTCGAAATCGTGAGCGAAGAAAAGACGTGCATGCTGTGCTAGCTATTGGTGGCAGCAATTCACCCGGGGCTTCTTCAGTCGTCCAGAAGTGAAAACCAAGTCGTAAAAGATAAGCGTCGGCCCTTCTTAATTTTCAGTTCACAGTTCGGAGACGTCTTTGACCATGACCCTGCATGCACATTCCGAGTGTGATCAGCGAGTACTATACGACTAGGAGCTTGTAGCTATCTCAGCGAGTCAGCGGTAGTAACGAGCGTGGAATGACCGGATGCCCGTTTGGGGCAGAAATTTGTGACAATGACCAAACGCACTGCTGACTACTACTACAGTAGGGACGAGGAGACGAGACGACCATGCCTTCGCTGATATATACTTTTGTCCGTTTTTAATTGATGTCGTTATTGACTTTTAAATTCAATTTTGACTATTTATTTTATTTAATTTTTTTGATAAATTTCATATATTTTGATATAATTTAATTTATCATTAGAGAACTTTGAATCACAACTTAAAATTTTATACGTTCAAGCAATTTTTTTAATTAGACAAATAGTTAAAATTGAATTTAAAAGTCAACGACAACATCAATTAAAGAAAAGATAGAGTATGCGTGAACATCATCAGCTGTTTAGCCTAGATTAGCTGGAACATGAGCTGCTCATCCTATACCTGGCTTACGCTGATCCGTTGACAGCACGGAATGATGCTGGTATAACAGACGCGGACACACGGCCCTTGCCTATACTCACGCTGATTACCACTTTCGATTCGATTTCGATCGAGGCCAGGTCTCCTGAGGTCCAGCCGTTACGTGCGGTTCCAGCAGTCCACATGGTCGTCGACGACGTAAGCGCGGCTGGAGAACGGCGGCCGAACGAGGACACGCTGCACGTAGACGGATCTCAGCGCCAGCAGCCAGTACAGCTTCCCGCTCCACCGGCCAGCAGCCCGTTTGTTAATTTGGACCTTCGATCTGCATCAATTACTCGGGGAATTGTCACCAACCTATGCACAGCACAGCCGAGAGCACCGTATCTGCGCATGGATGATGCATTGTCGCACTTGTTGCTCCGACAGTTCGACTCCAACGTACTACTACCGAGTAGTAGTTGTTGCCGGACTGTAATGTCAGCTAGCAAGAAATCGATCGGACGGTCCCGAAATAAGCTTTGTGACCATGAGCCAGGAGGCCAGGAGGCGGTCGAACAAGATCGGGGAAAGGTGAGAAACAGGGAGGGGAGACGGAAACGAAACTCGCCCCTCTTTTCGTCTCGTTTCGCGCATCAAGCTACGGAACCGGGACGGTCCGCCTAGCACTGCTTGATACATGGCGGAAAAAGGCTTCAGATTGGCGGCACCAATAGCTTTGCCATGGTCCTACGCAGAGACCCGCTGCTTGTCGCCGGCGGGCTAATGTGAAAGCTCGCGCTGCCACCGTAGCTCGAACCCATTTCCTGCGTTTTTGCAAGCTTGGATGCGAATCGACGGGCCGCGCGTCGACATACCAAGAGTTGTTTCGAGGAGATTCATCAGTATCTCCACATTCCACAATAGGAGTAGCAGTGGTTTAATCCTGAATTAATTACTCCGTTGCTGCTAGTCTAGTAACGTGCAGGTTATTACTTTGCCACAAAAATGTCACCTCATTACCTAAATAACGAAGATAACTTTTTTCACAAAATCGAAGATTATTTGACTCTTAGTTTACACTGTGCTAATTGCTTTGGTTCCATCACAAGGGACGTGGCACCTCTCCATCTACCTAGCCGTGTGTGAATTGTGATGGCCTCGGGGTGCGCCTGTTCAATGGGTTCGCACCCGACTCTACTCATGCCCGCCGAACTAGCTTAGGTCCTGCTTGTTTTATCGGTCTAGCTTTTTTAGCTGAAAATTTAAAATTTAAAAAGTTAAAATAAATAAAGTTTTAAAAAGTTAGTTTTTAAAATGTTAAAAAGCTAATTTTTAAAGAAATAAACTAAAAATTGAAAAGCTTATTCAAAGCAGTTTTTTTTTTAATTTTGATGTGCAGAAAAGCTAAGTATATATTACAAAAGTCAACAGTTACTACTTTATCAACCAGTTTTTTAAGTAGCAACTAGTCAACTTTTTAAAAAATTTAAAAGCTTCGACAAAAATGCTGGTTCGATCGGTAGCCCCAGCGCGCCGGGGGGGGGTAGCAAAATTTTTTTCACCACCCATAAAGTGCGGGGGGCCTTCTCCTTCGTCTGTCAAAGGGCCCCCATGCAAAAAAAAAAAACGGCACGGCGGGAGTTAACGACGCGAAATCGACGATGCGCGGATCCCCCATATGACGGGGCCGGTGAAAGAATCCGCGTCAGAGGGGGGGTGGGGGGTGTCACTGTCGGAGATGGTCCGCGTCAGCTAGGAACCGTTTGGTTAGCACATGAGAAATACGCTTTGACATGCGACTATCGCTTTAAGTCTGAACTCAGGTAGGCTGGCCCAGCATCCAAACACACCTTTACTACTGACACTACCGATGGACACTCATACATATGCATTGGACAAGTGTATGTGCAGTGAGCTAAGGCGGGTAATATTTGATCCTTGTTTTCAGCTTATACCGTAGGGAAAATCATGATTACAAGGAGGTGAGAGTTGGTTTCTTTTCTTGATTTTTTTAATTTGAACATCCAAACTATAGACAACCTAATTTTAAATCCATGCAGCTATCCAAACCATTAATATCATGAAAAACCACCTAATTTTATTCCAAGAAAAATATTTACTGGTTTTTAATATAAATGTTACTCCTACAAAGATGGTCAAACTCATACCTTTCAGTACCATAGCAAGAAGTCAATATACCCCAGAAGAAAACATAGCGAGCAATTGTCTACTGCTTAATTTGACCATATAGATCCAAAGGTCATGAATAAACAAAGCACAAAATTCACCAATATTTGGCACACATTTAATATGGAATCAACCAGTGCGAGCAAAATCTCACCACACCATTGATGATTTATTTGGTGGAGGAGTAGCAAAGATTGTCAAACATATATGGTGTAGCATATTTGGTCGAAATATGGAGGGCATTAGCTAGCTGTGAATTGTGAGAATCCCAAATAAGCAAGGGTAGATATTACATCCTTAAAAACAGGAGGCAATTAAGCAGTCAAAAGGCCGAGAGGAATGGTATCTCTGATGCGATTTGCATGAGAGCAACAAGCTCTCAGCGCGATTGTAGGTGTCAAAGGAAAGAGCAAGGGGAGGGGGGAAAAATCTTAGTACAAGAAAAAAGAATAAATAGGAGAGAGAAGCTTGCTGTTCCGCTATATCCTAACTTCCCCCGCGGCTCTCGCTTGCTCTCGCTCCACCTTTCTCTCTCACCATTTTTGCTCCAGCCGAGAGTTCTACCCGAAGGCCTGAGCTCTTTGGCCATGGCGAAGAACACATGCAAGCTCTGCTCCCGCCGCTTCGCCAGCCCCCGCGCCCTCGCCGGGCACATGCGCTCCCACTCCCTCGCCGCATCCGCCGCAGCAGCCGCGGCGGCGGCGGCGGCGGCCGCGGCCGAGGCAGCGGCAGCGAAGCAACAGATCTCCTCCGCGTCCTCGGCGTCGACCTCCTTCACCACCGTTGACGACGAGGACGTCGGCTTCAAGAAGCCCGCTTCCATCCACGCGCTTCGCGAGAACCCGAAGCGCAGCCTGCGCGCGGCGGACGGCTCCTCCTCCTCCTCGGATCGCGAGAGCGAGGCCGAGTCGACCCAGCCGCCCGCGAAGCGCGCGAGCCCTCCCGCCGCGTGGGGCGAGGCGGACCCTGTCAGCTCGCTCTCCGAAGCCGCCACCCCGGAGGAGGACGTGGCGCTGTCCCTGATGAAGCTGTCCCGCGACTCGTGGCCTTCGGCCTCGCGCGTCGAGGAGGCCGACTACGCGAAAGACGACGATAGCGACGACGACGGCTACGTCGCGCCGCCGGCTCCTACTCCTCTCCGCCGCCTGGCTGCGCCGGCGCCGGCACCGGTGGCGGAGAAGCGGACGCAGTTCCAGTGCACCGCGTGCAAGAAGGTGTTCCGCTCGTACCAGGCGCTGGGTGGCCACCGCGCGAGCAACGTGCGCGGCGGGCGGGGCGGGTGCTGCGCTCCGCCAGTGGCTCCTCCTCCCCCTCCCCCGCAGCCCCAGACGCCGTCGCCATTGCCGGAGCAGCAGCACGGAGACGAGGCGCCGCACGAGTGTCCCTACTGCTACCGCGTGTTCTCGTCCGGCCAAGCTCTGGGCGGCCACAAGCGGTCCCACGTCTGCGGCGCCGCGGCGGCGGCAGCAGCGCAGCAGGCCGCTCCTCCGTCCCCGATCAAGAACCCGGGCATGATCGATCTGAACGTGGAGCCGCCCTCGGAGGAAGTGGAGCTGTCCGCCGTGTCTGATCCCCACTTCAATCCAGGTTCGTGAAGCAGGCGTGCCGCGTGCCATCATCCATTCATCCTGGTTAGCAATTCCAATGCTCGAAGCTGATTCGAGGTAAGCATTAGGGAGACAACAAATCCAAGAATCCAAAAGGTCAACAAAAAAAAAGAACAGAGAGAAGAAAAGAAACATCTTTTGTAGTAGTTTTTTTATGGTAGTACTTTAACTTGCTTCTGCCGTTGTTAATACATTGAATTGTGACTCGAAGAATGCTCGGTTACTGTCTATTCGTCTTCTGGTCATTCATAAGCTCTATCTAAATCATGGAATGCATTTGAGATTGTTCTTGATCAATCGATCTAAATTCTAATGCTAGCGAAAACGGGGGGAAAGGATAGGGATATCTTAACCATAGTTGCTTTTTTTTTTGGTTGCATTCTCAGCCTGGCCAGCAGAGTATAGCCGAATCTCCGAGGCACACGCATTGAACGCAACCACCGAAACTAAAAGCGCGATGATCATGGAGCGCAGCACAGCAATGTGAATGTGCCAACGTGACCGCGAGAGGAGCCAGCTTTTGCAATGGCGTGGTGCCCTGCCCCCAAAGCCTTCGCCAAACAACAGTGTCGTCCAGCCCAGCCGTAGTAATGCAGCAGCTACTCCTCCTGCTTTGTTTGTTTTTGTTTTGTTTCGCGGCTCGCCTTTTTGCCCTTTTGCCACAGCAGCCAGCAGCGGCACCTGCATGCGCCGCTCCTTCTACTGCTGCCATGGGCAGTGGCTCGTGTCGAGGTCCTGCCTGCTTGCTTGCTTGGCACTGGGCCAGCTTGGTCGCGATCGCCAGTGCGTATCTTGGGGAAGCTTGTGCGGCGCGCCGCCTGAGGCGGATCGCGCGGGCGAAACGGTTGGCACGCGCGTGCGGGCGTGGAGGGTGCTTATGACAGTGGGTCAGAGGGGCCTGGTGGGCACGGGCGGGTGGTTGGGGCTGATTGATCGTGGTCGTGACTCGTGGCAGCGAAGGGGCGGCTGCCGCGACGTGGCCGTCAGATCCTGATTGGACGGACGGACTGCGACGGTGACACGCAGCTCGGGATCTTGGCCGCGTCCCTGTCAGCCGTCCGCTCATCGTCGTCGTCGACGTTCGTCACGATCCGGTCGCGCCGTTACTGTGAGAAGAAGATTGGTCCCCACCCATGCCTCCACGTCTCTTCAGTGGCAGTCCTGGTTCTAGTTGCACGACACCACAGCTGCCCTTTCCCCCACACGAGGAAGTCCTGTTTCTGTTCGTCATTCGAAAAAAAAATCTGGTTGTTTATCTGATGGTGAATTTCATTCGTGCCCGTAGAGGAACTGCGGAAGTACACGTTCACTCAGAGTTATTTTCGCGCCGTGAATGCGTGGCTTTAGCCAGTAGTGGTAGACGCGGTACAGCGACCAGCGAATCCTCGGTTCCGCCGTGCACGGTGCAGCAGGCAGGCAGCAGCACGCCGCTGTCCTGTTCCTGCCGATGATGGTGGTGCGGACCGAACGGCCGGCCGGCAGGCCGGGAATTTTTCTGCCTTGGGATTGGGAGTAGCATCGAAAGCTGCTGGCGAACTGTTTGGGCGAAGTGTAGCAGCGAGCGCAGCCAGCAGTAACAAACGCCTAGCAACCTGCCACCAACCCCCGTTCTTCTTTCATCCGATCGGCCCAGCGCCGAGTGTAGGTATACCGAGCAAGTTCCGTGCTTCGGTTTAGTAGTGTCCAGTCGGTCACACAGGTCGCGTGGCATGCACCGTGCGTGCGTGCGTGGAGGCTAACTGATCCGATCCGTCGGCCAACGCACAGATTTGTAGTTGCTCGCTCGCTCGCTCCCAAGCTCGACCACCACATGGTTGGTGGCGAACAGGCGAAGCCGTGAACGCGCCGCGGCACTTTTGGTCACGCTTTTGCTTGCTGTCTCGCTCCGAACACTCCCTTTTTACGCTGGTCCACAGGCACCGCCGGCAACAGGGTTTCAGTTTAGTAGCACCCTCGGTCGATTTCCCTTTCTACTGGTCCACTGGGACAGCGGCCGGATGGACGATTTTCAGCTCTCTGGGTCAATGAGTACTGGAGTACCAGCTTCTGTAGCAATGGAGGTGTTCTACCTGTCGATTGTCAACAGTGGAAATGCTATACTGCACATCCATTTCCATGCTTCTTCTCGCTTGGGCGTGTGCTAGTGCTGGACTGCTAGTACGTACTCCTACTACGCACGTACGCTAGCATTCAAGCCAGCCGTGACCCGGGGAGAGGAGAGGAGAGGTTGCAAACCTGAAAGCGGAGAGGAGAAATATCCTCGCAGTAATGAGAGCATGCTTATGGCGACGATGGGGACGCGAGATGCGTGCTCTGAAAAGAAAAGCGTGGGACTGGGGCTGGCCGGCTGGGGCCTGGGCCTTGAGAAGAAGCTAACACGTCGTCCACCTCCTGCTGAGCAAGATGTGCCAGTAGAATCACCGTGTGCCAAGCACTTTTTGTTCTGCAGCTAGTAGAGCACTATACTTCTCGTTCGGCCCAGACAGAAAGCTGGAGCAGTGTCAAACTGGAACAGAGGCAGACAGATCGCTGTGGCAGAAGGATCAAGCAAGACACAGAAAGCCAGGAAGCAACTCTTTTGGTCAAAGCTTCGGAAGGAGAGGTGAAGCGCAGGACTGGTCTGGGGCGGAATCGTTCCGTCTCCTTGAATTGCGCGCAGGTCCTGCCGTACCTTCACCGCTCTCTTGCCATTCACCCATTCATCGGCTATGTAGTGCAGGTACCAGTACTACAACTATGGTATCCGTAGCTGTACACAGCAACATTGCCCTTCAATGTCTGGTACGCGACGAGGCAGCGCATGTGGTCTGCTGCCTGCCTGCACGACGCGGCCGCGGTGTTCTCCTGCGGCTACCGAGCAAGTCATGCTCGGCTCCGTGTTCCGCCAGTTTCAGTGCAACGACAAGCATGATGCAGATCGGCCACCTGAGATGTTCTCGCGAGGAGGGGTCGATGCCTTGCTTTGCCTTCAAAATGGGTATAGGAGTACAGGCTATGGGCGTATTGCTTGTGTTTTGATTGTGGGCACATCTCCAGGTGCCGCTCGAGCAAAAGCACAAGTCGGACTGGATCTTCAGTTCCTCACGGAGTATTGTGAAGGGCACCGGGTGACAAAGGCACCTGTTGCCAGGATCATTTACTAGGATACGAGAATAACTCTCGAAAAAAAAAGGATACGAGAAGAATTCCAACACCTCCGGGAAAACGCGAGTCGGTCTGGAATCTTCAAAAAGGCAAACGCATCGTCTTCAACGTTCAATCTACGCTTGTCCTATTAAATTGCGCACACGGCATCTGTAAATGAGAATGGAGTATCGATCAGCGGCGCAACACCTTAGGGAGCGAGTGTTGGTATGCAGAGGGGCATGCGAAAGGAAAACATGTCCTTGTTTCACCC